>JAFNEN010000433.1:102500-702500 GCA_019343175.1 Oedothorax gibbosus | reverse complement strand
TTACGGCCCCTAAACTTTCCACGTCTCTAACTCCACTAATAATGCTCAAAAACTAACAAAACTTGGTATTTCGTGTTAAAATATGTCATAAATTTGAAATATGGACTCAAAAAGAGGTGTTTCTATTCAAAATTTTGAAGTTGGTAACATTTTTAATATGAAGACGGCCCCTTATGCAAATTTTGTGTCATGAATTTAACTCGAAATGTTATTTGTTCACAAAGTCAAAAAGGTCCGATTCCATAGAATCACTAACGTCCGAAATAATCCTAGAGTTTACTCTTTTTTGTCCACAGCTGTACTTTTATTGCATTGGCTTTAACATAAGCACACGAAATTTTTTTAGCATTGTTCCGCTTTGTTGAATTAATATCGTACTAAAACTTCATGAAGGCAATTGAAAAATTTGGAGTTTCCTTTTTCTTCTCTGTTACTAAAGTTGCTAGTATATTATATCATTTAGGTTCTACAAGTACTTAATATCACCAATATTCCTAGAGCTTTAATTTTATTAATTTTCTTAGCAATTTTTTTTTCTTCAGAGTACTTTACAAATGAAATGCATTACTTTATATAATTGCTATTCGTAGTATGCACTTTATATAATGCTGTTATTAATACTTGTTATCAATAACGTTCCTAGTACTTAAAACTACTAATGTTAGAACTACTTAATATCATTAATGCTCCTAGTACCAAATATTATTAATGTTCCTAGTACCAAACATATTAATGTTCCTAGTGCTTAAAGTTATAAATGTTCATATCTCTTAATGGAGCTAAAGTGCTCTTAGTACTTACCGTTAATAATGTTAATAGCACTTGATAGCATCATTATCTTAGTACCCAATGCTATCAATGTTCTTAGTGTTTAAAATCATAGATATACAAAGTACTTAATTTCATTAATACCACCATTCAACAACAAAAACTATTTTACTACAGGTACCTTCTTGGCCGGTACTACTTATTATTTATAGCCTTCTTAGTATCTAATTCTATGAATGTTCTTAATACTTAATATCATTGATGTTCCTAGTACCAAATGTTATTAATGTTCCTAATGTGACAAGTGTTCCTACTTCTTACTGGAATAAAATGTTTTTAGTACTTACTATTTATTGTGTTTATAGTACTTAATGACATAATTTTCTAAGTACTTAATGATATAATACTCTTAGTACTTAATGACATAATATCCTTAGTACTTAATGACATAATATTCTTAGTACTTAATGACATAATATTCTTAGTACTTAATGATATAATACTCTTAGTACTTAATGACATAATATCCTTAGTACTTAATGACATAATATTCTTAGTACTTAATGACATAATATTCTTAGTACTTAATGATACCAATGTTTCTAGTACTTAATTTGATTAATACCCCTAGGTGGTGACGGTGTCTGGTGCCCAAATCGTCGAACCTGATCTGGAGTTCGAGTCGTGGCGCGTCCACGTTATCGACCACCCCCTGCACCCCATACCCACTGGGGACACGGTCACCCACCTGCAGAACAACAACCAGCGCTTCTACAGGTTGCTGCTGGACTCGAACCTCCTAGACTACATATCAAGTAAGTGTATTCGCATTTGATTTGAATGGATTAGCTGTTGGAAGAAGAATATAGAGCACAAAGTTCGTTAGTATTTTTCTATGCTACACTCTTAAAACAAACGAGCGGTTTTAACTCAGTCTGAGTTCATTTCCACTCCTTTCCGGTGCCGAAAATGCGCTTCCCCTATAGGAGTGGATGTCACTCTTTTGTTTTAAGAGTGTAACTATGAACCTATACTGCTTCTGTAAGAAAAGACAGTATCTGCAAAAACTGATTTTTGAGAAAATGAAGAAAAGACGGTACATCAAACACGAAACATCAAATACCAAGTATAACGTACATCCATAAGCTTGATTGAATATGCGGATTTAACTCTGAATTTTATTTGAAGTATTTTGAGTTATAATGTGATAGATGACCCCTTTATATGTGTATTGATGTTAATAACTCAAAAATGCCGAAATTGCAGATGCGGCCTTTTTTCTTGAAGCGGCAGTATGAGGTTTGATTTAATGATTGACAGAACAAATCTACACTCTTAAAACAAAAGAGTGAAATTCACTCCTATAGGAGAAGTGCATTTTCGGCACCGGAAAGGAGTGGAAATTAACTCAGACTGAGTTAAAACCGCTCGTTTTAAGAGTGTAGGACGCAGATTGTTTTCTTTTATTTCTTTTACCCACTCAGAAAAAGAGTGAAATTCACTCCTATAGGAGAAGTGCATTTTCGGCACGGGAAGGAGTGGAAATTAACTCAGACTGAGTTAAAACCGCTCGTTTGTTTTAAGAGTGTAATTTATCACATTTACCTCGTTCGAACGGTACTAGATATGAGGGGGGCTGGGGAGCCCAGTCGGTTAGGCATTCGCCTTGCATGCGGAAGGTCCCAAGTTCGGGTCCGGGCATTGCCAAAATAACTGCCGACCTATAAACGGCCCGTGCAGCCAAAAATGTCCGACGAATAATACCCCGTGTAGAGCGAGTGTACGTTAAATATGCTCCAAAGTCCCGACGCTGCTGCGTACGATGTCGCCCTTAACGGTTGCGTTGGGTGCCTACTCAGGTGTCGGCTCCTCACCTGACTGTGGTTCTACAATACGACGCCCATCCCCAATAGCCCTCGTGTAGCTCTAGTGCGACGATAATTCAAACTAAACTAAACTAGATATGGGACTTGGCAAGAACATCTCTTTCACTCAATAGGCTCAAATAACCTCGTATTAATAATTTACCTCATTGATCTAGTTATAACCTTTTGGACATACATAAACACCACATTAAAAATAAGAGCAACTTATCTTTGAATGCTATATAGAAGAAATCCACAAAAACGACACATTTATTTTTTGTTATTTGCAAATCAAGGTAAATTCGCTCAGTTAGACCAAAGAATGTCACACTAGTCATAATTAACTTTCGTTACAATAAATGTGATAAGTTATATGAAATTATAAATTATGTTGTTGTTTTTTCAGGTGGAACATTTACTATCCTGGCTCCTGAAGACAAAGCATTCGATTATCTGAGCACAGATCTGAAGAACGCGCTTCAGACAAATAAAACCCTGGCAGAGAGTGAGTGACAAAAATTTACTATGAACCTCTCATTGTGATTTGTACAAATCCACACAAACATCAAAACAAATCTTAATATGTAATAACCTCCTACAATACTCTGTAAAAACAGTGTGTAACGTTTTAACAACGTAACAAATGAATAACATTAAGCACCCGCTGCTACCAGTTTTGTGGAGCAACGTTACTCCAAACGTTTCATGATGTAGATGATGTCATTGTACAAATACAAATCGTCACTTAAGTTCCCACATGTGCTATCTCATTTTCTCAACTTGGCTGAAGTATACATTGACGCCCGGCAGTAAAATCGCCAATCTGGCAACCCCGCCAAATTCAGTTTTACGGCTATGGGTTTGGCGACAATTTTTGACTTGTCGCCAAACCCGGTCGCTGATGTATACTTTAACCAAGATGCGAAAATGAGATAGCACATGTGGGAACTTAAGTGACGAAATACAAAATTGTTGACCCACAACAGGACAAAGGCCCAGCAAGGTTGGTCCAAAATAAATCTAATACATTACCAGTTTCCAATGACTGTCAAGTTTCTTCTTCAAATCTTCTACTCTCTTCGAAAGCACAACATAATCTGGTAAAGCATTCCACTCATTGACAACTCTATTGTAAAAATAATGTTTTCTTACCTCCCTTCTAAAGCATGATTTATTCAATTTCTGATCATGTCCTCTGGTCCGGCTATTTAAGGTTAAACCTAAGGCCTCCATGTCTCCCTGTTTTATGAACTTGAATAACTGTATTAAATCACCCCTAGCTCTCCTTTTTTTCCATGGAATACATGTTTAAAGATCTTAATCTGTTATCATAATCAATACCAGATAGACCCTTAATCACTTTTGTAGCCCTATGCTGAACTTTTTCAAGCAACTCTATATATTTTCTGAGGAAGGGAGACCAAAACTGAACAGCATATTCCAGATGTGGCCTTACCAATCCCCTATACAATGGCGAGTGTAATAGTGATTATGACTCTGGATGACGTCGAAGTTTTCGGTGAGGGACGTCATATCTATTGTTATGAATAATTAATCACCCACTCGATGAATCGAACCGACATATTATTGTAGAAGGCAATGCTTGAAAATTTTTTGATATCCTGTTTTTTTTTTTTTAATTTGAAAGATTAAAAAAAAATGGAAGTTAGTTACTGACATCGTGGAGATGTATGATCTCTGTTCACCAGTCCACCAGGAAAGTAGGCTATAAATAAACTATTTGTGAAGTTAATGAGGAGAGTTTATTGGCACACAAAAAGGCACAACAAAGTCATAGGGTAGAAGAAGCTCTTTTTATTACAACCAAAGATAAAAGTTTATATATAGCAAAAGGTCAGTCACGTGACCCAATCAGATCGTTGGTTCAGTCACAGTTAAAGAGTAGAAAACACAGTTAAAGGGAAATATTGGGAATCCTTCACACTATTCGAATTATCTCAGAACTTCTTGGTAAATATGAAATGTCGAACAAATGTAAAAATTATTTCGATTGACCCCCATTAAAAATTGTGTAAAAATACAATTATTTTCGGTGTAAAACTTATTGCTTCTAAAACACACTATTTGAGAAACTGAAACCCTCTAGACGCATTTCGAAGTTACTTGCAAAGTTGATAAAAAAATCTTTCTTATGATCGACGTTAATTTTTATAAGCTTTTCCTCTCAATATAAAACCCTTAGAAGTTCCTGCTTTATTCTTTCATGTCAAAACTACTTCAGCCTTTGGAGTGTCTAATACAATTTTCTCGTCTCACAACAAATATTGATTCGATACTCAAACGTTTTGTCAGTCCTGGATTAGGACCATAGATAAAACTAATAAAAGTTAACTAAACCGAAAGCCCCTTCATACCGAATTTTGAAGTTCTGGTTTATAGTCATTTTTATTTATTATATTTAGTATACGTGATCTTCTACTTACGTTATTCTAAGAAATGAACAAGGGGAAATCTGAACAGGAGGGGGGGGGGGGGGGTAGTTAGTCTTTTTTTTACTTTCAAATTGAAGTAAATCACAAAAAAATTCGACTTAAATCCATATTTTAAAGTTGTTAAATACTATATAAGATAACTCAAATAGTGGAAACCAAACAAGTTAAAAATCCATAAATTTTATTTGAGAAAAATTCATTTTATATGCATTTGACTTGGTGCATAGGCTTCACTGTTCCGAACTGTGGAAATCAAAACATGGCTCGAAAGCAACTTCGTGCAACCAATTCTACTTACAACACAACAAAACTTTTATCTGTCAGGATGGTCTTGTTTCAGGTGACGTAATTCTTTCCAGCTGTGTCATGCCTACTCCCCGTGCGATCAGCTATATGACATTTATGATCCATATGACATTTATTCAGCAATCGAGGTTCCAGAAAAAAAATTTATTAATTCAGAATTTCTGTTGCACCTCAAAGCAGAGAAATCATTAATAATCATTCATAGTAAAAGTTTCATCTACAAATATAAATGATTTTAAATATAGCACCACAAAAATGTTAACATCAGGTATAATACTTGTTCTCGTTTCATTGTATATTAACTTACTGAAACACAGTAAGTATACTTTATTCAGTAGTTTACATTAAAATGAATTCATTTAAACAATGCCGACGACATTTAATTTCTTAGAGCGGAATTCGAATTCGAATAACCAATCACAACTAGCCTCTACTTCCGTTCTATACTCACTTCCCTGAGCATATGTCTGCTCATCCTAAGACTAAAAGATAACTCTCGAATTGAATCGTTTTCGAATGATTGATCGAGATGAGAAATTCTCCGCAGGGCCACTCATTAAAGGATTAATTCAAATTGAGATAAAGACAATAAAGAAACATAACAGCATGTCCTTTCAAACCTGTTATTTAAAAAAATACAAGTTTTACGTTACACTTTAAAATTTGATGCTTGTTTATGATATTAGTTCTAATGCAACGGTGAATGAACCTTCACCATTTTTTGTATTCGGTGAACCATTAGAGTTTTGTTTCCATCCGAAATGGTTACAAAAAAAAAGGTGAAAATTTAACTACTTCGTATGAAATAATGTGAAATAAAATATCACGGTGAAATAGCACAATTTATCTTGTTAAATTACTTAACTTTTATATATAATGTTTTTAATTTCTAATTTAAATCTTAATGAAAATTGAATAGCCTCAATTTTTTTGGCTTCATAGCGTCGACACATGTATCTGAGACTTGTGGTTCGTTCTCATCCGACTGATGGACAGACAGGTGGAATGAATATAATATCTACAATTTTTTTCGTTATGAAAATAATGTGGAAGTTAAATAAAAACCCACATGGATGGTCAAATTCACATTTTATTTTGAATTAAAATACTGGTTTTAAATATACATCCGTTTTAATCGTTTACTGTTTAATTTATGTGTAGGACGACTCGAACACTAATTATATAGGTATATTAAAATCGGATTGTAGAATTATTTAAGAACGATTATCGAAACAAATATGTAAATGCTTTATTGAAAGAACGTAAATATGTACCAACTATAATCATAAGGTGATGCCACTTTGAAAAAACAAAATAAAATAAAGGCGAAATATTACTTTGTTTTGAAGGGATTACTTCTTGCCCAACGGTAGTTCCCCTTTGAAACAATGGGGATTATAAATTTCGATGAATTTTTTTTTTACAATGATTTGTTGATTCTGGGATTCGTGCTCAATTTCTCAATTTTATTTTGACAAGATAATACCTGTCGATCCATCATTCAATTTAAGTGTTTGAATTTCGTGATATTTCGACCCTTTTTTACAAGTCAGTTGGGATTACCTTATGGATTTTAAACAACGAGGTTTTCAAAGCTTTATAAGCTTTGGTACAAAAATAACACAAATAAATGGTATTTTAGTTGTGTTATTTTTGTCGCAAAAGCCTCTATATTAAAAGCCTCAAATTTATATAATTGTTTAAATATATGCACAATTAATAGTTTATATTTTTAGTAACTACACTACTGATAAATGCTTGAGTACAAATAATTTCATTTTTAGGTCATGAATTAATTTGTTTTTCAATGAAATGCTTTCATTCAATATTTTCCGTAAAAAAATATACTTTTTTGAGGAACATAGCTAATAATAGATTATACCCTATGGACACATTTGTTATGACTCGAATATTTTTTTTTAAATTTTAACAACTTTCTTGCACACTTGAACGCACTTGTTTCGGAACATCAGCATACATTGGAATGCATTGAAAAGTATGTATTGTTACGAGAGCAAGGTTCAAAAACATAAAAGGTTCAAGACTGACTTATCAACGTTACTTATGCACGTATGAAGGTTACATCATACTGCATTCCATCGAGAATACCATGCCTACTAACATAACCGTTGCCTTGAAGAACGCTCATTTTCAAACCAAACATGATCTCGTGTCGGAAGATTTTTGAAACTCATATCCGATTACGTTGTTACTTCAAATTTAGACAACAGTCTAACCTTGTTCGGAACCCTGTTCATGACTAAATTGTTCAGCGGTCCGAATAGCGTAACATGGTTTCGACTCGACTGAACAGGGTACATTTGGCACGTTAGCTCATCTTGGAGAGCTCATCAGGCCTGTACTCAACTACTAAGGCCGAAGAGCTTTCCAAACAAGCTCGGGGACGGAATTTTGACGTCATAGTTCCGAGTGACGTTGTTCCGAAGATGAAGAAACCTTGTCTCGAAACCTGTCGGAACCTCGTTCACGGCTGACTACAATTTAGGGTTCCGAATGCGTCCGAACTGGTTTCTCGTCTTCGGCTCTGGACAGTGACGTCAAAATTTCCGTCTACGCTCATGTTTGGGAGAGCTTCTCTGGCTGTTATGAAGTGGCGTGGTAAGCGTGGAAATGGTTATCCAATGACCAAAGTTGTTGAGTTATAGTAACGATTTCCACGCTCCGGATCAATTACTGTACGGTCCCCCTTGGCGCAATTTTTTCGGAAATGGCGATAAATATTTATCTGGCAACCTGTCTGACTTCGATTGATTATTCGAATTCTATGACTTCGCAGCGTTTTCCGGCAACCCTATTTTTTAAAAAAAAGTCGCTAAATTACGGACTTTTGGCGCGATTTTGGAAAGTTCGCCAAGGGGGACCGTACAGTAAATCTCTACCCGCATCCCTCGAGTAGTATTCGGTACCCGTCTTTCAAATTCAGCTGTAATGCTGCAAACACAGTGAACTGATTTTCAATAACAACTTGTTTATATACAGTGTTAGTAGATACTTCGCAGTTTCAACCTACCCAGGGTAGAGCAATTATTTTATTAGGGATGAGTAATAATATTTTTTAAGTAATAAAGAGATAATGATTTTTACTTCTCCTAAAATACGATAAGAAGTGACTATTCCTTCTATTACAGGAGTTTTGATGAATCACATTTTACCTGGAAGTATATATTCTGGTGGCATCACTGATGGAATGCAGTGGGAAACTGTCGGAGGAGCAATCATCACTTTTACTACTAAGCGAGGTATATTTTCACAAAAGTAAATTTTAAGCTAAATTTTTACATTGTAAAATATTTAATTTAATTATTTTATTTATTTGTAATTTCTTTCTCATAAAAAAGTGCATAAATTTACAAAAAAATACATTTTAAAAATTAGTAAAAAATTACAGTAAATAAAAAATAATAATTACAATTAACAAATAATAATTTATTATTTTCAGGTTTGATTTTCGCCAATGATGTTCCGATCGTAATCCCAGACGTTCCATTCACAAACGGAGTCATCCACACACTGAATCGCGTCATCCTACCAGAAGGCGTCGAGGTCGACTGCCACTGCAAGCCATCTTCTGACCAGAGACCCCAAACCCCGCGACAACCAGTCGGACAGACACGGCGACCATCTTTCGTACAAGGGCTTACGACATCCAGGATACCAAACGAACAGTCGCTTGTCAGGCAGACTCCAGGACAAACGCCACGACCTACTGCTAGACCTAGACAACCACAACAACCTACCAGAGGTAGACAGCCCCCTAGACCGGCACCAGTTCTGATTACCAGGGCGCCACTTCAGCCCGCAATCCAGCCACAACCCGAAGAAGAACTCAATGCTGTGGTTCCTGAAGTGCCAACGGGACAGAAAAGACCAGAACAAGGGCGCACAACAAGATATCCAACGCCATCCAGGCGTATACCACCTCCACCGTCACCTAGAATCGCCCCTCCACCAAGAAGCCAACCACCTCCAGTAATCCCAGGTGACGTGACATACCCAGAACAAGAACTCGCACCGGTGGTCACCAATCCACCCCGCCAGACACCGCAGTGGGCCAATCGTCAGCCCACCCAGGCTACTCGATACCCTCCAGTGCCAAGAGCTTCATTTATGACAACCACAACGACACGACTGCCACAAGTGCCGAGATCCCAAGTAAGAGTTACACAACCACCCATTGGAAAAGTACCACAGACACAGCAAGGTTTTACAACAGGTCCACATCAGGGAATGCAACCACAAAGACCCGCCAACCAACCCATTTGGCAGCAAAATCAGATAACTAGACAAACTCAGCAGCCTCGGACGACTCGCCAACCTCCTCGAGTACAACCTCCACCCCAGAGAAGACCTGTGCAACCCAGACCTGTAACTTTCCCAACACCTGTGCCAGCTGCGCCGACAGAACAGCCTTTTGAATCCAGCAGAGAACTTCCTAATTGCCGACAGAGAAGTGAAAGGATCAATCCGTCAAATCAAAATCTTCCCATTTGTCAAGAACCACAAATGATGCAAGAACCATGCCAAAATGCCCCTTACAACCCGTCTGATTCACGTCCTTTGTGCCCTGCAAACTGCAGAATGCCCAACGAGCCATTTAATCCGTCAGACAGACGACCAGTGTGCCCACCAACACCTACATCAGTGTCAGGTCAAGGATGTCGATCGCCAAACCAACCAACATATGTAGGTGATAGAAGACCGCTTTGTACACCGCCGCCGCCAAATCCGGTTCAAACTGGTTGTCGAGATCCATCAGCGCCATTCACGCCTTCCGATAACCGTCCCCTATGTCCCACACCTACTATGATAACTCCTCATGACGTACCCCAATCACAAGGATGTCGAAACGCCAATGAGCCTCAAGACAGTAGACCTCTTTGTCCAGCTCAACAGCAAGAGAACTGCAGGAATTTCATGGAACGTCCCAAAGCTGGCGATAGGCGACCCATATGCAGAACAAACCAACAACAACCCAGACCCAACGTCAACCAACAAGGTCCAAGACCAGGAAATGTGCCCCAAACACAACAGCGTCAACCTCAAAATCAAGGGAGCAGGTCTCCCAACTCTCAGCCAGCAAGACAGCAACCCTGGCAGACGACTCGGCGACCACAAGACACCACAAATCTTATAAGAGACCAACAAGTAGGCAAGGTTCCTCAAGTTAACGGGCGACCCATGCAACCTCATTCACAACCTTCCAGTGGTGCCGTCCAACCTCAACCGAGTCCCCAACCCGATTATCCTCCACAGCCTCAACCAAGTCCTCAACCTGCCTTCACCCTACAACCTCAACCAAGACCACAACAACCTGATAGGAGGCAGCCCCAACCTGTTCAAAGACAACCACAACCTGTACAACGACAACCTCAGCCTATCCAGCGTCAACAACAACCCAACATACGCCAACAACAACAGCCAATTCCACGCATACCCCAACAAAATACCATACAACCAGTGCCAACTCCACGCCAACCATCGTTCCAACAACACAACCAACGTCGTCCTCAGATAGTTCCTCAGCAACCTCAACTGGGCCAACCTCAAACTGGATTCCAGCCCTCAACTGTCGGATTAGGTGGACCTTTACCAACTTCTGTAACTCCCAAAGCACCTTCGAGACCCGTTTTCATCCCACAACAGCAACCTGGCTCAAGACCTCAAACTCAAGGTCTTCCTACTCCGCCCCCACTTTCCTTCCAACCCATCCAGACCACATCTCTGCCAGTCAACAGGCCAACCACCGCTGGTCTGGCACAACCCAGGAGACCTGTCCAACCCCAGCCTGGTGTTTCTTTCCCTGGACGGGTCACTACTACCACAAGAATTCCAGTGTCCGTGACTGGAACTTCTGCAAACCCAGAAGAAGATTCCAGAAGAACGCTGTATGAAATTGTGGAAGATCCATCGCTGCTGATCAGAGGACGACCCGTGAAGTTGACGAGAATATTCGAATTGTTCCACAAAGCTGGAATCGAAGATGTACTCCTGGGAGCGGGTATGGCTTTTTTTCCCACTCATTAACTATAATTGTTAAAGTTTTTGAATATACTTCAAATGTTAACACAAATTTAATATCGTAAGCTTCGCCGAAGGACCCGGATTTTTAACACTCCATTTACCTCTATATTCTCTAAATATTCATCATATATACAAAAAAGTATCCTGCAAATATTTAACTAAATATTCTGCAAATATTTAACTAAATATTCTGCAAATATTTAACTAAATATTCAACAAACGTTTCACAAACTCTTCAATTGTATTCTCAAATTCTTCAATAATTTTACTCTCAAATTCTTCATTTTTATTCTCAAATTCCCTTCAATTTCATTCTCAAATTCTTCAATATTATTCTAAAAATTCTTTAATTTTATTCTCAAATCCCCCCCCCCCCCCCCTTCAATTTCATTCTCAAATTCTTCAGTTTTATTTTCAATTTCTTTAATTTTATTATCAAATTCTTTAAGTTTATTCTCAAATTCCTCAAATATTCCCAAATTCTTCAAATAATCTTTCCAAAATCCAGGTCCGACCACAGTATTCCTCCCGTCCGACGACGCCTTTGCAGCTTTACCGAAAGGTGTGATCGAGCAACTCGAAGAGAATCCAGAACTTCTTAGGAGGGTCCTGCTGTACCATGTGGCCGCGATAGAGATCGTGCCCAGCGCGCAAGGGGAGAGCTACACGGTGCCCAGCATGGCAGGGGACCAGCTGGTCATCACTATGCTCAACGGGGGGAGGGTAAGACACATCGTTGCCGTTACTAACACCCAAACTAGTAGACTGACAGTTACCAGGTCCGTCAAAGGTGGAAAGATGTAGAAGAGTTAGTCTATATGTGAATGAGCCACGTTAGGCTAGGCATACACGGAGGGACAGGACCAGCGACGGGATCTGTGAACCTTCTCCACTCTTCCTCCATGAAATTACCGAAAGAGTTATCACCCGTAAGTGATTGGTTTGGCATGTCACTGGGGCACTTAAAACCAATCACTGACAAGTGAAAATGCATTCGGTCACGTCTTGGAGGAAGGGTGGCTATGTTTGTCGAAGGTTCACGTGTCACACACCTAGTTCTGTCCCTCCGTGTATGCCTATCTTCAGGAGGAAGTCAGACTCTGTATCGGACTTTACTATTATATGGTAAGTCAGTAACCATTAAACCATACACACTTGGATCCTTAATTATGTATTTTTTTGTGTCATCACTGTCCGTAAAAGACGACTTATAAACCGGCCGTGATCCGTCATACACTCCTAATACTGATTCCTCCCCAACGCGGACTCGACCTCGGTTGGTCACACGCTGCCAATGCATTCAACCGCAACGAACAGCAAGTAGCCTGTCCAAGGTTCATGCATCTAGGAGGGAAATGGTGTAGCAGTTCGCCGAACTTGCAACTTCAAATAACAACCACGCAAGAAGGCGCTTATTTACTTCTGCCTTACTACTGTAGCGCGACCTCAGTAACCCATAGTTGGTTGGTTGGTTGGTAGACATATGTATTCAGGTTTGTGTGCTTGGTCAGCGACCCGCTTATAAACCTTCGTCAAGTAAGACAGACACAACAGACAACACACACACATAAGTGGATCCATCTAATTTTTAGAGACAGAGGCCAACTAGAGGATCCCCAGAATTGGCTTGTCACCTCCAGAGGTATTGATTTGGTATGGGAACTTAGAGGACTTTCGGACCCAACAGATTTAACGAGCACGTACTCCGCATATACTCGGTAGGTCTTCAGTGGTACCGGGATTCGATCGCAGGACCTTCCGATCCCGAGACCGAGACGTTGACCACTAGGCTCACTACGGCCCTAACCCATAGTCTTCCAAAAGGATCCCCAAGATGGAGATGAGTTACTTCGGTTGGTTGGTTGGTTGGTAGACATATATATTCAGGTTTGTGTGCTTGGTCAGAGACCCGCTTATAAACCTTCGTCATGTAAGACAGACACAACACACACTTAAGTGGATCCATCTAATTTTTTAGAGACAGAGGCCAACTAGACGTTACTTCGGTTGTTATACTAGTGTTTGCCGACTCGGCGGCGCAACAGTTAGGGAGCTAGCCTTTAGAGCCTCTGGGTTCGGGCTCGAATCCCGGTAAGGCATGGATGTTTGTGTTTGTCGAGTATATGCGGAGTACGTGCTCGTTAAATCTGTTGGGTCCAAAAGTCCTGTAGGTGGTCATTGCGCAGTTTACCACGGGTACAGGTCCCTGGAGACTATTTCCCTCCCCTTCAGGGGCATGTCTAAATTGTGGAGGTGGCGATAGATGGCAGCATCTGTCTTATATGTGTGTGTATGTCGTGTCCGTCCTTCTTGACGATGGTTTATAAGCGGGTCTTTGTGACCAAGCACACAAGCCTCAAATTATATGTCTACCAACCAACCAACTACTAGTGTTTTCGTTGTTACCTTGAATACTGGTATTAACGCAGTAGTAAATCAGCGCCATCTGGCTTGTGGGTGATATATTGAGGTTGCGCGTGTTCCCCTACTCTACCAACCATCCAGATTATAACAAAATATCGCAGTATATAAGCCGAAAAGCAACCTAATAATTACTTTAAGTCAACTTCAGTAGATGCGAACTGTTGTAATATCTTCGACAACACTAACTATCGATAAAAGTCATGTGAATTTTTCCACAGTTGATCCTGATCAGCGGCGCCAAGGCCATCGCCGTGACTCGTGCCAACAACGGTATCTTCTACGTCATCAACCAGCTGCTATACCCACTACCCCATCAGAACATCGTGGGTGCGATCCAGTCCAGACCGGATCTGTCCACTCTGTCCTGGCTCCTCTCGCAGAGTGGACTAGAGGACATGCTGCAAGGTAAATCAATCATATTGACTTCCATGGCCTAATGTGTTTGATCACAACTCATTACGCTAACAGTCTGCGCACTGTATCGTGTGCAGGTTCGATTCCCGCCTTCGCCCTGGGTGTACTTTCTCTCGCTCTGCGTCATTAAAAGTCTGTCTGTGTCTGTCTTAATTGACGAAGATTTATATGCGGGTCTCTGATCAAGCACACAACCCAGAAAATATATGTACCAACTTACCTACCTAATTCCAATAACTTATCTTTTATACCTTCATCGTAACACCAAGGTGGTAGGTTCGGCCCTTTATAAGGCAACAGATTTTCAAGATGGGAAAATCGTAAGCAAGCATATCAAATGATTATATAGCATGTAATAGACCCCTAAAGTAATACATACCTGTTATGCATACTTTCGGTCCAATTAAATCTCGGCATACTTAGCTACAGTGAGTAGTGAGATTAACAGTAATATGGGCGTCACAGGCCGCCGAGATGATGCCACCAAAAACGGGCTTTTAGTTACGAGGAATGCAAAGTCTTAATACGCCAAAGAGCAGTGCTGTTATAAAGGAGAGAAATTGACCTTTATCAAAACTATGAACATGAAAACATCATAGGAACGTGGTAACATCCTTGGCAGAGCCATAGCCTACTTAACTTTAAGGCCACGGAAGCTCTTCGAGACGTCGCGCTATCCGTCTAGTTAGGGTTGGTTGGATTGTTTTCCGAAGAAAAGTACAAAACCTATTCGCGCACGACCGCCTATGCATTTCAGGATCCATTTATTTCTTCTCTTTTGGAAAAGACGACAACAAGAACCAGACGGATAGTGTTACGTCACAGAGAAGTTCTTAGTCACTATCACTTGAGTAGGCCCGTGTACGTGGCAGAGCACACTACAGCCCACAGACAAGAAGCTAACCAGACTGCGCAGTTACGTAGGTGAATGAGGCGAAAATTTGCGCAAAATTTATACAAGTTGCGCGCATAATTAGAACAAGTTGCACGCGCACCTTGGAGTCGCACGCAGTTTTCAACCAGTGACGTGATCGTTAGTTCGAACTTTAGTCACTGGGTGGCTGGTCACGAGACTCCCTGAAAAAAGTTCCGATTGGGATGTCTGTTTACAATGATAGTCTGTGCTACAGCCCACCACAGACCACTTGCCTTATGCAAGCTCGTACATTTAACCTTCTAAACATTCTTACAATATGCACGTACACCTATTAGCAATTTCAATATCCCAACTCTGAAAGAGTTTATTTTTAACCGAGAAACTCTGTCTGCCATACAGCCGCTTTGTTTGTGCGTTTGTCCATATGTATGCCTACTTATAGTGAAAATCTTTAATCACTAAAGCTATCCATCACTAGTCCAACTTCTATGGAAAGAACAGACGCTTCGCGTCGGTACTTTAATAAGCAATTTCAATATCCCAACTCTGAAAGAGTTTATTTTTAACGGAGAAACTCTGTCTGCCATACAGCCGCTTTGTTTGTGCGTTCAAACATAGGAGTAAGGGAAAATATGTCTATGCTTAGTGCTTTTCAGATCAAGCTTTTTTTTTAATGGACGATTTGAACGGCGTGGAGCGTGGTTTCTAAGTGGGATATAAGACAATGTTTGACGTAGCTGTGAACTCACCAGCTCTGGTCTAGAAGAATTGGGCAGTTTCATGTGACGTAGCTCCTTCCATCTTTTATTTCTGCATTTCCGCAATCTCTTACTTTCTTCTCATGGAACATTTTTACAACTTAAAGCAAATCCTAATTTCACACCTCGCCAAAACAGCGTAAGCTAGATTTACAATACAAGAAAAAAATTAGTACCAAATCATGTCAAGATAATGAAAGATATGTTTTACATATTATAACTTAACCCCCTCAAATCTTATATTTTGTACCCCAATTAAACGTAATAACTTAAATTATCTTTTTCATATATATTTAATATCCCTTAGTACTTTAACATCCCAACCACACCATGTCGGCGACAAACAGTCGCCTAGATCAATCGTTCCCACAGAAACTGTTTAGTCATCACATTTTTAAGTTGATCTTTCAACTTTCTCATGCTCTGATTGGTCAGTGAAGCAGAGCTCGAGATTTTTCGCCATTTTTGTGAGCATTCGATCACACTCTCTCGTCGACTGCAGACGTCAAATCAACCTTCTCCTGATGAATAACTCTTAAATAAAAGATCTTTAATTACTCCGAAGTTTCCCTGTCGGCTTATTTTACATGTTTATGATACAAAAACTGTAAAATATGTTTGTTAAATTTTACATTATCCCCAACATCTTATTCTATATGTGTATTAAATTATTGAGTAAAACTACTTAAATGCGTTAAATTACTGAATTGCCTCAATAAAACGAATATCTTAAAATCTTATAAAGCACTTTTAATTCGTTATTAATTTTAATCACTGTAGTTTAATTGGCATTTTTGAACATTGTAGATTTGTTAATCGGATTATTTTACGAACATTCCGTCATACAGGTAACGAAATTTTTTTATAAAAATGCATGATGGTTTCCGCTTAACATAATATATAATTACTAGTAATAACACATACATTTTTATAATATTTCACTTTGAAAATCAAAATAAGGATTCTTCACTTCTATTAAATCACCGAACAAAAAAAATTCTGCAAATTAATTTCTCGACTGTGTAGGATTGTGAGCCTTACAAAAGATTAACAACATTTACCTAATTAAGAAAAAGCTAGAAAAGCAACGAATCATTCGATTTTGGCGACTCTCATTGGACAATTCTTCCCCGGAAAATCTTCCGTAATCCTTTTTGTCCAATTAGGAGAGTTCTTCAGCAAATGAGGATTGGCAATAGTTGTTCTTCCTCTAATAATTAGATTTCAAGGTTTGTCTTTCCAAATTAATTAACAGGTATTTGCGAAATCTTTTTCTTAAGTCAATTGGAATTAAATGCTTTTGTTGTTTTCCCCCTTAGAATTAAAATTACTTTAATTAGGATCAAGTTAAGGTTTTTCTGAAGAAAACTTATCGAATAAACTAATAAGAGGCAATATATATGAAAATAATAATATTTCACACATGAACTGCAGCGGAGAAAAAAATCCACCCCTTGTTGCTTGAATTCTATTCAGCCGTGTCTCGCTCAATGTTAAGAAAAGCCGGCCGTTGCCAACACCTGGAGCCAAAACTATTTGGCTTCTTTTTTTTATATTGTCGCTTTTACTTGGCTCCAATTCTTCCACCGACTTCATCGACATATAAATTTTACTGGATAGACAAAAAAAAACTTAAGAAAATGGGGCTACTATCAGATCTTTGCTAACGATTGATTTGGTTTCTATTCTTTCTTTTATTTGGAAGAACGAATGTAAATAATATGAAATTTAAGTACTATTTTTAGGAGTAAAAAGGTATTTGATTTGGTATATACAATTTTGTATTCTCCTTCGAAAATGCACTTATATTATTAGTATATTTATTCATGTTATTATTGACGGTGTGCGGAGAAGCGGAAACATTTGGTTTTAAAGGGAAAATAAAGTGAATCCTTTTAAATAAAATTTTATTTACAATATTGTAAAAAAGAAAATCATTCTTCTTAAATAATAACGATAATTTCTTAGTTAACGTTTCATTTGTCCGTGAAGTCCGTCGGCACAGAACACAAGAATTGACCATTTTCTCACTGTTACTATGATATATACTATGTTATCTTCTGTTACTATGATTAAAACACAAATTAGAATTACTATAGAACTTAAAAAATAATCCAATTAATTAAAATAATAACTTTCCAGTTGTCTATAAGAGATTTAAACATAAGGAAATTTGAACATTGTGTATCATCTTTTGTTCTATGAAGAGAAATAAAAGATTTTTACGAATAAAAAACTTTTGAAATTTGATCATTTCCAAGAAATTTTTTCTGATTGAATGAAACTTTTAAAAAAGAACACAATTATTCGAAAAGTTCATAATTAATTATTTAATCGTAAATGATATAGCAATAAAACATGTTTAACTTCCCTTCCCGTACATGATGAATGCTATTGCCAAGTCTTTCGTTTAGTGGAAGTGTAAAATTAAAATTCCCGATTTCATTTTTATTAGCAAACGATAATAACTGTCGAAACGAAAATTAATATATTCGACGATTGATTTCTGAGCATGCGCTCACTAACCCTCATCATCAGTCTTGATTGCAGAAGTAGATGTGTGTTGACACTAGATCGCTACTTCCAGTTATATTTAGTTCGAAAATTAAATTTAAATTTTAAAAAAATTGACTTTGGCGGTCAAGTTTATAAAAACCGCCAAATGACGTCATTTTTCTTTACTGCGCAAGTGCTGGAGCCAAAAATTCGGCCGCGTTTTTTTAGATCCGTTCCCATTGGAGCGAGACACGGCTGATTCTATTAAACAGAAGTTTTTGAGAGTTATGTCATTTTTCATGGCACGTAGTTTAGAATTCATTTCCAGTATCAAAAATTGCATAAGGGATCATCTACATATTAAAATAGGAACAAACTTTTTAAAAAAATTAATCGCACACCCAGTTTTTTCGCATAAAAATATTGAGCACGGTCAAAATACCCCAAATATCAGTTTCTTGCGATAGTAGCTGACTTATAAGCATTCAAAGTTGAGCATCCATAATGTTTACAGGTAACTTTACAGGTAAAGAGTACGAACTTTTGAATTTTTCTCTGAATATAAAAGACTGGGAGTACTGTACTCATTCCTTTTTTTTATATTTATTACTTTTTACTGTTACAAATATGTTAATATTGTTAAAATTCAGGCCGACTCAAAAAATGTTTGTGTCGATAGACGACTGTAGAAGAATTTTCTAGTCGGCCTATCGACAAGTTAACTGGGAGGCTGGGAGGCCCAGTTGGTAAGGCGTTCGCCTTGCATGCGGAAGGTCCCAGGTTCCGCTCCGGGCATCTCCAAAATAACTACAGACCTATAAACGGCCCGTGTAACCAAAATTGTCCGACGATTAATACCTCGTGTCGAAGGAGCGCACGTTAAATATGCTCCAAAGAACGACGCTGCGTACGATGTCGCCCTTAAAAAAAAGTTGCATTGGGTGCCTACTCAGGTGTCGACTCATCACCTGACTGTGGTTTTAAACTACGACGCCCGTCGCCAATAGCCTTCATGCAGCTCTAGTGCGACGATAATTCAAACTAAACTAAACAAGTAAGCTAGTTAATTTTTTTCCAGTGGAGTTGACTTTTGTTTCTGATGATTTTTTTCAAATAAAATGCAGACTGACTGAACCCATTCCTCCTAATTTCTCATTCGTTACGGCCCTGAGCGTGAGCGTAGTACGAAATATGTCTCTTCTGGTAATACAAATACAAAAATTGTCGACCAACAACAGGCTAGAGGCCCAGCAAGGTTGGTCCAAAATAAATCTAATACTTTACTAGTTTCCAATGACTATCAAGATTCTTCTTAAAATCTTATACTCTCTTCGAATACACCACATAAAAAAACATTCCACTCATTGACCACTCTATTGTAAAAATAATGTTTTCTTACCTCCCTTCTAAAGCATGATTTATTCAATTTCTGATCATGTCCTCTGGTCCGGCTATTTAAGGCAAACCCTAAGCCCTCCATGTCTCCCTGTTTTATAAACTTGAATTACTGAATTAAATCACCCCTAGCTCTCCTATTTTCCAGGTAATACATGTTTAAATATCTGAATCTGTTATCATAATCAATACCAGATAGACCCGTAATCATTTTTGTAGCCCTATGCTGAACTTTTTCAAGCAACTCTATATCTTTTCTGAGGAAGGGAGACCAAAACTGACTAGCATATTTCAGATGTGGCCTTACCAATCCCCTAAGTTAGCTCAATCAGAGTTTAGTTTAGTTTGAATTATCGTCGCACTAGAGCTACACGAGGGCTATTGGCGACGGGCGTCGTGTTTTAGAACAACAGTCAAGTGATTAGCTCAATCAGAAATACTCCACTTTTTCCGTGCACACTACTTAACTGCGATGTTTTGTAAGTGAGTCCATATATTGTGACAATGGAAACTGTTTGTGTTTCAGGACAAACTCCGTACACGTTCCTCGCCCCTACGGACAATGCTTTTGCCCAACTCCCTGCTGCTGTGTACGACGAGCTGACCCAGAACACGACGCTGCTGCAAGGTAACAAGCTTCCACCAAATCCTCATAAAGCTCCTTGTTATAAAGGCGCTATATAGCTAACTAGCTTTATAAACCCGGCGTTGCGCGGGTGTACCCTTACCATTAACGTGCACTCAAACCACACGGGCTTTTATTCGGGCAATTTTAACACGGACTATAGGAAAACCCTCTAACTCCTAGAAAGGCCTGGATACAATCGGACTTCTTTAAAAAAAATAACGCTGATATTAGAATGGGAACCATACTAACGTTTTTTTTATGTAAACTTTTATTTTATACCAATTGATCCCCTCTCCACTGGTCAGCACTCCATCAGTATATTTTACTTTCCTCCCATTCTAATATCAGCGTTATTTTTTTTAAAGAAGTCCGATTGTATCCAGGCCCTTCTAGGAGTTAGAGGGTTTTCCTATAGTAAGTGTTAAAATTGCCCGAATAAAAGCCCGTGTGGTTTGAGTGCACGTTAAATATGTTTCAAAATCCCGTACGATGTCGCCCTTAAAATGAATGAATCAGTGAGTGAGTCAGTCAGGACTTTGCCTTTTATATATAGAGATGAACTAATTTAACTATTGGTACGACATTTTAACCAACTATTTAAATAAAAATTAAAGGTACAGTGTGACGTGTCAATGTTACAAAAAATCTCCTATATTCTTAAACTTTTTTTCAGAGAACGTCAGTTTCCATTTTTCATTCTTGCTCTTCTACGATTTTATGGGTTGGTTCGGTTTCATTCTCAATGAGCAGTGAAAACCGCGGAAATTTTGTATTTAGGATGTTTTTTATTTTCATTTCTTCGTATTTAAATAAAACTATTCTATACAGATAACAGTACAATAAATTGCGCAACCTAAAAAAAACAATAAGAGAAAATAAAATCAAAGATGCGGAAATCGGCTATGAAAACATACACTATTCAAAATTATTTAGCAATTGCAATATTTATTATATTAAATTGAAATATTAAACCAAATTATAACCAAAATAAGTGTAATTCCAGAAAGGACTGAAACTGAAAACTATACCCGCTGAAACTGTTGTACTGTCACATAAAACCAGCCCATTAGGAATGGGCGGACTGGACGGTCTCCAAAACAAAGTGTATCATATCAGTGTAAATCCTGTGGAGAGAAAAATATTTTCTTGCCACATTTCTCGGCTGTATTGAATATTTTTACAAGCGGATTTTTTTATTTGATAAATGTAGCTGACTTACAGGTCCCGAACTTCCCACTTTTTGAAATTGGTTCGAATATTTTTTTTTAATTTTCAATAAATAATTTCACACAAAATATTCGAAGCAATTTCAAAAAGTGGGAAGATAGAGACCTGTAAGTTATCTACATTTTTTATTTAAAAAAACCGTTTGTAAAAATATTCAATACAGCCGGAGAAATGTGGCAGAGAAAATGGCTTTTTCGCCTGAGGCACTTGAGTTTGGAGACCCGTGGTCCAGCGCGCCCATTCCCCCTTAACACTGATGCACTTTGCTCTGGAGACCCCCTGTCCAGCGCGCCCATTCCCCCTTAAAACGTGAAGGGAAAATCGAAATGCTCAAGAATTTAATAAATTCTCCATATACACTGTGTTAAAAATAAAACATACAAAATTGACTACTAGGTTGTTCTTATTTTATTTTGAGAACATTATTCTTAAAAGTAAATGCGTTAAATTCTGAATTATGAGCACAGTTAAATATGGAACTTTTAAAAATGAGTGTTAGGAGTTTACTCAATTTCACAACACTGTAACTGAATTAATTGTATTGTATAAGTCGAGACACAATACTCAAATAATACAATTATAGCTACTATAGTTATATTATTTAAATATTTTCCCAACTTATTGTTTTCCAGAAATTCTTCTAAACCACATCATGGAAGGTGCCCATTATGGACGAGAGTTCCTGACTGGAGGCACGTTCCCAAGTGCCAGAGGCGGGAAACTCAAGTTCCAAGTCGTCAGCAGTAAGTTGTAGATATTTTTTTACTCCTTAAAATTGGGTTAGCTTTTGGCCTTTTAAAATGAAGTTGGAAAAATCTTTATTCCGTTTAACTTTACATAAAAAATATGCTCATTTTGCTTGTTTTTTTTTTTATATTTGTTTATCAAATTATATAATTTGTTACAATTAGATTCTGCATTTTTATCAAATTTTAAAATATTGGCGAAACCTTCAAAATAATATACTTCAGATCAACTTTTAATCAAATTACATAATTTGTTACAATTAGATTCTGCATTTTTATCAAATTTTAAAATATTGGCGAAACCTTCAAAATAATATACTTCAGATCAACTTTTAATCAAATTACATAATTTGTTACAATTAGATTCTGCATTTTTATCAAATTTTAAAATATTGCGAAAACCTTCAAAATATATACTTCAGATCAACTTTTAATCAAATTACATAATTTGTTACAATTAGATTCTGCATTTTTATCAAATTTTAAAATATTGGCGAAACCTTCAAAATAATATACTTCAGATCAACTTTTAAAAGAATGTTTTTATTAAATGAGTTGACATTTTAAAATTATGAGCTCATGCATTGAAAGAAAGTTAACACTTTAGCCCATTTGCGTATTGCTTAGAAAATAAAGGACTTCAATTACCCTAGTTGATGGTATTGATTTTTTTTTAAATATTTATAAAACATTTACAAGGCTCAAAGAAATACCATTTGAAGTATTTTTAGTTTTAAGAAAATTAAACTTTTGAACCTGGCTTTTAATGCTTCGCATGGTTCGCCGTGGTAGTTCAAATACATGCTTACTGCAGTCTGCTTTAATTACAAAAAAAATTTCGTTGACGATTTTTTAGTAAAAGCTTTTATGTTAATAAAAAGATGATAAAATATTAATCAAGAATTAGATCAAAACAACTGTAAAATAAATTCATTGAAAACTTAAAATATTTAAAGGGATTTTGAACAGATTTTAATAATAATATTTTAAAAGTTAATATTTTTTTAAAAAGGATATTAAAACAATCTTTTAACTCGTTATTAAAATGTGTTTAATCTGATCCAAATACCCATCTCAAGTTTATAAAAAACTAAAAACTAAATATAATCTCAAGTATATCCTAAATATAATCTCAAGTATATCCTAAATATAATCTCAAGTATATCCTAAATATAATCTCAAGTATAACTACGGCATAATAGTAAGCTTAAGTTAACTATACTAAGTGTAGACTTTTAAGGATAGAAGTTATTTGCAATTTTTTGAAGTCTAATTTAAATTGATAGTTTCCCTTATAAATTTGCTTTATTTTCAGGGGGTTATCAAGTGAATGAAGTCAACATCAAAACTCCCGAAATTGTGACTGGAACTGGCGTCATCCATTTAATAGATGAGATTTTACTGGAAGAAAAGGATAAGAAGTACTTCACCAAACTGGAAAATTCCATAGGAAGTAAGTTGAAATCTTTAGTTCGCCTTAATTATTTTTTAATATAAAACTACCTTTAGACCAGATTACGTTTAGAACGCAAAAGTGAGAGTTTTTACGAAGGCGCGCGCTATGTCTGTCTACCCGTCACCCACTTTTATCTAAACTATAAATTCTTCTGACAAGTATAATACGCCAAAAAATTTGGAGAAATGAAAGTTGAAGTCATTGAAAATCTCAGAAAAAATTTCGAAGTACTTACGACTTACTTTCCATTTATAATTGAATTATATGATAATTGCCACTCACAACAATCGCACAAGAAACTTTTTATTATTCGATTTTTTTAAAAATTATCTTTGAAATACAAATCAGTTTGGAATGACGTCATACTATATTTCACAATGAGATTCTTCGATGATTCGTATTATTTGCCTAGAACGACAGCAAACGATATTTAATAATTATCGAATTTTCGATGAAAAATATTTTGTTTAATATTGACGCTTAAACGTTTAATATAAAACTAAATGCTGTGCTTCGCATTTTATATATCCTTGAATTTTGCGTGAATGCAGTTCTAAGTAACAGCTTCTGTTACAAATATAATTTTGATATTAATTTTTTCGATATCTGTTAGCAAACATAAAATAAAATCAACTAGATTACGGGGTTAACCGATTACACTGGGACATACGTGCTCTTTAAATCTACTTACTAAGACCAGTCCCGACGGCGTTAGGGTACGATGTCGCTTAAAGTCCTGTTGGTTGCCCGCTCAGGAGTCGACCTCGTCACTTGTCCTCGGATATAAATTACAAGTCGTAATTTTACTGCGTTAATTTTGTTTGGCTCCGTTAGAAATAGACAGCCAGAAGCGTTCAGGCTAAAACTTAATTATTCCTCAATTCCGGGAGCCTGGTGGGTCTGATCTCAGCGCATTACGCTAACAGTCTGCGCACTGTATCGGGTGTGGGTTTTGAATCCCGCCTTCGCCCCGGGTGTACTTTCTCTCTGTGCCAGTAAAAATTCTGTCTGTGTCTGTCTTACTTGACTAAGGTTTATAAGCGTGTCTCTGATCAAGCACACAAACCGGAAAATACATGTACCAACCTCTCCCTCAATTCTCAAAGCAGGTCAAGATGTTGCGCAGCCCATCAACCCTCAGCAACCACAACCTCTCGTGCAACCAGAACAGCAACCACAGAGGCAACCTCCCCAGCAACGTATGTCACCTGACAACCAGCCGACCGGGCTACAGCCGAGCGGCCAGTGGACGGGACAGCGCCTGTCCCCTGGGCAGCGGGCAACGACTCTCAGACCCAACAACGGGCAACAGACTGGACGGCAGACAGCTGGAGGTATGTACTATTGCGAAAATTTCAGGGTTCTTACAAATACGATGCAGTTCACAAGAACAATTCACTTTATTTCACCAAATAAAATTATCTCACTAACAAGGATGTCAGTTAGCACCTGTAAAGAAACAGTTGCTAACTGACATCTTGCTAGAATACATGAACTCATGGACCAGATCTAGCTGTTGCTAGGTCACGAAGGTTTACAAAAAACAACAACAGAAACAGAGAAATCTCCAAACAAAACAATAACATAACAAAACTACGCTCGTTCACTTATCCAAGCTCTTCACTTTACGCAGGAGAAAACTCGAATGACACACGTAATACAAGGTGGCGCAAATAAAAGTGGCCCCGGTGTAGAGATAGGAATGCATTGAGATGCTTGGCGAGAAAAAACTATTCAAGCCGTCTAAAAGCCTTCGAGTCGAAATAAAAGATTAATCAAGCGTCTAATGGCTTCACTTGACAAACCTGTTTTTGCATTGGTTGGATTGGATTAGCATCACATTAGTGCTATTCATGGACTATTGGCGAGTTCAGATCTTTTAGTGGGTAAGTGTGAGTTGGCGTCTGTGTGTGAGTTGATCAATGTGCAGGTGTAAAATGCAATTTTTTCAAATAATTATGCAAATTTTGTGTCTTGTAATCAATTTAAGTTTTATATTAACAAAACCAGAAAGGTCCGATTCTCTAAGATAAATAACGGTCGAAATAATCAATAGTGGGAACTTTTTTCCACAGCTGTACAAACCTTCAGTTTATATTGCATTCCAACTAGCTTGTCAAACTATAGCGAAGTTGCAGGCAAATATTTCGCCAAGCGATTATTTGGGCTTAATATTGAAGCGATAATATAGCTTCACTTGGCAAACCTGTTTTTGAATTGGTTTTTGACTTAGCAACAATTATATCTTATTCCTATCTCCATGACGGGGCCACTTTTATTTGCGCCACCCTGTACAAGCCGAGCAGCTTTTATAGGCGCTGGCGATTTTACTAGAACCTCCCGTTACGTAATGTTCGAAATGCCTCGAAACTTCGAGAACATATATGACGGGATATATAAGGTGCATACTATACCAGGGATTGGAAAGTTACTTTTTAAAAGTAACTTTATTACAGTTACAGTTAATTACTTAAGAGAGTAATCCTGTTACAGTTACAGTTACTTAATATGAAAAGTAACTAGTTGCAGTTATACTTAATACGAAAAGTAGCTAATCACAGTTACTTTTAGAAATTTCAAGTTAAAAGATAAATTGAAACTTAGCCATCTTACCGTTTTTCAAAGAGAACCAAGACGAAAGAAATAGGGACAATTGGAAAAAGTTAATAACGAAAATTTAGCTTTGTTAAAAGTGTTTACTTAAATAATTTTAAAAAAATATGACGGCCGTCGCCAATAGCCCTCGTGTAGCTCTAGTGAGACGATAATTCAAACTAAACTAAACTAAATAATTAAATGTAAGCCGAACTGTGACGAAAGTATCCGTGAAGAGTGGCGTGAAAAGTAACGAAATGTTTCGTTACTTCGTTACCGCTGAAAGTAACTAAATTATAGTTACAGTTCCTTTCTGAAAAATCTAGCGGCGTTACTCGTTGTTCCCGGAAAAAAGTAACTGTTAAAAGTAACGCGTTATTTCAATCCCTGTACTATACACTGTTAAAAAATTTGTGCTTGGTTTCACCATGATATTGGTTCCTAGTAGCTGCAACGGCTGTGTGGTGAAATATTTCACCTTTTTTTCGGTGTTTGGTTGAACCATTTTTCTGGATTTGGAAACAAAAACCTGAGAAATGGTTCAACCGAATACCAAAAATATGGTTTAACGTTTCACCACACAGCCGTTGCAGCTACTAGGAACCATAATTTTGGTGAAACTAAGTGAATAATTTTTAACAGTATACCATCAAAGGGTGCAAACGTAAGGCTGGAACAAGGCCACTGCAAGAAACAAGACCGTGTCTGCAATTTAGGCATTTTTGAGTCATTGACATCAATACACGTAAAAAAGGATCCTATTATTAACTGAAAATACTTCACATAAATCATACTTCAAAATCACGGGTGTCCCCGGCGAGTAAAATGGAACAGACGTTCCCCGTTAAGTCTGGAGTACAAAGGCCCGATGTCACTCGAAGAGCTCCGGAAATTTTTTACAGTGGTAAAATAACCGGAAAAAAAAACTGTATAAATTCCGCCAAAAATGATTCCCCCCAAAAACAGCAAAAAATGCTGTCTCCCATGTTGCCAGCATATTTTGCTGTAAATTTAGAGTGGTTTTTTTTACTGTGGTATGAACTCTGATTTGAGGTTACGTGTGCTTTTGCGGTGGACCTTTACACTAACCTTCTATTTCTTACTCTTTCAGTACCTAGTCACGGAGCCCAGAGGCATCCCACAAGAGCCAGTGGCACCCAGATGGCCGTGACCAGCCACCGGGGCGGTGCCTACCAGCCACAGATGGTCCAATCTTCTGGCCAGGACGGTCAGCAGGCCAACGTGGCAGACCTGGCCAGGGCCATGGGCCTCAACAGGTTCGCAGATTGGGTCACCAACACGGGCCTGCTGGAGAAGGTGCACGACGGAGGTGGGTGGAATTTTAGCCAATTTTTTTCTTTTCTTTTAATTCGAAAGAATTTTTTAAAAAATGAAAAAGTAGGTATTGACATGCTATCGATGTCCGTCTGTCTGTCCATCCCCCGTTGCAAAATCGGTTCAATCCCTCGTATCTTAAAAATTCTGTTTTTGTTAGAAAGGTATGACCTAAAGAGACCCAACTTTCACACTTTTTGTCCGTCTGTATATGCGTCCGGACAGACATCTGTCTGCTTCGGTCGGCGAATTCCCCATTGAATTAGAATTGTAATTTAATTCATTTAAGCTGTTGCCACATCAACAATGGCATGAGAAATTTATTGTGACAATGTCCATCTATCCATCTGTCTGTCCGTCCGTCCGTCCATCTGTCCATAAGAATTTCAGAAAGTGTTTAAGTAGCGGGAAAGTAAGCTATTTTAATTCTTTTAGAACTTCTTGTTTCATTTCATAAAGGTGTATCAGTCGACACTCGTGTGGCGACGCGCTGAGACGAAGTATCGAAGATCGTCGGTGGTGGCGCTTTTCATGTTTGATCACCCGTGGTGGAGTTCACCTATTGAAATGCTACTACGCATGCCCCAAAGTTCAAGCTACGTTATAAAAGAACTTTACGCCAGACTATCTCTCTCTCTTTTCAATAACTTTTTACTAAGTTGCTGCCTGCGTGCGGTGCCGAATACTCAAATCAATTTATGTTTACTTTCAATAATAACCTTTTTTGTTAATGTGTTTAATTAATAAATTTTTGTTACAAGCGTGAATAAGGTGGTATTTATTTGAACCCAGCATCGCACACGCTTGTACACTAGATTACTTTATAGTCCTATAATGTAAATGAATGAATAAGAAAGGATTTATAAATTATTCACTATGGGCGTGGTCGTTTTAGTTTGAACGAATAAGATGGTTTGTTTGTGGGTTATAAGCTAACTTTGGACAGAAATGTGACGTCACCGTAGTAGTCGTTATAATCATCAATTGAAACCCAACCCTGTAAAAAGCACACATATTTGCCCGTTCTTACTATCCTAATCATCCATTTCCACACAGGTGTGTACACCGTGTTCGCCCCTACCGACGACGCTGTCAACTCTTTACCCCAGGACATGTTGAATTCGATAGACTCGAACCCGGAACAGACCCAGTCTCTGCTCCAGTACCACGTGGTACCCCAGCGACTCAACATCCAGTCCCTGAAGAACGAGGAGACGCACGGTACACTGCTGCAGGGCAAGGCCATCCGGTTCAACGTGTACCAGACACCGCAACTGAGTTGCAAGCAGGTATGGGCTGGAGAGTGCTTCGTATTTTGCTACAGAATTGGAGAGCACAGGGGAAGAACCCATTCATTGCATAGTAGTCCGTCTATCCATCCTAGTCCGTCTATTTTTTTTTTAAATTTCAGGTTCTTATTAACTAATTGAAAAAATCAATTAATTTGAAACTTTACTTTCGAATTTAAAAAAAACAAACAATTTACACAGTCAATTTTAAATGTTCAAAGTGTTTTGTTGAAAACTAAGTTCTAGGTTTTCTTCCTAATTCTTACTTTTTTATTATTTACTAGGGGGCTCCGCCCCCTGCTCGCTATCGCTCGCCAACACCCGGAATTGCTGAGCAATTCCGGGTTTTCAAAAAAACATTTCGCTTAAAAACATCTTCAAAAGCTTTCTAAAAAAACAAAAAGGAATGTCAAAAAAAATAAAAAATAAAACTCTTTTACCGTGGTGATGCGAATGAATAATAAAAACGAGAGATTAAATAAAAAAAAAAGAAAGCCATCTGCCAAGCTAGCTGAAGAAAAAAGTTTAAAGAACAACGCGATATTTTTCATCAGTTCTGAAAATTAAAAAAAAAACTTTGTTTTATAAAAAAGGGAAATTTGGTGATTCACTTTAGCAGAATTAAATAAAATAATTAATAAAATAATTTCGTTATAAAAAAAAAATTTTATTGAAAATGTTTATCAGACTAATTGTTATGTTAAATGTTTATTTAAAATAGTTTTGTCATAATTTTTTACTATCTTTTTTTTTACATAATTTTAATCTATAAACCTTCTATCTTGCTATATTATATTTTAAGGCAAAATCATTTTCAAAAAAATCTGTGAACCTTTTCTATATATAAACGCAAAACCAATGTAAAAAGCACAAGTTAAAGAACTGTTCTTTTTAAAAGAACAGAAAAGAGAGCAATTGTTCTTTAAAAAGAGCGTAACAAAATCACGCTTTTCTGATGATTTCACCGTGTCGTTTTGCAGAAAAGGAATAAGATTTTTTTGTGGCTGACTTATTGTAATTTTTAATTAAAAAACTTATTGGAAATTTGAAAAACAAATAAGTGGGCATCGAGGCATAAAGGAGACACACCTGCCCAAAAATATTTGGGTTTCTGACATCAATATTTCATCATGTTATGGCTGCTAACACTTTCAAATCCTCTACTTTAACATAGAGAAAAATTAATTTTTATTTTTAATTAAAAAACTAATTTGAAATTTGAAAAACAAAAAAATTTAGGTCGAGGCATTAGGGAGACACACCTTCCCAAAAAAATTGGATTTCTAACATCAATATTTCATGATGTTATGGCTCCGGACACTTTAAAAGAGTTTACTTTTTTTAATATAGAGAGAAAATAATAATGTTCCTTTTTTTTATTCCGGTTTTTCCAATCGTTTTGAGTATTTTTATTAAGCTTTGCATCATTCCATCTCTATTTCCTTTTCCTCCCATTTGCTATCTATGCCGTTAACATAGTGCAAAACTAACATTTAAAAAAAAAATTATATAATTTTAAAAAAACGCTGATGGCGGTTTTTGAGAAAAAACCGATTTCCGGTTTTTCGACGGTTTTCCCCGCAGAAAACCGGTTTCCGGTTTGACCGGCCTCATAAAAAAACCGGTTTTTCAGTCAAAACCGAGGGCAAAAAAACGGTTTCGGTTTTCCATCCCTAAAGTGTAACAAATAAGGGTGGCGGGAAAAGAGGGAAGTTTGTTTGTGGGATAGAAGACAATGTTTGACGTACATGAGGCGTCACTGTAGGCGTGGTCGTTCTTGTATAGACATTAATCATTTTCATGCACAAAAAAGGGGACTTCTTTTACGTCTCGAAACGGCTGTATATTATTTTGAGGTCTTTAAACTTTTCAGTGTCCACCATAAGTAGGCTCATAAATGGATACATCAGGTGTCTCTCTTTTGAACTTGGGCAAAAGACCTATTTAACGTGCACAAAGTGTAATTCTGCACAGGCTTCTCCCCAACACATTTTACACTGTCTTGGTCTGGGAAAATTGATCTCTGCTCAAGTCCTCTTCTAGTCTTTGATTTCTTGAATGAACTTTGTCTAGATTGCAGATGGACCAAGAGGAATAAGTCAACTACAACAACAAACTTTTCAGTTGCTTTTTATATACGTTGCTTTTTAAACTCTTATAATAAAGCAAAGGGTTTTGCACCCTTTTAAATCATTCCTCTCTCTTACAGATTGTGACCGCATCTGGCACGCCTATAGGCGAGGCCTCAGTGGCCACCATGGGTTCCGTTCAGATGATTCCCGTGTCGCAAGTGCTGTATCAGCCTACAGGCAGCCTGCAGAACATCCTGGAGGCGTCTCCAATCCTTCAGAAGCTCGCCCAGGCCGTCAGACAGCATAGGTTGACTTGGGTCGTCACAGGTGAGATTCTTTTAATTCCTTCCGTCTGGAAATGGGCAAAAATGTATGGTTGTTTTTCCAGCATAAATTTTAAAATAAATTTATTTCAAATAAAATATTTGTTTAAAAAAAATCAGAATTAGTTTTATTTTTGAAGAGATGATCTTAAAATAATTCCCAAATGAAAAAAAAAATCATTAAAAATAAAATTTTATTAGTTTTAAAATTTTGAAATTTAAGGTTATTGTAAGAAAAACTGTTGCACAAAATACGGAAAGAGCTGGGTCTGCTGCTACGAGGGCTAAGGATAGCCTGACCAGATTTGTTTCAGTGATTCTATTTTCATTTTTCAACAATGAAATCATCATAAGTTTTTCATAAATCATAGTTTATTTATGAAGTTATTGTTCGGACACACTATAATAACTAAAATAGATTTCCATTTGGGTATTTTTACAGCTATATGTAAAGGGGATGGGGAGCCCAGTCGGTTAGGCATTCGCCTAGCATGCGGTAGGTCCCAGGTTCGGGTCCGGGCATCGCCAAAATAACTGCCGACCTATAAACGGCCCGTGCAGCCAAAATGTCCGACGAATAATACCCCGTGTGGCGGGAGTGCACGTTAAATATCCTTCAACGTCCCAACGCTGCGTACTATGTCGCCCTTAACGGTTGCGTTGGGTGCCTACTCAGGTGTCGGCTCGTCACTTGACTGTGGTTCTAAAATACGACGCCCGTCGCCAATAGCCCTCGTGTAGCTCTAGTGCGACGATAATTCGAACTAAACTAAACTAAACAGCTATATGTAACCAGCACCTTGCCCCCTCTGTCTGCGAGCGCCCCCTATGAGACCTAACCGTCTCCTGCGTGACTACTAAACTCTATATACAGTCAGTCGTGTTTCTGGCATGTCATGGGCGGTTGGGGGATTCATGTTCCCTCACCTTGAGATGTAAATTTGATGTGCCTAATTAAAGTATTGTTTTTTCATTCAACGCATTTTTTTTATCTTCACGTTAATAGGGATTATCAGTCCCATAGAGCTAATGCATTAGTTTTGGAATCACAACTTTCATAGAAGTATTGCTTTGCCATGTTAGCCTTTTTTTCCCCAGGTATGGGAATCAACATAACATCGAAATGAAATAAATTTGAAACGAAAATGGTATCTAGTTTTTTAATTATATGTTTTTGAAGTTTTAAAATACCAAAAATATACAGCAGATGGCGACACTATTTTAAAACTTTATCAGTTAATAATTATATACCCGGATGTTATTTTCTTTTCAATTTTGTTTTAAATTGCTGTTTTAATGATTCCCATACCTGATGAAAATGGAATAACATGGCAAAGCATTTTTTTTAGTTGTGATTTCAAAACTAATGCGTTAGCACTGTGGGACTGACAGTCCCTCTTAAATAGATAGTTAAATAACAAACTATGCTGATTACTGCAAAATGCAGTACTTCTGATCACCCTATTGATTATAATTCACCCTATTGATTATAATGACCATAATTACGGTAAAATGCGGAAAGTTGAAAGGCATAAAAATTTTAAACTGCGATATTAATACTATTTGAGTCAAGTGTTGTGAAAATAAGTTTAATAAATTTTGTATAAATAAATGGGTTTATATCGCGCCGTGCGCGGAAAAGTAACGTATCGGACTTATGACTTTTCAAATTCAAAATGCTATAATATTCGAAATTTTAATATCTCTATTAAATCAAATTTCAAATTAATTGTTAGAATAGTTGGGATACAGTTAGCATATCCTTTTTTTTCTATAATGAAATGCGATGGGGAAAAATAAACTTCAGACGATTTGTCTGAAAAACTAGCTTTTTGCTCAAACGTCAGTTCTACGCGTACGGTGCTCCTGTGATCCTTAGGAGATGCGGGTACATTTTTTTCTCTCAAAAATGTGCTAATTTACGAAGAAAAAAATTACTATTAATAACATTAATGCAATAACTCAACACAGGTTTTAGATTAAAATAACTTTTTTTAGCTGAATTTGAATGAAATTTCTTTAAAAAATAATGCTTAAATCTGCTGTTTCATTGCGTGTTTTTATTTTCAGGCACTGGTCCGTTAACATTCTTCGCCCCCAGTGACGCCGCGTTTGATTCACTCTCTCCAGAACAGAAACAATCCATGATTGACGACAAGCAAGCTTTCACAGGTATGCATCATGCCATGTACATAGATATAGAAAGAGTAGCAGATATGCCCCGATTGCGCAATCCCCGTACAATGCAATACAAGCCCCGCGATTGTGTGATGAAGCCGCTTTTCGCCGTTTTCGCAATGCATCACGGGATACTGGTTGGCAAAAAACTGCTTTTGCCGAAGAGTTACATGCAACAAAAATTGCATTTTTGAAATGCTTCTTTTATCAATAAATACCTCATATCTACCAGAAATTATCAAAACATATCCAGTGATAAACTTATGCTAACAAAACTGGCAAAAAGTTCTAACTGGTCAATATTTAATATATTTTTTATTAGTCGAATTTTATCTCATGGTGCCATCTGGTGGCTTATGGCATACCATGGGCGGGCGGGATGTTTTGGTTTGCGAACTGCCTTATGGGATACTGGTTGAAAAGTGGCATCAACTTTTCCCCTAGGGGCATATCTGCTCCTCTTCCTATATCTATGCCCCTGTATGATTAATATCTTAACTCCTGAGGCAATCCTAAGCATATATTTTTTATATAAACATATTTTTCAAACAATTATGTACTTGGAAGTATGTTTGGTAGTAGCAATCAACCATTAAATGTTTAAGTGCATAGCTTTTGAGAGTTTTGATAATTTCGGTTATTAAGAAAGTCCAGTATTCAACACCAACAGGATCTTTAATTAAAGTTGCAAAGATTTACATTTTTTACAACGACATCACTCTGCGACTTCTCAATCCTTAGACAAAAATGGAAAAAGACAAAAACGAAAGATTTCTAATTCAAAATTAACAGTCAAGGTTTTTGTTTTGGTTGGTGATGGCTCCACAGTAGCTGCCCCAGCAAAGGTTTGGTGGCTCCACAGTAGCTGCCACATATGCTTTGAAAAAAAATAGCGTTTCGCATTTGCTAAGGGTCACGTCAATTGAGTGGAATATGCGGTTTTGAGGGTTAAAAATACACATTTTTGGTGTGAAAAAAACCTCCGAATTCTACTTGACCCTCTCGATACGTCATTTTCCAATACAAATAATAAATCGTCGGTTTCAGTATGAGTATTTTTGGGAGGACATTCTAGCTTATAACTAAAAGTTAATATTTTTTAAAAATTGTAAACTGAAGTTGTGTTGTTGCTAATCCCTGTTGCCCATCAGAGCTAGACCAGTTCTATGATATTGCACACTCTAAAGAAATCAATAACCAACAATGGTCGCTCAAGAAGATCTTCTTTATCGAGTCCCAAGCACTCAAGGATGTACTCCGGAGTGGCTTGGCCTTTGGCCGGCCATCCGAATGTTGCCGAATACCGACACTTGGTACAATTTGGGAATTCCTTTTCTTTGTTGTTATATGTCAATGTTCTTAGGTGGCCACTACGAAATCGTGTTATCGTAGTTTGCTCCTATCTGCTGCACCGAAGGGATAGAGATCCGCCGTGTTGTGAGTGAATTCTACAAAGATCTACGTATGTGTACCTCTGGAGCGAAAAAGCTAAGGCACAAACCAGTCATTTTGGCGAAGCCAGTTTAAAAAGACATCATTTTACCTAAGATATATCGAGGTCTAGATCATGGTCTACTCAACTTTAAGGCCCTAGAAACTGTTCGTGACGTCAAGCTATCCTTCCGGTTCGGATGGCCGGCTTTTCCGAAGTCAAAGTACTGAAGAAGTACGGAGCGATCCGGTTTTTTAAACCTATTCGTACACGGCTAACTATACTTTTCAGGTTCTGAACGAGTTAAGTTTCTCGCTTTCGGAACATCTATACCTTGTCTATCTAGAATGCGAGCCTCGAAAGCATTTTCCTCCCCCATCCCCGGTTTTCTTCGAAACGGCGTGAGCATGTTTTTTCCCTACCCTACTTGGGTTTGAACTGTTCGGATTGTTAACCTCACAACAGAACCTCAAACGCGTTAGGTTTAGAAAAGCGATGCTTCCCCCCCCCCCCCCCCCCCCCCCGTTTCCTAGAAAACCAAGCGAAGGGATGGGGGAAGAAAGTCTTTTCGAGGCTCGCATAGTAAATAGACAGACTATAATGGCAAGAAACGGACGGATAGTATGACTTATCACAGACCTTCCATGGCCTTATTAGTTAAGTCGACCGTGTCTGAACTGATAGAAAGAAATAAGGATATTATATCAATTAGCAATTATCTCTGGAATATTAGACCTGTTACTAGCCTTTTGCAACCCATTAGTCTACCCAAAAGGATCCCCCCCCCCTCCATGGTTGAGATAGCTTACTTCAGTTTTTTTATACTACTGTATTAGTTATTAATGAGATTACTGGTGGGAATTTGTAGCGCCATCTACTGGTGGTCTTTCTATAGGCTTTCTTCAGACCTATTAAATGATGCTTGAAATGTGTAAACATTAATAAGAACCAAGAAAATTTCTTGAAATTTTTCAATTATTGTCCATCTTTTATTTAAATTGAGTTATTTAAACTGGAAATGTAGCGCCATCTACTGGTGGTCTTTCTGTAGGTTTTCTTCAGACCTATTAAAGTATGCTTGAAATGTGTAAACATTAATAAGAACCAAGAAAATTTCTTGAAAATGTTCAATTATTGTCCATCTTTTATTTAAATTGAGTTATTTAAACTAACATTTCATGTATTCTTTCTGTTCAGAGTTGCTCAAGAGGCATCTGGTGCGTGGAACGTACTTCTCCAGCGGAGTCCAACAAGACTTACAAAAGAACAACGAAAACAACCAACCCATGACCATATCCTTACAAAATGGTGAGCCCCATTCCATTTAATGGCTTGAAACATCTTTTTTTTTTAAAGTATTATAATTAGGACTTTGGATACGTTAGTAGAGCGTAAAGCTAATCTGCGATGGGTAGATAAACTGTAGTATCTAAACTAATGACTTGAACCATTGTTATAGGAACTCAATAACTCTGAAAGATGAGAAAGTTTAGTAAAAGCTTTTTTCAGGTTTAAAATAGCCCTAATTATTGTTGTGATTACTACAGTTCACCTGCTCACGGCTGTAATAATTAGTGACTGAAGTTGTAATCAACGACTCCTAAAAAAAATTAAGTAAACACTTAACAGTTTACAAATACAAATACAAAAATTGTCGACCAACAACAGGCCAGAGGCCCAGCAAGGTTGGTCCAAAATAAATCGAATACTTTACCAGTTTCCAATGTCTATCAAGATTCTTCTTCAAATCTTCTACTCTCTTCGAATGCACAACATAATCTGGTAAAGCATTCCACTCATTGACAACTCTATTGTAAAAATAATGTTTTCTTACCTCCCTTCTAAAGCACGATTTATTCAATTTCTGATCATGTCCTCTGGTCCGGCTATTTAAGGTAAAACATAAGCCCTGCATGTCTCCCTGTTTTACGAGCTTGAATAACTGCATTAAATCCCCCCTAGCTCTTCTATTTTCCAGGGAATACATGTTTAAAGATATTAATCTGTTATCATAATCAATACCAGATAGACCCTTAATCATTTTTGTAGCCCTATGCTGAACTTTTTCAAGCAATCAACGATTCCTAAAACATTTAAGTAAGCACTCAACAGTGTTACGGACCTAAAGAGTAGATAAGGATGATTTGAAAGAACGGCTTCTGCTTTTATAACTTTTCGCGTAAACTACGTCGTATTTTTTAACAGAGACACAGAGACAGAGTTTATTTTCAATAAAATCTTAGTGGAGTAACTAACCATACGATTCATACGTAGTTTTCAAACTTTTCCAACTTGTTTCCAGGCGTCCTGACTGTGAATTCGGTGCCCGTGACGTATTCCGACATCACGGCCACCAACGGAGTGCTCCACGTGATAGACCAGTTCCTCTTGTGAGCACCCAGGACACCGAGTGAAGCATCACATCCACTGCAACACATGAGGACAGAAAATTGCAAAAAAAAATTTGAGGAGAAAAACATTTCAAAAATAATTTAAATTGTTGACGTCGTTATTATTTTTTTTAACTTATAAAAACAAATTACAGAAGTGAAAATTAAAACTTATGGGTAAAGAAAATGAAATTTCACATTAGAAAGAAAACGTTATGTAATTTAAAAAATTATGTGTAATTTTTTTTTTAAACTATAAGATCGTAAACGCTCATAGAAGTAAAAAAAGGGTTACGAAAAATCAATTATTCAAAAGGTTCTTTTTCTTTCTATTCCTTATTTATGGAAAGTCTTATTAAAATTAAATCGTTTGTTATGTTCATTAATTCTTTATAGTCTCACTGAAAATTAAAATTGTTATCAAAATCAAGTTGTAAAATTGTTTATTACATTGAGCCTATAATAAGTACAATAAGATGCCTCTACACATTTCAAAAACCAATTTCCTGGGTTTCTATACTTTCGAAAAACTAATCGTAGTTGAAATTATTTTACCTAAGCAAAACTTATATCTCAAACAACAGATGGCAGCACGAACTGTATTACGAATGAGTAAAACCCTCCCCAGTTAGCTAGTACGTAGCGCCATCTGTGTCAATGTTGAATAGATAACCTTTGATGACCTGAATGCTGAATTTACAGAACGTGATGAAATGTGCAGTTGTTTACATACGTGTTCTTATTCTTATTTTCTTTTAAGTTTAAAAAAGCCCCATAATTTACAGAATGTAAACTCAAAAATTAACTACCCAATTTTAAGTTTCCATCTAAATCATGTGAATCTGATGGTAATTTTTTTTTAGAATATAAGGTTAAATGTATCCTTAAAAATGTCCTTATAAAGCATAAAAACTAAAGAATATATTTAAAATGTGAATTCTATTGAATAATTTGTTTCGTTTGAAATGCAGTGTTGTATGTGTGACGTGTTTAACTGATGCTTCACTTGTCTGAAGTCAGAACGAAAACCTCCTCATGCCAAATGTTACCTTTCTCGTTGTGTGGACCAATTGCCATTCCTCTTTGTATTGTTTTTTTAACATATTTTGTTGAAATAAAGTTATAAAAATACTTAATTTCAAGTTTACTTATTGTTGCAAGTGAATATATTATTACGAATCGATGGAAAAGTTTCTAGATTAAGGATGTTATTATTTTGTAGAGTCATAGAATGTTTTTTAGTTAGGCGTTAGGTTCAGAGAAATCGGAATTTTACCACGAAGTGATTCCTTTAGCATTTAAACGCCAAAAATATTTCTTCTCGATGGGGATATAAATTAGAAAGCAGTCAGGTAGGTAGTTCTACTTCAAGATTAGAGAAGGAGACTTTTAGTTCTTAAGATTTCATAAGGTTATTGTTCACACACTTGATAGTTGCATTTCATGTATTACTATCATTTTTAGCATAACTTCCCTTTTTTAATTCTAAAGAATAAAAAAAAATACAAGTTAGGTATTGACATCGTCGAGATGTCCGTTTGTCTGTCCGTCTTTTTTATGTAATTTCGAACAAATAAAAAGAATATTTTTAAATAGGATGGTTATAAGAAATAATAACAGACCATATTATAAAGAACAGATGGACGAAAAAGCGTACAGACAGACGGACAAAAAGTATGAAACAAATGTTTATTATTTCATACTTTTCTTTCTTTTTTTACCTTTTATACGTCTGTCTTTACGCATTTCTGTCCATCTGTCATTTAACGATCTGTTTTTACTTCAGCTCTAACAGTCCGATTGTTTATGTTAGAAATATGTGACATCAAATACTTATCTTTCATACCTTGTTTTCGTTTGTCGTCATTTGTCCTTGTCTAATGTCTATACTCTTTAAACTTTAGTGAGTATTGAAGTGTTATGAAAGTAGGCTGTTCTAGTTCTTTCGGAACTTCTTGCTTTTTCTAAGGCCATCGTCAATAGTTCAAGTATATCTCTAGAGTGCGACGTTAATCCAACCCATCCAAAACTTATATTTAAAACAATAGATAGCAGCACAAGCTAATTTGCAATATGACTAAAATTTCATATGAGTATTTAGTGTTCTTGATGCTCACTAGATAGCAGCACTACCACATCGAAAGAAATCCCAAATCAGTCTAAAAAAGCTGTGTTGGTTAGTTTTAGTTTATAAACTATCAATTCAATATTTCCAAGAACAAATAAGAACAGAACAAAAAAACAAGTGGATTTTTTTTGCCATTCTGACCAAGTGGTAACTCTGCCTTCAACTACGTTTTAAAAAAATATTCAAGAAGAAATTCAGTATAGAGTTTTATGTTTGGGTCAAAGTTATCCACCAGGACCAAATTACCCCATTCGATGGAGAGAAAAAAATTTGAAAACATGTTTTTAAGTCTTTTCTATTTTTTTATTAAAATAAAATTCTGCTGGTTACCTGTCGCATTCCCATTCAACATTTAAGCCATTTAAAATCGCTAAATGTTCAAAAAAAATTACAAAAGGACTCTTAAACCTCAAAAGATGCACATTATCTGTATTTTGTATAAATAGTATCACCACAAGTAGCATTAATTTATTACCTAAGAGTCCTAAGACATTTTATCTGTCTCTCGTTCAAGTCTACTGCACAAGTTCCTCGTTCGTAAGCAACGCGATAGAGGACAGCACTACCTACCGTAATGGATCTTTCTAATGTTAAAAACAAATGCCAAGTGGAAGACCACATAATGGGTTTAACCCCCCCCCCCCCCCCCCCCCCCCTTTATTGATTTAGTGTAGAAAATTGGAAAGACGTGGTGACCAGGGTTCGAAATTCACGGTAGCTAGACGGAAAATGAGACCAGTTTTTTCGATTTTGCGACAACAAATTAAATTTAATCTCAGTTATCGTGACTATAGTTTTTTCAAACAATCGTCAATTCTAAAGTTTTTATATCGTAGTTTCCAAGAAACGCGCCAAAAACAGTATCTTGACATCCAAAATATACACTGGTTCTGCTGCATTTTGGAGTTTTAATACATGATTGCTATCATAACTGAATTTTGTCGACATAAATGTACTACCTCATCTACAGTCTTAAAACAAAAGAGTGAAATTCACTCCTATAGGAGAAGTGCATTTTCGGCACCGGAAAGGAGTGGAAATTAACGCAGACTGAGTTAAAACCGCTCGTTTTAAGAGTGTAAAGACCAATTATTTTCTTTTATATTCTTTTACCAACACTCCGAAAAAAGTGAATCACTCCTAAAAATATTTCGGCACGGAATGGAGTGGAAATTAACTACACTGAGTTAAAAGCTTCTTTTTTTTAAGAGTTGTACAGGCGCGCAGCCAGGGAGGGGCTCGGGGAGCTCTAGCCCCCCCCCCCCCCCCCCCCCCCCCTCCCCTCCTGACTCTGACAAAGTGCCCGTTCGTCCAAATTCATTTGCCCAAATTTGTGTATAATTTCAAAAACTGACATCCTCAAAAATGTATTTTAATGCAAAAAAAACCAATTTGCACAATATTCCTGAAAAACGGAACCAAAAACGTTGCTCATAATCACTTTCTAAAATAAATTATTTGATACGGATTGACATGCAAACGACTGACTAAACGGACGACAGCTTTAAAAAGTTGCTTTCGCCTGTTTCTAGGTTTCTACAACTGAAGTCTCTAGAACTTATTCAGGCTGTAGAACTAGTGAAAGTTTTTAAACGTGTTTTTTAGACATATGCGAAAAGGCATTAGAACACTTTTCATTTATCTTTAAAAAGGCAGAAGCCCTTAGTTTAAAACACGATTTTGAAATCAATGCTCTCCGAATGGCCAAACGGCAAAAATTTAGGGAAACCCAATCTGCTGAAACTTGAGTACAATAGACCTGAGGTCGCAGTGCTCGACGAACTTGCCCCCCACCAAGAAAGTCATCTGCTGAAACTGCCGAATCCCATATTACAAAATATCTTTATTTATTCCGTACATTGACCAAATAATAAGGTTTGAAGGTAGTATGGCTACTTCATCAAAAAAAAAATTTCAGTATTTACTTCCATATTACTGTAATACGGCTACTTTTGATGATATAAGTGGGGCTGTGAAATTTTATTCGAGTGATTTGAGCAGCGATTAATTAATTATTATGAGTGAAGTTGATCTTTGGAAAAAAGTGGGAAAGAATTGACGAATCTCAAAAGTCAACATCAGCGATTGAAACTAATTGTTTCTGGTATCATATCCATTTCTATTTTGAAGCCCACAAAATAAATCACTTTCAGGCAAACAATTATATGTATTTATTTTGAATCATTAGTTATCGTTAAATAATAATAAAAATAAAGAGAAGAAACTGTTTATCTTTTATAAATTATTTAATTTGAAACTTGAAACATGCTTTTGAATTTAAATGCACTTTTTGGACGAGGGTTTGTTTTTAACAATTAACGGAAATGGCAACGTGTAAAATTAGTAATTTTCCTTTATTCCATAGCTTTTGGAATTCATTCGATTTTTAGGTAGATGAAAGAATTTTTAACTAACCTAACTTATAGACATATTTTTAAAGAATCGCTGTTAAAAATTTCATAATCGTATACGTCAAAACACGACACAGATATCAGAGAATTGTTTTAAAACATTTCACTCCTTTTCACCCGCTTTCACAAATTTGATTTTTTTTTTGTGATAATTTTCACTGGCATTCTAATTCCGGTGTAAAAACAATTTTTGTGCCATTTTCAGAATTCCAGTAATTTTAGTTTCATTTGGGAATTTTTATCAGCCACTCACCACACAAGGAATTCTGCAAAAGTGCCCTTCTGAAGTTCAGCCCCCTGCTTGAAAAATTCCTGGCTGCGCCCCTGCCTCATCACATATGTAAATGGCACTTTTCAAAATACTGACCCTCAACAATTATCTCACATAATTTGGTCAATTATCTACACCATGCATTGCATATTATATCCCAATAGTTCAATAAGAAATTATTTGTATCCCTTATATCAATATATTAATTGATATCAATCATGCTTATCTAATTTTCTCTAATTACGCGCCCCAACCTTGTCTTAAATATCGTTTGCAATCTGGAACCTCGATGTCAATAAGGAAGTGATTCAAATGTCGCGACCTAAACGAGACGTTGACCGTATTGTCGAAATCCAGAATTCATATAGAGTAGAGCACGATGCCGAACTGCTGAATACAAACGGACGCTAATCAGTCATCCATTTTTCATTTGACGTAAACTAGATACTTTGGGAGTGGTTAGAGGCTTTTTAACTACTTTTTAAGTGTTTTGAATTTTATGACGTCGTAAGAACTTTGGTTCAAAGTCATTTTAAACAGTCATTTTACTTTTCATTTGACGTAAACTAGATACTTTGGGAGTGGTTAGAGGCTTTTTAACTACTTTTTAAGTGTTTTGAATTTTATGACGTCGTAAGAACTTTGGTTCAAAGTCATTTTAAACAGTCATTTTACATTTGACGTAAACTAGATACTTTGGGAGTCGTTAGAGGCTTTTAACTACTTTTTAAGTGTTTTGAATTTTATGACGTCGTAAGAACTTTGGTTCAAAGTCATTTTAACCAGTCATTTTACTTTTCGTTTGACGTAAACTAGATACTTTGGTTGTGGTTAGAGGCTGTTTAACTACTTTTTAGTGTATTAATGAAATGACGTCGTAAAAACGTTGCTTCAAAGTCAGTATTCAAATCGTTAGAAAAAAAAAGGTGACATTTAATGTGAGTTTTTGATGTTATCTGGTAAAAAAGTTATGTTTTAAATGCGTATTTTAATACAAATACACAAATTGCCGGACCAACAACAGGCCAGGGGCCAAGCAAAGTTGGTCTAAAATATTTCTAATTCTTTACTAGTTTCCAAAAACTATCGAGATTCTTCTTACATTTTTTTCTCTTTTCAAATACACAACATAATCTGGTATTCCACTCAAAGCATTCCCCTCATTGACAAATCTATTGTAAAAATAATGTTTTCTTACCTCCTTTCTCAAGCAGAATATTTTTAATTTCTGACCATGTCCTCTGGTCCAGCTATTTAAGTTAAAACTTAAGCCCTTCATGTCGCCCTGCTTGGTGAATTTGAATAACTGAATTAAATCACCTCTTGTTCTAATATTTTCCAGGGAATACATGTTTAAAGATCTTAATCTGTTATCATAATAGATACCAGATAAACCCTGAATCATTTTTGTAGCCCTATGATGAACTTTTCAAGCAACTCTATATCTTTTCTGAGGAAGGGAGACCAAAACTGAACAGCATATTGGCCTTACCAATCCCCTGTACAATGGCAAAATAATCTCTTTAGATTTAGAAGTGATACTTTTTCTAATATATATCCCAGCATTCTATTAGCTTTCCTACTTGATTCAACACATTGTTTACTCATTTTAAAATCTTGCTCGCCAAAACTCCTAAATTTCTAACAAACTCATTATCTTGGATATTTTCTCCCTGTAAAACATAAGAATGTTTGACATTGTGCTTACCCAAATACAAGGTCTGACATTTGTTAACACTGAACGACATATTGACCAATTGAGGAGTCTCCAAACCAAAATTCCTTTGCGTTAATCCAATGGGAAAAAATTATTTTCTAAGCCGCATTGAATATAAGGCTGCATTGAATATTTTTACAAACGGTTTTTTATGATAATTGTAGCTGACTTATAGGGGCATATAATCCTATTCTTTGAAAGGGGTTCAAATATGGGTAAAAATGTTATAAAATTATTTATTGAAACTTTTTAAAAAAATATTCAAACAGATTTCAAAAAATTGCTGGCTCAGTGGCTGATAGGTTAAACGTGTCCGCCTCGTAAGCCCAAGATCGTGGGTTAGAGCCCCGGCTGAGTCGTTGGATTTTCTGGATGGAGAAATCTTGCGCACGCATGTCATATGATTATGTAGCATGTAAAAGATCCCTGGAGGACCCATTTGGCTTGGGTTCTCTCGGCAAAATTAAATCTTGGCATACTTTAACATCCACAGAGAGCTCGGATTCATTGTAATCTGCGCGTCAAAATTGGTAGTGAGAGTCGCCTAGATGGGGCCACAAAAAAAATGGCTCTCAGTTCTGGGGAATATGCCGAGTCTGCAAAGGCTTGACAGCCAATGTTGAAGCCCCATTAGACAAAAAAAAATTCAAAAATGGTATAACAGATCCCTGTAAGTCAGCTGCATTTATCATATTAAAAAACCATATGATGTAAAAAAAAGATTCAATACAGCCGGAGAAATGTGGCTTTGAAAATATGTTTCCCATTGAATTAACACAGAAGCACTTATGTTTGCACTTTGGTTTGGAGACCCAGGGTCAATCGGACTCATTCGTCCTTAAAGGGGAATGGGCCGTTGAACCGCGGGTCTCCAAACTCAAGTGCTTCAGTGTTAATCTAATACGAAAAAAATATTTTTTCTGCCACATTCCTCCGTCTGTATTGAATATTTTTACAAACGGTTTTTTTTTAATGATACATGTAGATAACTTACAGGTCTCTATCTTCCCACTTTTTGAAAATGCTTCGAATACGTTTTGTAAAATTATTTATTCAAAAAATTTTAAAAAATTTCGAGCCAATTTCAAAAAGTGGGATTGTCTGGACCTGTAAGTCAGCTACATTTATCACATAAAAAAATCCGCTTGTAAAAATATTCAATACAACCGGAGAAATGTGGCAGAGAAAATATTTTTTTTCTCCATTTTGGACTAACACCGATGCACTTTGCTTTGTAGACCCGCGATCCAACGCGCCCATTCCCCCTTAAGCACGTTTACGAAAAATCGGTAACATAATCATAGAATTTTTCTCATCGTTATCGATCTGACTAATGTGCAAGAAAATTTTTTGCTTTTTTAATTTATTTCTCGTATTGCCAAAATGGATACTACGTTGGCTTCTCCACGTCCGCGAAAATTTATAATTTGGTATCAAAATTTCCTTAGATGTATACGCGTGGCATTGCAAGTTATTAAATCGGTTCACAGGTCAACTTGTGACTTCTCACGTTCATTGGGGCCCGGATGGCCGAGTGGTTTGCATAGCAGACCATTACGCTAGCAGTCTGCGCGCTGTAATGGGTGCGTGTTCGATTCCCGCCATCGCCCTGGGTGTACTTCCTTTCTCTGTGACAGTAAAAATTCTTTCTGTGTCTGTCTTACTTGACGAAGGCTTATAAGCGGGTCTCTGATCAAGCACACAAGCCGGAATATATATGTACCTACCCTTCTCACGTTCATTTCATAACCTTTTGATGCTTCGATTTCAGACCTCAACTTGCGAAAACATCTAAAGTGTAACACGAGTTACAACACAGTGAAGTTAGGGGGGTAAAGAGTTTCGAAAGAGTTTCCTTGTAGGGAGGATTTATATTTATGGCTGACACTTTCACTTAAAATTTCATTTAGTTTAGAGAAAAGTTGTAAACTTTATAAAGTAAAAAGCTTGCATGTTTTGGGATTTTACAATTAAAAATTAAATTCGATAATGTTCTGACATCAAACCCAAGTCCATCGTATATATGAGAAAATTCGTAAATATTTTTTTTTTTTAATTTTTAAAAAAATGTTACAAATGAAACTGGGAAGCGTCGTGCTCTGTATACCTGAAATGTATTTCCTATGCTTTTTAAGCTACGTTAGAAGAAAAGAAAACGCGTCTTAAAAAAAATTCAATTTTTTTTTTGTTTCAAAAAGTCGGACAAATCCTTTATTTTTATGCTTTTGTGATGCTGAAAGACTTTTTAATTTTAAAATTGTCCAATGTAAATAAATTTGCTGTGCTTTTCTCTACTTCAAATATACAAATTTTCGTATAGCAAAAGACGCTTTGCTATGCGATATATATCAATAAATTCTCTAAACTCGAATTTAAAACTCCTTTATGGTTTAACCTAAAATGCTGAAAATGAGGAACTTGCAAAAACTTACGAAAAATTAATCTCATTCACATAAAAACAATCTGCTTTACGATACCCAATATCAATTTAAAATCAGTTAATAACTAAAAAAAACTAATAATATATGCCATTCCCACTGGACAAAGAAAACGAACGAAAGCGAAACTTAATTGCAGTTCTCTAAATTCCCCCCACATAGTTAGGAAGAAGATGGAAATGTTGCCGGGCAAAAAACAATACAAACTCAGGTTTGCAGAGTGAAGCCTTCGATCGCTTTGTAGTAAGCCCAAACAAATGATCTTGCCGAATGATTTGGCGCTATTCTACATTGGAGATACTGGAGTTACACTGTTAAAAATTTTGTGCTTGGTTTCACTATGATATTGTTTCCTTTCACCATGATATTGTTTCCTTTCACCATGATATTGGTTCCTTTCACCATGATATTGGTACCTTTCACCATGATATTGGTTCCTTTCACCATGATATTGGTTCCTTTCACCATGATATTGGTTCCTTTCACCATGATATTGGTTCCATTCACCATGATATTGGTTCCATTCACCATGATATTGGTTCCTTTCACCATGATATTGGTTCCTTTCACCATGATATTGGTTCCTTTCACCATGATATTGGTTCCATTCACCATGATATTGGTTCCATTCACCATGATATTGGTTCCTTTCACCATGATATTGGTACCTTTCACCATGATATTGGTTCCTTTCACCATGATATTGGTTCCTTTCACCATGATATTGGTTCCTTTCACCATGATATTGGTTCCATTCACCATGATATTGGTTCCATTCACCATGATATTGGTTCCTTTCACCATGATATTGGTACCTTTCACCATGATATTGGTTCCTTTCACCATGATATTGGTTCCTTTCACCATGATTTGTTTTCCTTTCACCATGATATTGGTTCCATTCACCATGTTTGGTTCCATTCACCATGATATTGGTTCCTTTCACCATGATATTGGTACCTTTCACCATGATATTGTCCTTCACCATGATATTGGTTCCTTTCACACATGATATTGGTTCCTTTCACCATGATATTGGTTCCATTCACCATGATATTGGTTCCTTTCACCATGATATTGGTTCCATTCACTACTGATATTGGTTCCTTTCACCATGATATTGGTTCCTTTCACCATGATATTGGTTCCTTTCACCATGATATTGGTCCATTCACCATGAATTGGTTCCATTCACCATGATATTGGTTCCTTTCACCATGATATTGGTACCTTTCACCATGATATTGTTCCTTTCACCATGATATTGGTTCCTTTCACCATGATATTGGTTCCTTTCACCATGATATTGGTTCCTTTCACCATGATATTGGTTCCTTTCACCATGATATTGGTTTCCTTTTCACCATGATATTGGTACCTTTCACCATGATTTGGTTCCTTTCACCATGATATTGGTTCCTTTCACCATGATATTGGTTCCTTTCACCATGATATTGGTCCTTTCACCATGATATTGGTTCCTAGTAGCGCAACGGCTGTGTGGTGAAATGTTTCACCTTTTTTTTCGGTGTTTGGTTGAACCATTTTTCTGGATTTGGAAACAGAAACCTGAGAAATGGTTCAACTGAATACCAAAAATATGGTTTAACGTTTCACCACACAGCCGTTGCTGCTACTAGGAACCATATTTTTGGTGAAACAAAGTGCCTAATTTTGAACAGTGTAGTTAAAGCTTACCATAGACGACTTTCTGCCTCTCTAACAAACACTACAATTACAACTTACTTTTCTTACATGCGATGGGAACTACTACGATCTTGTGTAATTTCAGATCTCGGGCTACAGCTAACAACTGCGCAAAGAGTCATTTTTTTTTTAATCAACGCTTTCAAGAGGGACTGTCAGTCCCATAGAGCTAATGCATTAGTTTTGGAATCACAACTTCCGCAGAAGTTTTGCTTTGCCATGTTGGCCCTTTTTCCCCAGGTATGGGAATCAACATAACATCGAAATGAAACAAATTTGAAACGAAAAATGTATGTAGTTATTTAATTATATATTTTTGAAATTTTAAAATGCCCCAAATGCCCAGCAGATGGCGACACTATTTTTAAATTTTATCCATCAATAATTAAATAACCGGATGTTATTTTCGTTTCAATTTTGTTTTAAGTTGATGTTATGATGATTCCCGTACCTGGTGGAAATGGGATAACATGGCAAAGCAATTCTTTTGCAAAAGTTGTGATTTCAAAACTAATGCATTAGCTCTATGATGGGACTGACAGTGACAGTATCCCTCTTAAAGAATAAAATGATGCGTTCCAGAATGAACTAAGGCTGAGGGAAAAAGGTTTGTTATTGTTGTTGTTGACTTATTCCTCTTAGTCCAGTCGCAGGCAAGACCAAGTCCATGAGCTCGAAAGTCTTCAAAAAATCTAAGACTAGAGTACAGATCAATCAATCAGACAGACCAAGACAGTGTAAAATGTGATCGGGAGAAGACTGTGCTGAGTTACACTTTGTGCACTTTAAATAGGTTTTTTAGACACGTGATGTGTCCACTTATGAGCCTACTTATGAGAAAGGTTTGTCTAAACTTACTAGGGCTGCTTGGCGACTTTTTGATCGCTTCACTTTCATTCGTGCCAAGTATCTCCATCTTCTTCTATGAATTTCCCTCCATATCTCTCATCTCGAAAAACACAACAACAAAAAACTGTAACACGTCTGTCTGTTTGGCAATAAATGGTGTCCTCCTCCTCTTAAGACCCCACCTGACCTCAAAACGCTGGAAAACACGTGGCCGAAGGCACAACTGGGACAATGCGGCCGGTTAACACGCCGCTTTGGGATTGGAAAATTATGGGGAATAACTTAGGAGATACGTTTACCTGTTTCCAAGAAAGCTCGATCTAACCATTAAACAAGACGCCTACCTTATATGCGTTAGACCAGGCTTTTCCATAATTTATACACCAGTTTTTCTAGCAATAACAATGAATTTTAAAATTTTATAAATAATAAATTTTTCTTGATGTTCGAATGTTTTTAATTGGAAAGGAGATTGTAAGATCATATTTTAAAAATAAACCTAATTCCGATTTTTAAACAAATCACTCTTAAAACAAAAGAGTGAAATCCACTCCTATAGGAATGCATTTTCGCACCGGAAAGGAGTGGAAATTACTCAGACTGATTAAAACCGCTCGTTTGTTTAAGAGTATACGTTATTTAAAAAAAATTAAAATTTGTTCAGAGAAAACAGTCGGTATGGTAGTTTCGACTCTCGCTTGACAAGCGAGTGGGCCCGGGAATCCCGGATACGACATGGATATTTGTGTTATCCCGAGAACGTGCTGTTTAAATCTCTGGGTCTAAAATGGGCGTTCATTGCGCAGTACCACGGTTGCAGGTTGCCTGCAGAAAATACTCCTCCCCTCTCTCTAGCCACGTGCCTAACTTGAGACGGTGGTGCCCTCTCGGATCAGAAGTAAGACTTCGACCCTCAAGGGTTCTCAAAGCCGGAGAGTGAGGTGAATGGAAGCTATTACACCTCTTTTGCCTTCCAGGCTATGCCCTGCAGGCACACGAAAACAACATCAACAAAATAAAACTAATTTGGAGGGAAAATATCATCCGCTTATTTAATTATTACTTCTTTAAGTTTTAAAATAACCATAATCATCGGCAGAGGGTGACACGATTTTGAAATTTTATTAATGTGCATGTTTAGGGTCTTGAGTGGCAACAGAAATGCTAATGAAAATAATTTTATTCTAAGTTTCGATTGGTGAATCCATGTTACAAGGGAACAGAGAACCAATTGGAACAGCGATCGCAATAAGAAATTTCGTAGCATGAAATAACCCATTTATTAATTAAATTACAGAAAGAAATTTTCCATTTGCTTTTGTTTTATTATCTGTTGCACGGTTTTTATACAAGGTGTAAAAATGCTTAAGTTGCAAAACAATGCTTTGAGAGACGTTAGGATTATAAACCTAATGCATTTGCGTCTATGGACTAATGAAGACCATCCCTCTCAAAACATTATTTTTGAACCGAATAACCACGATAACTAAATAATAAGCCCCTCTAAAAAAATATATTAGGAAACAAAAAGATGTTGGAGCAACATCTTTATGCTTAAAGGGTACTGTCCCAAAATAAAGATACAGAAATTATAAGTTCTTAAGACAATTTTTAAAGTTGCATTAGTATTACACGATGTCTTAATAACGCTATTTTGTATTCCTCCTGAAACACTCACATATTTTAAAAATTTGAACAACCAAATAAAGGCATCAAACCATTTTTCCGAATAATATATGTTATCAACCAATTATTTACATTATCAACCAAGTATTTACAAACTGCAAATTTCGACTAACCAGTTTACAGACTGTCTTTATAACGTTGAGTGCACCTTGAGTTGGACAATAGACGTAAATTTCTAATATTCCATCAACCAACATAGTTGCGAGCAACTCCTTTTTTTAAAGAAGCAATCTGTACTTAAATAATGACGCGGTTGAAGTAGTTCTAATGAATCACAAAAGCCTAGACATATTTGACAACTTTTTAGGTAAAAGATAAGTCAGAGTGGACTACTCTCACTACATCACACGTAAAATGGTAACCCGCGCCAATCCTTGTTGAGTAAAAATTGATTGAAAGTAAAAAATTACAGAAATCCAGTATTTTTTTTTATTCAAATATGAAATTTTCATTCAACTGCATTGTTAACAAACCACCTTACATTAGGTGAAAACAAAAAAAATCAAGTATTCTGCTGAATTTGAAACTAACAAAAAAAAGAAGTTCATAAAGAACTAAAATAGCCTACTTTCCTGTTACTTAAATACTTACTGAAGTTTTAATCGGGAAAAAGGTAGGTTTCTAACAGTAAATATCATCAACAGCCGTTTATACACTAGATTTATACATATTAGAAAAAAAAATCGAAACACAGCATCCAGCTAATAATTTAAACTTCTAAAAGCCAAAATCAACTATTTTCCTTATTATTATTTCGCAAATCAATTAAACATTATTTATCGTCTGCTCGCGATTTATTTGTAGTTCGAGGAATAATTAAATATTTATTAATAACAAAAGTAATGAAACTCCAAACTGCATTAAAAAAATAAGAAATGTAAATTAAAACTTAGCATAATTGCATGCAAAAGTATGCCTTGCCGCTTTCTTGTTAGATAATTAATGAATAATCAAAGAATCAAATTGTGCTACATTTTATGACGTCATTCCAAACTGATTCATGAAAATATTATTTTGCTTCAAATATGTTTAAATAAATAAAGTTTCTCATGCCATTGTTGATTTGGCAACAGTGATTTAAATGACTCAAAATTGAATTTCAATGCTAATTCAATGGGAAATTCGCCGACAAATAGTAGATTTATGTCCGTCCGGACGTACAGATAGACAGACGGACAAAAAGTATGAAAGTTGGGTATCTGAGGTCATAGCTTTCTAACAAAAAAAGAATTTTTAAGATCCGATGGATAGAACCGATTTTGGAAGGGGGGGGGGGGGTACGGACAGACAGACAGACGGACGGACAGACAGACGGAAAGACAGACAGACATACGAACAGACAGACAGATGGACATCAACCGCATTTCAATACCTACAGTGACTTAAATGACTCAAAATTGAATTTCAATGCTAATTCAATGGGAAATTCGCAGACAGATAGTAGATTTATGTCCGTCCGGACGTACAGACAGACGGACAAAAAGTATGAAAGTTGGGTATCTGAGGTCATAGCTTTCTAACAAAAAAAGAATTTTTAAGATCCGATGATTAGAACCGATTTTGGAAGGGAGGTACAGACAGACAGACAGACAAACGGACAGACAAACGGACAGACAGGCGGACAGACAGACGGACAGACAGACGGACAGACAGACGGACAGACAGACGGACAGACAGACGGACAGACATACGAACAGACAGACATACGAACAGACAGACAGATGGACAGACAGACAGTTGGACATCAACCGCATTTCAATACCTACAGTGATTTAAATTACTCAAAACTGAATTTCAATGCTAATTCAATGGGAAATTCGCCGACATATAGTAGATTTATGTCCGTCCGGACGTACAGACAGACGGACAAAAGTATGAAAGATGGGTATCTGAGGTCATAGCTTTCTAACAAAAAAAGAATTTTTAAGATCCGATGATTAGAACCGATTTTGGAAGGGAGGTACAGACAGACAGACAGACAAACGGACAGACAAACGGACAGACAGGCGGACAGACAGATGGACAGACAGACGGACAGACAGACGGAGAGACATACGAACAGACAGACATACGAACAGACAGACAGATGGACAGACAGACAGTTGGACATCAACCGCATTTCAATACCTACAGTGATTTAAATTACTCAAAATTGAATTTCAATGCTAATTCAATGGGAAATTCGCCGACATATAGTAGATTTATGTCCGTCCGTACGTACAGACAGATGGACAAAAAGTATGAAAGTTGGGTATCTGAGGTCATAACTTTCTAACAAAAAAAGAATTTTTAAGATCCGATGATTAGAATCGATTTTGGAAGGGGGGTACAGACAGACAGACAAACGGACAGACAGGCGGACAGACAGACGGACAGACATACGAACAGACAGACATACGTACAGATAGACAGATGGACAGACATACAGTTGGACATCAACCGCATTTCAATACCTACAGTGATTTAAATGACTCAAAATTGAATTTCAATGCTAATTCAATGGGAAATTCGCCGACAGATAGTAGATTTATGTCCGTCCGGACGTACAGACAGACGGACAAAAAGTATGAAAGTTGGGTATCTGAGGTTATAGCTTTCTAACAAAAAAAGAATTTTTAAGATCCGATGATTAGAACCGATTTTGGAAGGGGGGTACGGACGGACAGACGGACAGACAGACAGACAGACAGACAGACGGACAGACGGACAGACGGACAGACGGACATCGACCGCATGTCAATACCTACTTTTTCATTTTTTTAATTCTTTCGAATTAAAAAAAGAAAAGTAGGCTAAAAAGAACAAGGACACATTACATGAACTCTACAAAAATAACAGAAACAGGCCCGTCCCTCCTTATGACCAAATGATTCCTCCGGGCCACAAAAAGAACTTTCGATTTCATCAACGTTCTATTCACTCGGAAGGAATCACTTCCGTCTTGCTGACCTTTTCAGCGATTTTTCGTGATTTTTTTTATTTCTCTGAGAGGGGGACGGAATATATAGGTGACACCCACTTTTTCGTTCCATCTTTCGAAGTGGGGTTGGTTCCTACATATAAAAAGGCCGCTTCTTCTCGACTTTAGGGATACTGTTGTTCGATTTCAGAACGATTTGAATTTAGAACGTGGATTGACAGAGGTTTCACTTATCACCATGAAGGTCTTAGTAAGTTCATAATTTTTTTATTTCATTTTTATTATTGTTATTATTGTTGTTGCTTTTATTATCATTATTATTAAAGTTTAGTAATAGAAATTAAGGATATGTTAGTTACAGCCAACAAGCCATAACACGTTAGCTAGTGCTAAATTGAACACTACATATGTCTTACTCTTCATTAATTTACTTGAAGAACATTTAAAGAGTACCAGCACATCTAAAAATTATAAACTAAACGAAAATAGCTCATAAAATAAAAGTGTATTCATAAAAATGTTAAATATTTTTACAATGTACTTCACAAAATATTTTCTCTCACAAAATAAAGTCTTGTTTTCAAATTTAGAATATTCACTTTAGTATTCCACACATGCTAATTTATTACGCAAGCTACATACAAAATTAAATCTCATCAAAATATAATCATAAATGTTATTGAAACATAATAGATTACAAAATGGGTAAATCGGGCAGTTACTTTATTTTTATGATGCACAAAACAAAATATAAATCCGCCGCCTCTTTTTTAAATAAAATTTAAATTTAAGAAAAAGTAGACAACACATATTGTCATTTTTATAGTTTATATTAATTAGATAAGTATGATCGACTTCTACAAAAAAAAATGTCATGCATTTGGCTAAATAGAAATGGAATTGTAATACGCACAAGTTTAAAATACATGCAATTGAGAAACGGGCAATTATATAAAAGTGAGTATTAGTCAAATATTATTGAAACGCCCTGACGTTTTTCTCAATACTTAAAAAACTAGATACAACTTAAACAGAAACGAGTGTGTTTCAAACGAAGTATATTTTTTAATATATTTTCTTAACACCCCTTAAAATGTATATAGGCATTACAATAGCAAGCTTGATTGATTATAATTTTAATTTACATACATACTTCATTATCCGTAGCATGGTGCATTTAAAAGAAATTATCACGCATAATATTCAATATGGGCAAAACTGAATGTGCCAATTTAATTTATCACGCGGTCCTTCTTCCCCCTTAAACAGCATATAATAGAACCTCGATTATCCGTCCCCCTATTTTATTCGGAACTCTCTATTAACCGATCCCTTAGTCTACCATGCCGACAATTAGTTGAGCTTGGAAAATATTGACACATATCTACATGAAAGGGCAGGGAATACTTAGAAAAGAAGAGTTTTATCTGTAAAAGCGGAAAGACTTGCGATAAGCAGCTACAGTGGTTCCTGGTTTGGGATATAACATTGTGGTTTCGCATATATTTGAACCTTGCACCATTTCCCCAGGCATCCGTCCTGTCTCTCATCCTCCTCTGTGCCGCCATGGCCATGGCCAGTGACTATGGTCACCATCACTATCACCACCACCAGCCTCAGATCATCAAGGTCGTGCAGCCGGTACATGTCGTGAAAGTCGTGAAGCACATCCCTCCCCCTGTACCGGTCATCAAGTACATCAAGCTGTACCACTCCACGCATGTCGGGCATGGGTACGGACACCACGGACACGGACATCATTACTAAGCGTCATTTGAAAGTAGGTGTCTTAATTACATACTACATTGGAAATTTGTCTAAATTACATACTACATTGGAAATTTGTCTAAATTACATACTACATTGGAAATTTGTCTAAATTACATACTACATTGGAAATTTGGTCTAAATTACATACTACATCGGAAAATTATCTACAATAACTAAATACATACATTGGAAATTTGTCTAAATTACATACTACATTGGAAATTTTTTTTGGTCTAAAATTAACAATACATACTACATTGGAAATTTGTCTAAATTACATACTATGTACATTGGAAATTTGTCTAAATTACATACTATGTACATTGGAAATTTGTCTAAATTACATACTACATTGGAAATTTGTCTAAATAACATACTACATTGGAAATTTGTCTAAATAACATACTCTATTGGAAATAAAGAAGAGAGACTTTACCTTTTACCCGAAAGAGTAAACTTTACCTTTTACACCCTCCCTTTTTTTAAATTATTAATATTTTTTAATTATTGTTTTAAACATAATCACATAATAACGCAAAAAATATGTATGGTATAAGTTTTAAGATATAAATGATCTTACAAAAACATAGAGATTGAAGATAATTCAAAGTTTTATGTAAACTTTTACTTAATTTTCATGAAATTAAAGTTACTTTATTAAGTACAATCTTCCATTTTTTTTTCTTCTGCTAAAAATAGAAAAATTAATATTTTTGAAGGGTGTATTTGAGCCGTTCAGTTCTCATTAAATTTTAACTTTTCTTTCTTCTACTTTGCAAACCATTCAATGTACTTATATATGCGAACAAAACACGACAATTTTTGTGAAGTTGGCTGAATTATTTTTAATAACAAAATGTTTCGAAACATACATACTTTTAAAATTTTCGTAGAAACATATTTTTTGAATTTATAAAGCTTGCACTATGCTCAACACATTACATTTTTATTTGCAATGTACTTCGTGATAAAATAATGTATTTTACTATTCTTTTTTTTTATTACTTAAAAACACTATTTGTGATTAATAAAGTCTTTTTTTTTCAGATTTCATTTCAGAACCCCTTCGAAGAATGTTACTGTTATCAACAAAATAAGTTGATTTCTTTGCCAAATTTAAGTTATTAAAATAAAATACAATATTAGTATCCTTACTACACTACATGTTGTACAAATAAATCCATACACCCACGTACCAAAAACATTGTAAAAATTGTAGTATAATTTTTTTTAACTAAGTGTATATAGAAGTGTACAGTTGTGTAAATGAATAAAACGATAAAAAGAAAAAGTATGTGTGTAATTTCTTTTCTGGGTGAAATAGATGTATAAAAGTGTTTTCTATAAGAACAAATGTGGATACAGTTGAGGAAAATATCTCAGGTCGGTTTTAGCTTTTAAATAAGAAAAATAGATGGCAGCACCAATACATTCAACTTATGCAAGATAATCTCAGTACCTAATTGCAGATCCCCTTATGTAAAATTTGCTGCTAAAAATGAATCCTACAGTAAGTGTGGTGTCACGACAAAAAGATTTTATTTAGAACTTAAGGAACTTTCAAAGCAATCCATGAAGTATTTTCAAACTTTATGGTATTGCAATTGGATTGCACTACATATATTCTTGCTCTAAGTTTGGAGGTAATCTTGCACTATATCCAATTATAATTATTTCCCTCATGGGGGCTCGCTCCGCATAGAGTCTAGAAGTTAATTTGCTAAAAAAAAATGCTGTTGTCAGATTTAATGAGAAAGATTGCGGTTTGAATAAGCTTAGTAATATTTAAATGTAGAATGTTATACGCAAAGAGTCATTCATTACAAAGATAAATTTATCTTTGGTGCCAATCAATTCCAATTGAAATGAAACAACGAAATTCATTTAAGTGATCAACATTAAAGAAAAAGAATTATAATCGGTTCATAGAAATTATGTGTATTGTGTACACACATCACACACACATATATTCATTTATTTATAATTTATTTCTTGTTCAACTACAAAAATCTTATCAAAATTATAAAATGTTAGAAATTCAGCTGCATAAACAAAATTAGGTTTTCCATTTCGCGGGTGAAAATCTCACAAAACAGAATTTTTGGCAACAATCCATAGTATACACAATACAGTTAAAGGTTACCGTTGGAAATATATGGGGAGCCTAGTGGTTAAGATCTCGGTCTCAGGATCGGAAGGTCCCGCGATCGAGTCTCGACACCTCTGAAGACCCACCGAGTATATGCGGAGTACGTGCTCGTTAAATCTGTTGTGTCCGAAAGTCCTGTGGTCGGTCATTGCGCAGTTTACCACGGGTACAGGTAACTAGAGACTATTTCCCTCCCCTTCAAGGACATGTCTAAATTGTGGAGGTGGCGATAGATGGCAGCATCTGTCTTGATATGTGTGTAATGTGTATGTCGTGTCCGTCCTTCTTGACGAAGGTTTATAAGCGGGTCTTTGTGACCAAGCACACAAGCCTGAAAATATATGTCAACCAACCATTGGAAATATTCCTTTTGGCGGCGGTCGGTAATTTTTTCAACCGCAGCCAAATGGAATTTCCCTTGCACCTAATGGAAAAAAGTATAGAAAAAAAATTATATACTTCATGTCAGTTTACAGGCATGGGTCCTGAGAGGGGGAGGGGGTTCAAAATAAGTTTTCTTATTAACCCCTTCCTACTCTAAGCTCTGAGCCCACTGCATGGATGTCTACTTCTTTGTGTTAAGTTTCCGAAATACCTTCCTTAGAGCTCACTGACAAAATTATAGGTTTGGTTCAACACATGAACAATTTGTTCACGCCGGCTTCTTATGGACGCATAAACTTCTCATGCAAATCAAGTTGTTTTTTAATTTAAATATGATATTGATTATTAACCCTTTCAGTCCCAAAGACAATTTGGCATCATCATTTTAGAATTTTTTTTATGATCGTCTATAGCCATTTATGATATCAAAAAGCACATCATTCGATTCTTCAAACTTTTTCTATTAGAAAATATTTTTTATTAATCCCAATAAATGTCAGCCCTATTATTTTTTTAAATTATGATCAGAAACATGATGATGCCAAATGGCATCACAGCTGGGACTGAAAGGGTTAAATGTGTTTTTTAACTACCAGTATTACGTTTTAGTGATACGTTAAATACTAATGTTTTGAATCTTAATCAATAAAGTTCAATACATAATGACCAATGCCCATATTAGTTGATGAATTTTATTGGTGATTTTTATTATTACCAATTACTGTATCGGTTCAATTTTCTTGACCCTCTTGTCAAATTATTCTGTATCCGCACCTATCAGTTTAAAGACCTTTTTTTAATTTATTTTCTCTACGTACTATTTGCCCAGTATGACACGGAATAAAGTTAAATTTTTAGATATATCATAATTTAGTGACAACAGAATAAACAAACTGTAACAATTCAGCGACCAATAAACAAAAGTATAAAAGCAACTCTCAGAAATTTAAGCAAATAACGTTGAAGTATTATAAATCAAAACTAATACCAATCACAAGTTCTGATGAACAGTAAAGAATAAAAATATGGTGGCTTACAACAAACCAATGTATTTTTTTTCAAATATGTAACTTATAGAAAAAATTTTTGCTAAAACAAATCCCCTTACATTTAGGGGGGGGGGGATTCTTCTAGCTGAATTATTATTGCTTTCATGCATAAAAATTCTTTGTTTTGGACCAATGAACATACTGCAATTGGAAGTATAATTTGTTTTCTTAGTTACTTTCTTTTAACAATTTCATAAATAAAATTTAATGTTTTTTTTTATTACCAGAAGTGGGCCAACAGAACATATGCTGCTTTTATTAACAACAAAAGTTACTGAAATGTATTTGAAGCTATTTGGGTTACCTCAACTTATAATGCTGCTGTTATTTGGCATTGCTTACGGGGCCGGATTTCAAAATCGGCTAAGTAGGCTGTAGCCTAGATCGGCGAATTTTTGGGGGCGACAAATTTTACGACCAATTAGAATCGGCATAACAAAATTATTATAAAGATACGAATATTTTTAATAAAGAAAGCAAATAATTTACATTAATATCTAAACCGTAAACGTATATATAGTAGTACTAATATTTCGTAGCAAACACGGTCGCTGCGAGAGTAATTACACCCCTTCTACCGGATTTCGAAGTTGAAAGAAAAATAATAACAGTTTAAAAAATTCGCCTATTTCGCTTTCGATTCAGTGGGTAAAGGTACATAGATGATTCTAATATGTGTATCTATTTTAGACAGCACATACCACCCTATTTTGCAGCTAACCAGCTACCTTTCCCCAAAGAGGGAGAATATTGTGACAGGGGCAGCAAATCAATTGTAGCCTACAGGCGGCAAATCTTTAAATCCGGCCCTGATTGCTTATGTAACACTTAAGCCACACATGGGCAATTAGCCTACAGGTAATTGTAAGGGACAATATTGAAACTGTTAAGGGACAAAACTGATTCCTAAGCTAGCCAAACACCTAACGTAATCTGATATAACATTAAGGGAATGTTTCAGATGATGTATCACTCTTGTTTTCATTTTTATCTGTACTGCAATTTCATTGGTTGCTTCGGTTTCACTCTCAAAATGATCGATATAGATGAAAATAATTTTTATTTCTATGCAAGTTTTCTTTAACAAATGTTTTGAACAACCAACAGCATAGCCATAAGTTAGCATTTAAAAAAACTTAATAAGTAAAATATTTTTAGAAAACTCATTTTGGAATACCAAAACATAAGCATTTCCAGGCAACAAATAACAACAAACCGTTAGAGCTGTTGTCATCCACAATGTGAAACAACCCCATTGAACTCAATATTAGGATTTAGAATGTTTATTTATTTAACCAAAGTTATTTTCGTGAATGATCCATTTAAGGAGTGGATTAACAAGGTTATAATCTTTGAAGACTAGAAGTTTACAACGATGCCTTCTGAGCAAACATGTATAATCGAACTTTTTAAAACAGCTATAACATGTCAACAGCATTTCACCTGTGCTCAATTTGTAGCGTGGATAAAGATTTATAAGGTTTCACCCCTTCAATGCAGATACATATGACTTTAGCAACAAATATGTATTACTAGCTGTTATACCCGATGTTGCACGGGTAGAGGTGGAAAAATAATTTAACAGTCAATTTAACTATTTTTTTTCTCTCATTTTAGTTACATAAGATATGAAGATTACCCAGTAATTTTCCATTTAATTACCCAACTTGGATATAGTAATGATTAATATTAATTTCAAAAATACCTTTGATAAGAAGCGCAAATTAAAAAGAATACATATTTAAGTAAAAAATAATCAGTAAGAATTAAAAATAGAAAAAAGCTAAATCTTAAAAGGGTCTCAAACATTTATTTTAACGCAATTCAAGGGAGTTCTCCAATAAATTAAGTAACTTTTTTTTGGACACTTTGTAGATATAAATACAATATAAGCAGTACAAAATGGCAGAAAAAAATGCGTTTAGGACAAAGATTGGTATAATCTGTTCTTCCAAAGTAGTGTTCCTTAAACATCGATAGACTATCGATAGCTTCGTACGCAACTCGATAGTTTCAACGGCGGGCGCACTTCGAAGTAAAAAATCGATAGTATTCGCTGTAGCGAGACTATCGAACTATCGATACTATCGAAGTGGACGAAGTTTTCTGGCAGCTTGCCAGAACAATCGAACTATCGATACTATCGAAGCGGAAAAAAACTTCGAATGAATTACTTCGAATGAATTACTTCGAATGAAAACTTCGAATTATTCATTACATCGAGTTGGTGATGCTTCGATTGTTTCCCTTATGCAGGTGTGCTTGGTATTGAATTAACGTTACACTAGAACTACACTATTTATTTATTTATTATTTATTTTTTTATTTATTTATTTATTTATTTATTTATTTATTTATTTATTTATTTATTTATTTATTTATTTATTTATTTATTTATTTATTTATTTATTTATTTATTTATTTATTTATTTATTTATTTATTTATTTATTTATTATTTTATTTATTTATTTATTTATTTATTTATTTATTTATTTATTTATTTATTTATTTATTTATTTATTTATTTATTTATTTATTTATTTATTTATTTATTTATTTATTTATTTATTGATGGATGGATGGATGGATTGAGGATGGATGGATGGATGGATTGAGGATGGATGGATGGATGGATTGAGGATGGATGGATGGATTGAGGATGGATTGATGGATGGATGGATTGAGGATGGATTGATGGATGGATGGATTGAGGATGGATGGATTGAGGATGGATGGATGGATGGATGGATGGATTGATAGATGATGGATTGATGGATAGATGATGGATTGATGGATAGATGATGGATTGATGGATAGATGATGGATTGATGGATAGATGATGGATTGATGGATTGATGGATTGATTGATGGATTGATTGAGGATGGATGGATTGATGGATGGATTGAGGATGGATGGATTGATGGATGGATTGAGGATGGATGGATTGATGATGGATGGATGGATGGATTTATGGATGGATGGATGGATGGATTGATGATGGATGGATGGATGGATTTATGGATGCATGGATGGATGGATTTATGGATGCATGGATTGATGGATTTATGGATGGATGGATTTATGGATGGAAGGATTTATTGATTTATTTATGGATTTATGGATTTTTTGTTGGTTTATTTATTGTTTATTATGGTTTATTTGTGGGTTGGTTTATATCGAATCGATATGTGTATCGACACCGATATGTGTATCGATATCGATACGTATATCGATATGTATATCGATATCGATACGTATATCGATATGTATATCGATATCGATACGTATATCGATAGTATCGATATCGATATGTATATCGATATCGATACGGATATCGATATGATATCGATACCGATACGTATATCGATACGTATATCGATACCGATACGTATATCGATACGTATATCGATACCGATACGTATATCGATACGTATATCGATACGTATTATCGATACGTATATCGATACGATACGTATATCGATACCGATACGTATATCGATACCGTATATCGATACGATACGTATATACGATCGATACGTATATATCGATACCGATACGTATATCGATACGTATATCGATACGATACGTATATCGATACGTATATCGATATCGATACGTATATCGATACGTATATCGATATCGATACGTATATCGATACGTATATCGATACGTATATCGATACGTATATCGATATCGATACGTATATCGATACGTATATCGATACGTATATCGATATCGATACGTATATCGATATCGATACGTATATATATATATATATATATATATATATATATATATATATATATATATATTATATATAAAATAAATAAATAAATAAATAAATAAATAAATAAATAACGTCGTTCTAGTGTAACGTTAATGCAATACCATACCAAGCACACCTACATAAGTGAAACTTTAAACAATCGAAGCATCACCAAATCGAAGTTTTCATTCGAAGTAATTCATTCGAAGTTTTTTCCGCTTCGATAGTATCGATAGTTCGATTGTTTTGGCACGCTGCCAGAAAACTTCGTCCACTTCGATAGTATCGATAGTTCGATAGTCTCGCTTCAGCGAATACTATCGATTGTCAACTCGATCTATTCGGCCTACGAATGAACTATTCATTCGAATAGGAAACTATCGATGTTTAAGGAACACTATTCCAAAGTAGTTAAAATTTAAATCTCACTTTAAACTGATCACTCTTGGTCTGCGTGCAGTAAATAAAATATTCTTAATGAAAGTGAATTACATGATCTAATTGTTTAGATGTTATAAAGCTACTCCAGCAAACAGCAAACGATTTGCATTTTTTATATTTATTTGTTTTTTTAAACTGTGATAAAGATACTAAAGCAAACGATTTTTATTTTTAATATTAAATATTTTTCTAACTGCTAAAAAGCTAGCAAACGATTTTTGTTTTAGATGTTTATTTCTAATTTTTTAGCTGTAATTAAACTAAATATACTTAAAAATCGTTTTAATAAATGTGTAAAATAAAACTAAATAAACAATCCGTGAAAACGTGCTGTTTAAGGAGCAATAAACCTCTAAGGTCTTCAATGCATTGAATGGGAAACATAAAAACGTTCGAAAACGATAAAAGGAATGGTCTGATTCGAAAAATTCTTAGCCTATGTTTGTTCCGGAGATGAGATGAATTTTTGTGCCAAATTTCGTGACGATCTGTTGCGTGGTTCTTTAGATCTTGTGTCTTAAACAAACAAACAAAAAAAAGTTGCCTTTTATGTATATAGATAAAACCTTTTAGCTCATTTGGCACGTTTTGGGAAAAAAATTGGCGAGAAAATAGATATAGCTACAAACACACCCATTATACAGCTCTAACACAATGACCTTTGAACAACCAACTAGCTTATAAATTATTTATTAAAAAAATGCCCATTCGGCGAGTTTTAGTTAATAATTTGGCGAGTTTGGCAACGTATTTGGCGAAAAAATAAAGACATAAAACCCTAATATGCAGCTCTAGTGCGACGGCCTTTATTAACCATCATAGTTCAGTAATAGCTTAACGATAAATTTATTGCTTAAATATGCATACATGCAGTCAACAGAAAAATCAATGAAAAAATCATCAAATAAACCCACAATAAAATCCGGGAATGGAGACTGCCGGAATTACGTCACTTGAAACATGTCAATTATTTTTCAAATAATGAATTTAGTTTCTGAAGTTAATGGCAACAGAATAAAATAAACATTTTCAATTTTAATTACTTTTGTTAAAAGTTTTATTTAATTTTTTCAGCCGATGGCATCAGGAAAGTAAAAAAATTATCGGATTTGAGCCAAAGTGATGTAGTTTTTTCAGAAAAACGTTCGAAACGATAGAAGGAATGGTCTGATTCGAAAAATTCTTAGCCTATGTTTGTTCCGGAGATGAGATGAATTTTTGTGCCAAATTTCGTGACAATCTGTTGCGTGGTTCTTTAGATCTCGTGTCTTATACAAACAAGCAAACAAACAAGCAAACAAACAAACAAGCAAACAAACAAACGGAAGTTGCCTTTTATGTATATAGATTACGATTCATCAGATTCAGACTTTATTGCACTCTCTTCGATTTTACAGTTCTCTTCGGCTTGAAGTTTACAATGATGCCTTCTGAGCAAACACTTCCTCCCAAACTTCTTATCACAGAGTTGGCATGCATAAGCAGTTTCCCTTGTATGCCCCCTGATGGGCATTTTCAAGTACTCAAGCCTGACAAGCTTTTTGGCACAAAACTCGCAGGCGGGAGCTTTCACCTGCTTGTGTGAGAGCAAGTGATTCTGCAGGGACACTCGATGGCCAAAAGTCTTTTCACAGTAACTACGAACTGCATTATTCCTGTGCTCACTTTGTAGTGTGGATCAAGGGTTTATTAGGTTTTACCCTTTCGCTGCTGGTAAATGTAGAATTAAAGCTTGTAGTATCAAGATTCGTCAGTCTCAGACTTTATTGCAACTCTTCGCTTTTAGTCCTCTTTGGCTCGAAAGTTTACAACAATGTCTTCTGAGAGAACACTTAATCCCAAATTGCTTATCACAGAGATTGCATGCATAAGGAGTTTCCCCTGTAGGCCCCCGGATGTGCATTTTCATGCACTCGAGCCGGCTAAACTTTTGGGACAAAACTCGCAGGCGTGAGCTTGCGTGTGTGAGAGCAAGTGATTCTGCAAGGACGCCTGGTGGCCAAATGTCTTTACACAGTAACTATGAACTGCATTATTCCTGTGCTCACTTTGTACTGTGGATCAAGGGTTTATTAGGTTTCACCCTTTCGATGTAGGTAAATGTAGAATCAAGGCATGGAGCTTGTAGTATCAAGATTCGTCAGTCTCAGACTTTATTGCACACTCTTCGCTTTTAGTCCTCTTTGGCTCGAAGTTTACAACAATGTCTTCTGAGAGAACACTTAATCCCAAATTGCTTATCACAGAGATTGCATGCATAAGGAGTTTCCCTTGTATGCCCCCGGATGTGCATTTTCATGTACTCGAGCCGGCTAAACTGTTTGGGACAAAACTCGCAGGCGTGAGCTTGCGTGTGTGAGAGCAAGTGATTCGGCAAGGACGCCTGGTGGCCAAATGTCTTTACACAGTAACTACGAACTGCATTATTCCTGTGCTCACTTTGTACTGTGGATCAAGGGTTTATTAGGTTTCACCCTTTCGATGTAGGTAAATGTAGAATCAAGGCATGGAGCTTGTAGTATCAAGATTCGTCAGTCTCAGACTTTATTGCACACTCTTCGCTTTTAGTCCTCTTTGGCTCGAAGTTTACAACAATGTCTTCTGAGAGAACACTTAATCCCAAATTGCTTATCACAGAGATTGCATGCATAAGGAGTTTCCCTTGTATGCCCCCGGATGTGCATTTTCATGTACTCGAGCCGGCTAAACTGTTTGGGACAAAACTCGCAGGCGTGAGCTTGCGTGTGTGAGAGCAAGTGATTCGGCAAGGACGCCTGGTGGCCAAATGTCTTTACACAGTAACTACGAACTGCATTATTCCTGTGCTCACTTTGTACTGTGGATCAAGGGTTTATTAGGTTTCCCTTTCGTGCTGGTAAATGTAGAATCAAGCTTGTAGTATCAAGATTCGTCAGTCTCAGACTTTATGCAAACTCTTCGCTTTTAGTCCTCTTTGGCTTGAAGTTTACAACATGTCTTCTGAGAGAACACTTAATCCCAAATTGCTTATCACAGAGATTGCATGCATAAGGAGTTTCCCTTGTATGCCCCCGGATGTGCATTTTCATGTACTCGAGCCGGCTAAACTTTTGGGACAAAACTCGCAGGCGTGAGCTTGCGTGTGTGAGAGCAAGTGATTCTGCAGGACGCCTGGTGGCCAAATGTCTTTACACAGTAACTACGAACTGCATTATTCCTGTGCTCACTTGTACTGTGGATCAAGGGTTTATTAGGTAAATGTAGAATCAAGGCATGGAGCATGTAGTATCAAGATTCGTCAGTCTCAGACTTTATGGCACACTCTTCGCTTTTACAGTCCTCTTCAACTTGAAATTTACAACGATGCCTTCTCAGAGAGCACTTCCGACCAAACTTCTTATCACAGAGATTGCACGAAAAAGGAGTTTCCCCTGTATGCCCCCGGATGTGCATTTTCAAGTACTCGAGACGGCCAAACCTTTTGGGACAAAACTCGCAGGCGTGGGCTTTCACCTGTGTATGTGAGAGCAAGTGATTCTGCAGGGACGCCCGGTGGCCAAAACTCTTTTCGCAGTAGCTACAAACAAACGGTTTTTCCCCTGTGTGTATACGCATGTGTGAGTTGAGGTGTCCCTTCTGCGTGAAACGTCTATCACAAAACTCGCAGGGGTGCAGTCTTTCCTGCACATGAACAGCCCTGCAGTGTCTCTGCAGGTTGACATTATCTGCAAACGATTTTTGGCACACCTGACACACGTGTGGTTTCTCTCCCGTGTGAGTGAGACGGTGACGTCTGAGGGACTTCTGGTATGTGAATTGGGTATCACACATTTCGCATTTGTATTTAAGGCCTGTGTGGCTGGCCTGGTGGACTTTGAGATAACATTTGGAGGAGAAAAACCTGTGGCATACATCACACTCATAAGTCATTTTATTAGCGACTTTATTAGTTTTTAGTTTATGATTTAGTTCAAGTGGAGGATCGAGCTGTTTCGTTTCCATATTTCTTTGTTGTTTTTCGTTTCTATATTGTTACGATGGTTTAATTGTACTTGCTTGTCACTTTTCCATTATGGAATTCTTCAGGATTTGAAATTCAATTTAATTGTAATAAATCAATGATTACTAAAGTTTTAAATCTGAAAAGTGCAAAATGTCAATATTTTTGTTTACGTGTTACTTGTTGCCTATCATTGGTTTTGAATTTTGTAAAATATTCTACGATGTTGTTAACGGGATTTAAATTAAAAAACGAATTTTCCTAAAACTCTTGATTCAACATTAAAAATATAATCTCACTTAAATTCTATACAAATAGGTAGCAGCAAATATATTTAAAGTTTTAAAGATAAAAAAGTGGCTTAACGTTTCAAAACTTGTTTAATCCATTTTATTAATTCAGTGACTTTATAGAGTTACACTGAGTTTATATCTAACAAAAAACTAAAATAATTAATTCAAATCAAAATAACATAATTTTTTGGTTAAATAAAGACATAGCTCCCCTTTAACCAAAAGTTAAATCGAAACACTAACTCAATGTGCTGGTTTGGTTTCTAAATAACAACCTGTCGTATAAGCGCCTGGCAACACACCTTGTTGTAGTCTGTCAAGAAACGAAATCGATTAGTTTTGTTTTGATCATGGATCCAACAGATTTGGTTGAAGTTGATTTACAATTCGATAAAAGCAAAAAATGCCTGGACAGATGGATGGAAAATTTACCCGAAGAAGCGCAATCCTTGCCGCTTCACTGCCTGGCCATACCAGGTAATATTTTTTGGATAGAATATTAAGAAATGAAAAATGTATGTACCTGATGTTTGGGTTAAAAATAGCATCTTCTCTTGGATGTTATCGACGCAGATGAAAGCTAGTTATAATAAATAGGTTTTCGTATTATTTTTAGAAATTTAGTTTTCCTCTAATTTTAATTTATAGATTTTCGTTTTCTTTTGTTGATTTAACATTCTTTAATTGCGCAGTTATATTCGTAATTAGTTTAGGTTTTGTTTGTGTTTTGACACTTGATGATTCACTTAATTTAATATTAAATGGTTTTAATATTAAAAGGTTTAAAAAAAAAGAATTTTTGCGATGTACAGATTTGTTGTAGTTTCCAATTAATATTTACCAAATTAACGCAACATAAATAATTTTAGAAAAAAACTATTAACGAATACCTTTAAAAAATAATGCCGAGCAAATGCATTTCTTGCATGATGCCTTATTTTTTTTTAAATTGTATCTTGGAGTATGTTGATATTAATCAAATCAAGTGTTATCTTCATAAATAATGAAAGATAGTTATTACATTTTTATAAAATGTTCATTTGACGTAGAGGGAAAAGCTGTTAAATAGGAGCCTGTATCTTGATTTGATAATTTTTGTTACGTTACTAAATAATGAAAATGCTTGAATTCAGTCAACATTCTAGTATAATTCCATTTCCATGCAACTTGATAGCTATAATTTTACTAATAATGTAACTCTGTGTTAATTTTTTTTTTTAATGATCACCAAAAGTTGCCAATGAACAGGCTGGCTCCTGTATAACAGCTGTATCTAACTTAAATTAAAATAAGTTATTCTCAGCAATTAATTGATCTATTTGTATATATATTTTTGTAAAAATCACAGACCAAAGCATACAATTAACTTCATGGTTTAAATTTGCATAACCCGTAACCAAGGAGATGGGGTTAGGCACTTATACCTAGTTCAAGTTCTTAATCTCGACCCATTGTTGATAAATTAACAATTAAAGGGAGGAGGTATATCACAATTGTGTCATTTTACTTTTAAATACCCCTCAACGAAGACAGCTATAGATTCTTTCTTTAAGATAATCCTTAAAGTTTTAGTTCATGTTTTAAATTTGCATAACCCGTAACCAAGGAGATGGGGTTAGGCACTTATACCTAGTTCAAGTTCTTAATCTCGACCCATTGTTGATAAATTAACAATTAAAGGGAGGAGGAATATTATCACAATTGTGTCATTTTACTTTTAAATACCCCTCAACGAAGACAGCTATAGATTCTTTCTTTAAGATAATCCTTAAAGTTTTAGTTCATGTTTTAAATTTGCATAACCCGTAACCAAGGAGATGGGGTTAGCACTTATACCTAGTTCAAGTTCTTAATCTCGACCCATTGTTGATAAATTAACAATTAAAGGGAGGAGGTATATTATCACAATTGTGTCATTTTACTTTTAAATACCCCTCAACGAAGACAGCTATAGATTCTTTCTTTAAGATAATCCTTAAAGTTTTAGTTCATGTTTTAAATTTGCATAACCCGTAACCAAGGAGATGGGGTTAGGCACTTATACCTAGTTCAAGTTCTTAATCTCGACCCATTGTTGATAAATTAACAATTAAAGGGAGGAGGAATATTATCACAATTGTGTCATTTTACTTTTAAATACCCCTCAACGAAGACAGCTATAGATTCTTTCTTTAAGATAATCCTTAAAGTTTTAGTTCATGTTTTAAATTTGCATAACCCGTAACCAAGGAGATGGGGTTAGGCACTTATACCTAGTTCAAGTTCTTAATCTCGACCCATTGTTGATAAATTAACAATTAAAGGAGGAGGTATATTATCACAATTGTGTCATTTTACTTTTAAATACCCCTCAACGAAGACAGCTATAGTTTCTTTCTTTAAGATAATCCTTAAAGTTTTAGTTCATGTTTTAAATTTGCATAATATTTTATATCATTACATTGCATGTTTAACACTGGTTAAATATTTCTAATGGGTACAGCTATGCTATAATCGCCGGTCTCAACTTGACGAGTTTGAAATTTTAACTTAGGGTTGCTATACCTATCAAAATATATGAAATGGAATGTTTACCTCGTTTGGGCACTTTTGTTGCTTGGAAACATAATTCAAATAGCCAAATCAAGACCGTCCATTATATCAGAGCTGTTCTTTCAAATGATGTATATTACCTATCTTGCCTTATTTTCATTCAAACCAAGCTTTACCTGCTACAAACCACCACTTCCCCTGAATAATTGTAAAATTTCTAACCTGATATGAAAAAAATTATTGGCAGAATTCCATCGGAAAAAAATACAAACCTATTGAACATTTTCAAAAACTGTTGTGGTACTGGGATACTCACCTTCTAGGTTACATTTAAAATTTGAATGAAGTTATTTAGGGGGATTGTTAGTCCCATAGAGCTAATGCATTAGTTTTGGAATCACAACTTCCGCATAAGTATTGCGTTGCCATGTTAGCCCTTTTTCCCCAGGTATGGGAATCAACATAACATCGAAATGAAACAAATTTGAAATGAAAATGCTATCTAGTTATTTTTAATTATATATTTTTGAAGTTTTAAAATGCCCCAAAATATTCAGCAGAGATGGCGACATTATTTTAAAACTATATCCATTAATAATTAAATAACCGGATGTTATTTTCTTTTCAATTGATGTTATGAGGATTCCCATACCTGGTGAAAATGGAATAACATGGCAAGGCAATTCTTTTGCAAAAGTTGTGATTTCAAAACTATTGCATTTGCTCTATGGGACTGACAGTCCCTCTTAAACCGTTCCCTATCTACAGGTTCCCATGACTCCCTCAGCTGCTCCCTGACTCCCCACTCGGATGTTGCCCCCGACGACAAAGAACTGTACAACTCCTTCTTTATCCGGGCCACCAGTTGCCTCTCCAAGCGGGTCATATACAACTGGTGTTGTACACAGGCATTTGACTGCAAACAGCAACTGGAGGCTGGCATACGGTAAGTTTACCGCGTCAGAAGTTTCTTTTTTTGTAAATTTTTATATTTCGCAGTGTCCGTTTTGAATTTGATGTCTGATATGCCAGATATTTGGTTTTTACGGCTATTTGGAAACAAAATTTTATTCGGAGATTTGTTTTTTACTCCTAAACGGTTATTTAGGATTTTTAGTAATTGTTATCGAGAATTTTGACAAAGTTTTTTAGAAGCTTAATTTAGAATTAATGTATACGGTTTTATTCATAGCTGCTACCTAATGATATCTGTAATTCAGAAGGTTGTCTACACCATGTCAAATGCATTACTGAATTTTTCAGTATAATATATTTTACTAAGTTTTTTTTTTAACTCAGTCTTTAATAGTTTAAGGTTTATAAAAAAACTTAAATATTTTTTATGAATTTCTTTTCTCTTATTTACTTTTTTATTAATACAATTTATTATTAAAATTTTTAAAAAACTATCTACTAACTTAAAAGTGCAACCTTGAGACTTCTATTTTATTTAATTAGAGTGTATACAACAATTAAAAATTAACTACTTTTCAAAAAGTATCATGCATGACAGTTTTTTGAAAATCGGTAGTGGTGTGATTGAATTTAAACCTTTTTGGTTGATTTCACTTATGAGTTAGACTAAATTTTGCATTTTTGCCACATAATCCTAGTTTCAGTCATTTTTAAGAGTATATAATACACAGGAAACTTGAAAAATGTGAAATGTTAAATGAAAAACGTTAATCATCCCATTACCTTAAGCTGTTTAAGACCACACTGATAATATTCTAACTTTAATCATAGATTTGTTTCGAAAAGGTCTATTAAAAACAAAACTCTTGTTTCACCTAACTTCATTTGAACAGCGTCTGCTTGCCTTCTCACCAACACGTTATGTGGTTCCACGTAAGATGTTATCAGTAAGAATGTGTTGGGTGTCGTCTCGCAGTAGCTGCGAGGTATTCTGTGCATGCCTCAAAAGCGCAAGATCAGAAATTCAAGCCATGGCTAAATTGCAGATTTTCATGATTGGAAAACGTTGGCACGCATGTCATATCATTATATTCCTTTTCAGGGGTGCCCATTTGGCTTGGGTCTTCTTGGCAAAATTAAATTTCGGCATAGTTTAGCATCCACAGAAAGCTAAGTTCTAAATCTAAGCATCAAAGTTGTAATCCAAGCATCAAAGTTGGTAACAAGAGCCGCATGGATGGAGCCACAAAAAAATGGCAATCAGTTCTGGGGAAAATGCTGAGTCTGCAAAAAGCTTGATCCACCTAAAAAATAGCAGCCGGATGAAAGAAATGCATACAATTATTAATATCCTGATGCCACTCATATCAGTTGTTTTAACATTTCTTGCAATGTATAAAAAGCATTAAACATATTCCAGGTACTTTGATCTACGCGTAACAAAGAAACCAGAAGACGGCCTCTTGTACATTTGCCATGGACTATACGGAACCGAGACCAAAAACGTCCTCGAGACGTTGCATGAGTTTCTGGACACCCATCCCAAAGAAGTGGTCCTTTTGGACTTCCAGCATTTGTATGAGATGAACCACTTTGACCACCACAAGCTCCTGCACCAACTGATGGAGATATTAGGGCCCATGCTGTGTCCCTATGTCGCGGATTTGACCGAGTTCACACTTTCCTGGCTGTGGGAGAGAGGATTTCAGGTATGCTTAACAAATTTTGGTTGGGATTTTGGGTTAGTTAGCACTTGATTCAATGTTCCACACATAGCTTACTACATAATAATGCCTTCCAAATTAAAGATATAAAGCAAGTGGATGCTGTCAGGGTAGTTGGGGAAGAGAGGGCTAAGGCCTATTTTCAACTATTTTATTTAATTGAGCAAAATAATTATTTATTAAAATGAATTTTTAAAAATATTAATTTTCCATTGTAATTAAAATCTATTAATTAATTTAAAAATATGTTATTTAAAAAATCTGTACCAGAGCAGAAACCAATACCGAAAATAAAGCAAATGGAAACATGATGTATTACTTTGTGAGCATACCACGAACCATGTGTCATCACAAGTTTGCCTGTTTGTGCCATCTACTGCCTGCCGACTTCCTACTTTGATTGAATTCAGAAGGTCTTATTATGTAGGAGGCTACTCCATGACAACTTAAGAACGTGTCCGCCTCGTAAGCCCAAGATCGCGGGTTCGAGCCTCGGCTGAGGCGTCGGTTTTTCTGGATGGGAAAATCTTGGGCATGCATGTCATATAATTATGTGGCTTGTAAAAGATCCCTGGAGGCCTAGTTGGCTTGGGTTCTCTCGGCAAAATTAAATTTCGGCATACTTTAACATCCACAGAGAGCTCAGATTCATTGTAATCTGCGCATCAAAATTGGTAGCAAGAGTCGCCTAGATGGTGCCACAAAAAATGGCTCAGTTCTGGGGAATATGCCGAGTCTGCAAAGGCGTCAAGACCGCCAATGTTGCAGCCCCATTAGAGAAAAAAAAAATGCCTACTGAAGAATATTTTTAGCTTGGAAATAAGACGTGACAATAATCCAAATCTCCAATCCAGTGTAACCATCAAACCTTAATTTCATTATTCCTTTCAGGTAATTGTGTTCTACCGCGACCCGGTAGCCCAATACCACCCATTCCTCTGGCCCGGTGAATCCATCCCCAACCCATGGCCCAACACACGCAGCATCAAAAGCCTTCTGGCATTCTTAACGGGCGGATATGAACGACGTCGCGAAGCCGGCAAGTTCTTTGTGTCTCAATCCATCTTGACGCCAAACCTCCTGTTCATTCTGCGGAACATCTTCGGAACCTTGCGGAATGTTCTGGTCAACGAGTCCAACAGACAGCTGCTGAAGTGGCTTGAGGACAAGCACCCTGGTCCTCATGGCCTCAATATTGTCATGTGTGATTTCGTGGATTTCAACGATTGCGCCATTCCTGAGGCTATCGTCAGCCTGAACCACAAGGCTCCCATTATGTCTGCAGGGCAGCTGAGAAAGAGTAGTCAGTATGAGGTAGTGTGAAGGCTTTTTTGTTGTATTGGATCATGCTAGTCTGAAATGAACCATTCAACTTGTTTGGGGATAACAAGTTTGTTGGGATTGTGACAAAAAGTTTTGTTGGCTAGGGATTTATAAACTGGTCTTACGACAGTCTGGTCTCAAAAGACGTTTGATTATTAAAGATCTTCTTAATGGAGCAGGTTGGAAGAATAACAGTTTTTATTGTTATCTGTTAATATGACAACTAGTTTGCCAAAAGATTTGAAAATCTTGGTTACCTCTTACCTTGAATTTATATAATGCAGACTGGTGGTATATCAATAGAAAGAATGCTGAAATATGTCACCAATTATAGTTCAGCAAGGTTTATAAATAGGGTTAGTGTAAAAGACCATTGGCATAAATGCTTTGGCCTGTTTGTTTTAGACCCTTTTTTTATCATAAATGTTATATGGTTCCCCAGGATACTGCAAAACTCCAAAGCATTCTTTTTACATCCTTTACTTAATTAACGCATAATGACTAGCTAAAAAAAAAGAAATTGACTTACATAGGGAACCATAAGATAATTCCAAATTCAGCTAAGGCCTTGTGAATTGAAATTAATTAGCAAACTCTGTAGAAGGCAGTAAACCTAATTGACCATTTTTTTTTCTAAGTGACATTGGGGCACTTGGAAAAATGAATTATGTCATAAATCAATATTCTATTAACTTGATTTCAGAAAATGTTGTTTGGTTCTTTTTAGATTTGTATGATCTTTTAGTTGAATTTGAGATGGCAATGGGTACAGTCCAGGATGAGGTAAAAATTGTGTGGGAAAGCATAAATATTCGTTATTTATCTAAGTCAATTAGAATAATTTTTTGTTTAAATTATTTAATGTTTGTGATACAAAATACTTTTATGGCATAATTTGGCTTGTTAAGTTATTTTCTATGTTTAGTAAGCTGAGTCCATGTGGCGCAGTGGTAGTGCTTTGCATTGCTGTGCCACAGGTCCGGGGTTCTAATCCCGGATTGGACGAGGTTGACCCATCCTTTTATCAATTAGGTGGGTCGATAAAATGGGTACCAAGCATGCTTGGGAACTAATCATTGGGGGTTCCGCGTGAGACTGACCACCTTACCGAGACATATGCCTAGCACCCCAGAGCCCTAGGTCACGAAAGCTGAAATGGGCACGTTGACAGTTTTATTTTTTGTGCTTATTTTTGCATTTAAAAATATTATCTATTATTGAACTTATATAATCTCAATTCATTACATGTTTTTAATGTAAATCGTTCATTATTTAAATTTACGTCAGTAAGTTTTTGTTTCCTTGCCCATTGCATCTTTATAATAGTTTTACTTTGATCTCTTTGGAGTATTATTTAAATACATTTCTATTTATTGCCTTTAGACATTTTTTTTACCATTTGCTGTGTATAAAATGAGATGTACGTAATCAATTTGGAGGACCAATGCTGCATAAAATGCATTATTATATGACAATTTTAATTTGTAGATTGAAATTTTGAATTAATTTGCACTACATTAGATTTTTTTAAAAATTGATACGTATCCGTAATTGTGAATCGATAAAACATCATTTGTGTTACCAATTTATTTGTAAATAAAATCATGTCACTCATCTAAAAAAAATCAAGAGATTCCGAATTACTTTAACCTCTTTTTGTCAATGCATTCCAACTTCAAAATTAAGCAAAAAGAGGTAAAAATGTGGGCAGCTTTTCTACATACAAATTTATGGATTACACTTGCCAAACAATAGAAAAGGTTTTTGAATATTTTGAATGAATATGAGATTTTAAGTATACACTTAAATGAATGACAAAAAAAATTTGCTATCGTGTAAAATTTTCTTCCAATTCAATATTCAACCCTCATTGTTTAAGAAATTGTATATTCAATAATTTAATATTACCAATGTTAAGATAGACTTGTTTTAGGAAGAATTATTCTTTAGACTAACACTTTTTGTTAGCCTGTATTATTTTATATAATAGTTTATCTTTTATTTTTTTATTTTAGATTCCATTTTATCCTTACAAAATGTTGTCATTTTTATTTATAAGTACATTTACAAAGTTTAAATCTTACTGTTTTGCTAATGTGATATACTATTGATGTTCACTTGATTTATAAAATGTCTACTCTTGTTTTATGTAAGAAAAATCTAGCTACTAGTATAGCTGCTTGTTTAGATTTAATCGAGTAGATAAGGTTGTTTGTGATGCAATTTTGTGATGAATAAAGTTTAAAATAAATGTGAAATGTATTCAAATGCTTCCTAAAAATTTTATATCATCCTTTATACATTAATAAATATATACAACAAATAAATCCATATATAACCACAATATATATACAAGTCTTCTTAAGCAGGGTCTTATTTTTTTAAAAATAGAATTCAAAAATCTGAAAAAGAAAGGAAAAACCACTAATCAGACAAAATATATATTTTAAGAACATTTGGAATTTGCTATTTGTATTATAGTCAGAGAAATCAGGCTTAAATCATTATCACATTGCTATTCAGTTTTTATATACCAAATTTTTTTAGCTTAATTTAAATCTTGTGTAGTAGACATATTGTTGTGCAGTATTAAATGGAAGCTATATAGATTATGTTGAAAATTTACTTGGGAAGAAAATTTTATTTTGGCCAGGAAAGAAGTAAGAGCGACTACATTTTAAACTACAAATCGGCTGTCATTTCCCGATTTGCAACAGCTAAAGATCTAGTAATCTATCTCTGATAATGATGAAACGCACATAAAAATAAACTTTTTACACAATTAAAGAACTAATAACTTCATAAGACAAATTTTAGAAGGCAAAAATGCAAAAACTGATAAGCAAAGCCCCAAATATTTAATAAACATTAACTGTGGGCATGGTGTTTCTTGGTAGGCTCTAACCTGTTGCACTAAAAATTTGCAATACATAATTTTAATACATAGCATAGTCTTGCATGTTAAGTTTGCTTTGTAGTAGGCAATTTTTTAGGTTTTTTTTAAATCAAATTTAGGCATCTTTTTACTTAATATAAAAATACTGCAGCTCCAAATTCCAAAGCCTGGTCTACCTGCTACCAAAAAAGGTAAAATCCATAGATATCGTAGTTAAAGTATTAGATTGGCAGATCATGTGACCTCCAGTGCTAACGACGGGACGTGCATGGAGGACCAGAATAAGAGGGCAATGGGGCCAGTGTTGCCACCACTTGGAGAAAAATGCTACGGCATCATCGGAAAAATACCATTTAGTTCTAAATTTACAAAAAAATATCGTAAAAATACTGGCTGCATTTTGGAATCTTTTTAGTGACTTGAAATGCTTTTCTAGTATTTTTTTTTGTAATTTTAGAATTAAATGGTATTTTTCCGATGATGCCGTAGCATTTTTTCCCCTTAAAGTGGTGGCAACACTGGCCCCATTGCCCTCTTATTCTGGTCCTCCATGCACGTCCCGTCGTTAGCACTGGAGGTCACGTGATCCGCCAATCTAATACTTTAACTATGGTAAAATGACAAAGCAAATCTTGGGTAAAATTACCCATTAAACAACAGCACTGACAAATACTTTTCAATGCTTGCCTTATTCAACTAGTACATTTCAAGATAATTATACCCTATAAGGTAATTTCAATAACTTAAAAAACCTAAAAAGTTTGATGGCAGCTACTATTTGCTCATGCCTGATTTTCTAGAAACCTTATGACATCCAATAGGTACTGGGAATTCATATGCCGAATATGACGTCTGTATCATCTCTGTTTTTCAACAATATCTTTCAAACAAAATAACGGCTGACCTATAAACGGCCTGTACAGCCAAAAATGTCCGACGAATAATACCCCGTGTGGCGGGAGTGCACGTTAAATATCCTTCAAAGACCTAACGCTGCGTACGATGTCGCCCTTAACGGTTGCGTTGGGTGGCTACTCAGGTGTCGGCTCGTCACTTGACTGTGGTTCTCAAATATGACGCCCGTCGCCAATAGCCTTGTGTAGCTCTAGTGCGACGATAATTCAAACTAAACTAAACTATCTTTGTGCATGTGCAATCTTCTCAAAAACATTATTATGATTCCGACAGGTGTACAAGGAACTTGCGTACCAAATCTGAAGTCTGTAACTCTTTTAGTTCGAGCTGTAGAGTGGTTCCAAAAATCCCTTTTCCCGAATCATCATTTATTTTACATTAGGTAATTGAATGTAAAAAAAACGCAACCTACACCTAAATATTTTAGTATTATTATTTTATTGTGTCACAACTACAGGAGAAAATCCCAATTATAAAGGACACATACAGAAATAAGTTAAAACAGACAAAACTAAACTAAACTCCTCAGCGCAACAGCCCGTTAGTGGGCCAAGGCCTGCCGTGCCCATTTCAGCTTTCATGACCTAGGGCTCTGGGGTGCTAGGCATATGGATATGTCCCGGTAAGGTAGTCAGCCTCACGCGGAACCAGAGACAAAACAGTAGATTTAAAAACATCAAGATCGTAAATAAAAGAATTATACAAACAATGAAAAGGAGAATAAAAAGCATATGCGGTAGAATCCAAACTCGTTGAAAATAAACGTCCATTACGCAGTGGGAAAGGGAGAACCAATAAATTAACCAGTGCCAATAAAATGAGGGCAATCAATAAATACTTACAAATTAAAAATGATCTTTCCTCAGACCAATGTAGCCTTTTTGGCCGTCTCCTGGTTTTGGTACCAAGCAACCATTTCGTCATGGAAAGTGTCGGCCAGAGATATGCGGAGCCCCATCTCGCCCAGGGACAGACTTTTGTCCGGATCCTCGGGATGACGCCGGGGGTTTGGAGAACTCTCGTAACTATCGAAAGAAAAATCAAAATTGATGCCATTGTAATATGATGCAGACTGTTTATTAGGTATGAATCTCCTGTCTTTTGGTGAGGGTATTTTGGGGGCTAAGGCACCTCTGCCTTTGCAGCATTTTGTACCAACCCCAATTCCCTGAAGTGATGCCACGGTAGGAGCTACCCTCTACACCGAGCCGAAGAGTCCATTGCTTCCTCATGCGGCACAGAGGGTAGCACCACTACCATGCCTCTCCCGGTCAAGTCTACTTCGTGAATTCCTCGTTTTAGTATACTTCGCGAGTTCCTTGTTCGAGTCTAATTTGTTAATTCCTTGTTCGACAGAAACGCGATAGCTGCACTACTACCATGTTGTATCTGTTGGGTCACCATTAGCGTACACGGGGGTCTTCGGTCGGCAGGGCTCAAACTCGCAACCTAAGGGATGTCAGTCCAACACTCTACCAACCAGGCTATCCCGGCCTCTTCATTAAATTATTAATAACCCCTTCACTCCCAGGCTTAATTTCTCGAGTTAGCCGCCAATAGCCCTCGTGTAGCTCTAGTGCGGCGATAAGTCACCTCCAGAGCCTATAGACCAGGCTAGCAAAGCTATTGCTGTTTACTGTAGAGTGGACGATGTACACTGCATACATCCTGGTAGTACAGAGTTTAAATTTTTCCTTTTTAACCTGCCAAAGCTTTATAAGTTAACTGCTTTAAACCATAAGAGGAAAAAATATATTTTCATTAGCTTAAATGTTAAATATAAAAATATTATGTTATCCTAAAATTTAAATTGTTTTATTAATAGGGTAAACTAATAATAGCTAAAACAAACCTTAAGAGTACATTGCAATAAAATTAATTAATTTTAAAATGTTTAACTAGTTTTTAAAAAAAGTGAAATTAAGTTAGACACTTATATATTTGATGCCAAAAATTCAAAAGTAAAATTTATTTATATTAAATTCCAAATTTTTTAACAAACATTTTTAGCTGTTAATCAACTCAAGGCATTTCAAAAATCAATATGGCAAGTTATACATAAAGAAGCCCTCTTAAGGAAGAATAACCACAAGTCTCCAAAACCAAAGTGCTCTGTGTTGAAAAAACACGGTTTTCTAAGCCACATTTCTATGGCAGTATTAAATATTCTTTCAAACATTTTTGCAAACGTATTTATTGAAAATTTATTTTAAAAAAATCGAACCAAACTTTGATTGTTAGATTATAGAGCTCTGTAAGTCAGCTCCATTTATCACATGAAAACAAAACACGTTTTTAAAAATATTCAATACAGAAATGTGGCGTAAAAAATCATGCATTTTCCATTTGATTAGCAACACAGAGGCATTTTGGTTTGGAGACCCGCGGTCATTCCCCCTTAACTACTAAATGAAAAGTTCTACTTACAACTTGATTGAATTGTCCAGAAAATCCTTATCGTAAGAAACGTTTGTAGGAAGCTCCTGGATCTGGCCAGACTGATGTGCCAGAGTGTCAGAAAGCGGACCAACAGGATTTTCTGGATGCCGTTCTTCGAACTGTACTTGGGAGGAATCGTTCAACTCTTCCGCATCCAGCTGAGAGTCGTTCAAATTTGAGGCCTGTTTTGATTGCCTCCTGTGTTTAGTGCTGTACTTGTAGAAATCCGAGATCTCGTAAGGCTTGGTCTCTTCCCAGTAGGGCTGGAAGTGACCGAAGGACACAACATTCACTTCTACGGCAGGAGAAAAGTTCTGGGGCGGAACGGGAGACAGGTTCTCAACCTGCTGGAAGTTCTGGTTCTGCCAATTCTGGCTGGCCCTGGAAGTCTTCTCCGGATCGGGGGGTTGAGCATCGGCGGGATAAGAATGAGGATATTGTTGATATGAAGAATCTTGTGGGTGGGTTGGTTTGCGGTGGGGATTTTCCCTGTACGTGACAGGCTCGTAAAAGTCACTAGCAGACTCCTGGAAATCGAGTCTGTCTTCAGCTACGAAACCGTCAGCGAGAATTCGCTTTGTTGGACGTTTAGGTGGCTCCTGGGGCTGTGCAACTGAAAGACCGGCAATGGGTCTGTTGTCGTTGAGGTTCAGACTACTACCATAGTTATCGTTAACTAACTTATAGCTACTAGAGTTGTAGTCCAGTGGTCCTGGGAGGTTTTCGTAATACGAATTGGATTTCTTGACGACTACAGGGTCAGGAGAGACACTAGAAAGTTCCTCAATGTTCTCATAAAGATGGTATTGATTACCATTTGCATAAAGCAACTGGCTGTTGCTAGAAGCAGGTCTTTCATAAGGTACCTGAGGAGAATAAACTGACCTGGCATTTAGATTCCTGTACTCCGCCAAACCTCCTTGTGCCAAAAGAGGTGAAGGTGACTTCCTCAAATCGCAGCTACTTTGTGCAAACTCGTGCTCTTCATAATACGACTGCTGGTGCTGGTGATTGTAGTACGAGTCAGAGGCAGAAGGCAGACCATTTTCCAACCAATGTGCCGGGAGCGTAGGTTCAGCCTTCACGGATGCCTCGGACATGACTTTATTCTTGCGTTTCTTGGTGACCACGGGGGAATCCAGAGAGGTTTCAACCCACTCTTTGGTCTTTAACTTTGGTGCACTCGTCTCCAGAGACCCAGATGAAACAGCCCTCTTGCAGTCCTGGAGGAGCACTGAAGCCTGGACCAGATCTACAACTTGGTTGATTGTCTGGCTACTCAACCCCGCATTGAAGTCATGAGAACTCGCACCGATTGGCGTGTTTCTAATGGTGGGAACACTGTACACATGTCGAACACCATCAACCATGTCCTCATGATTCAATTCGGGCTCGCTGATATGCAAGTCCCTGATCTTTCGATGGAGTGACCCTGAACGATTCCTATGTAAAGAGTTCTCGGAAAAAGCATGATTGAACTTTTCACTGCGGACGGGATCGCACTGCAATCGGTAAGAAGATCCGTTACAACTGAAGTTACCTGGTCCATGACTACTGATCGAAGTGGCATCATAATTGCTGTCTTTTCCAGACAGGGAGAAGCCTCCCGATTTGCTAAATCGTTCATCGTACGAGCATGATAAAGGGGTGTTCAGATATCTTCCAGAGTTAGAAACATCCACACATTGACTTATCGTGTCCTGGCTCTGAGTCTCTAGAAGTAGGTCGTCAGGGTCGTTGAATGCTTGACTAGCACGCCGGTTTGGAACGCTGTAAAGGTTTGTGCCTTCTATGTCCAAACTGGCTTCGAATCTAGAAAATGAAGACAAAATTAAAAGCTACTATTTATAATAATATAAATTTTTTTAATGTTTTGCCCCTTATTTAAAAAAATAGGTTATACGCTATTGAAGTTTAACCAACTAAATTAACATATCCGCTACAGATTAATGGACAATCTAATAATGCTATTTGAATGGAGTGAGTATGTCTGGTGTTAGATAAAAAAGATGCAATTAAAGTTTAACAATATTAGGATTTTGTACTAATGATTCTAATATAGAAGCTGATAAATTGATTAACAACTACCAAATTTATACCCGTTCTTTGCCACGGATTAAAAAAATATCAAATCGTTCCAAATATGTGTACCATATAACCTGTTATAGGATCATAAACTTATGTTATTGTTCCCGCTCGTTATAAAGACAGTATAAAATCCCGTTTCATTGCCTTAAAATTCCAAAATGAAAAATACGCCATAAAATGCACTCAGAAATGTCATCACAATTCCGTCATAAATACATAAAACCTTTTAGCTCATTTGGCGCGTTTTGGGAAATAATTTGGCGAAAAAATAGATATAGCTACAAACACACTCATTATACAACTCTAACACAATAACCTTCGAACAACCGACCAGCTTATAAATTATTTATAAAAGAAATTGCCCATTTGGCGAGTTTTAGTTAATAATTTCACGAGTTTGTCAACGTATTTGGCGAAAAATGAAGGCATCAAACCCTAATATGCAGCTCTAGTACGATGGCCTTTATTAACCACCATAGTTAAATAATAGCTTAACTATACATTTATTGCTTAAAAATGCATACATGCAGTTAACAGAAAAATGAATGAAAAAATCAAATAAACCCACAATAAAATCTGGGAATGGAGACTGGCAGAATTATTACGTCACTTGAAACATGTCAATTATTTTTTAAATAATGAATTTAGCTTCTGAAGGTAATAGCAAAAGAATAAAATAAACATTTTCAATTTTAAATGTTTTCGTTAAAAGTTTTATTTAATTTTTTTCAGCCGATGGCATCAGGAAAGTAAAAAAAGATCGGATTTGAGCCAAAGTGGTGTAGATTTTTCAGAAAATTCGAATTTTCTCTAAAAATAGAACATTTTTAAACCTGAAAGTTCAAAAATCATAATCTAAGTATGAACTACGCATTTGTGCCAAGTTACGAGTCAAAAAATGTCTAGTTTATGATTCTATAAGACACACACATACATACAAAACTTTATTTTTATTATTATAGATGTTTAAAAAATACGTCAAATCTTATGTAGAAGTATTTGTCTATTGAAACCAACCTAAACTATCAATTTACCATAAAATCTTTCAAATCCTCTAATCTAAAATTTCAAAAATGCAATTGTTTCATAAAAAAGAAACTTTTGTTTAAATTTTAAAAAGCTTTTTAAAAAACTTGAAAAAATTCTTTCATTTTTGAAATCCTTATGACCAGTCAATCATATAGTTAAAAAAATCAATTTTTGACAAGGATTTAGAAATTGTGACTGAAAGGGTTAAACATTGCTTATACTTCAATTATATACAACACGAAGCCTTTCTACATTCTTGCATACATAACTCTCACCTGTTTCGATAAGGAATCCCTAGCGACGCAATACTGCTCCCCCCGCAACTGACTGCATCATACTCCGAATGGGACGAGGAGTCCCTGCGTGTGGCCACTCCGAACGGAATAACTTCCTCATACGTGTCGTCTGTATGTGACCTGTGCTGCAGTGACTGGTGGCGGTGGCGGAATTTGGCAGCGGGGCTGGCGGGAGCGGAACAGGGGCCTTCCGCAAGGTGGGGGAGAGAGGTGGAGGGAAGGACTGAAGAGCTCTGGAATTGAAATGGGAATGTTTCAGATGATGTACGGCTCTTGTTTTCATTTGTATCCGTACTGGATTTCATTGGTTGCTTCGGTTTCACTCTCAAAATGACCGATAAAGATGAAAAGAATTTTTTTCTTTCTATACAAGCTTACTTTTACAAATGTTTTGAACAACTAACAGCACAGCAAGAAGTTAGCATTTAAAAAATTTAATAAGTAATATAAAGTTTCGTAAAAGAATGTCCGAGTTTCACATTGTAATGTATTGTGGTTGAAGTGTATTTGTAATGTGTTGTAATTTGATGAATAAAGAAATTAACTCCAAAATATTCAGATAAGCTATGTGGTTTTCGCTAATCTATTCCCATTGAGTGTCATTAAATGCGCTTTGAGCTAAAGCGTAGTAAAGATTTGCATTTTCATTTGATGTGTGCCGTATCACTTAAAGGCGCACACATTGAGCACTTATAGGTAAAAACTAGGTATTTCCTTCAATGCCATGTATGATTTGTTATATTTAGTATAAAATTAAATTCCTGTATTATACGTTAAACTCGGATTCTTACGGACACAATGTAAAGTAACTCGTTTTAGATACAAAACATAAGAATTCCAGGCAACAAACCATTGGAGCTGTTGCCATCCCTGACGTGAAACAACCCCATTGGCATAAATGTGTTTTTGTATGTTTATGAAATATGATATACCAGTTATTGTTATTGACAGTACAAAAAAGTTTACTTAGCAGCAAAATAAGGTTGAATATGTATGAAGGAATTTTCCTATATTAAAACCCCATTAATTATATAACCTTTTATAAATTAATCATAATATTTAATCTTTCAATATCCCTTAAAGTTTTCCATAATTTTTAAATGACATCATTTCATTTGCACATGCATTTCATTTGCACATGTCAGACTTCATTTTAAAATGTGTATTTCTTGATGAGTAATAGTTATTTGTTGGTTTTACATGTTGTGTAATAATTGATTTGGAATTCACTTTTTTATTTAATATCGATTACGTGACAAATATGTAGAAGTATGTTTAATAATACAAATATGTTCGATAAAAGTTTGTGCTCAGTTGAATCACGATACCTATGTTCCTATACATGTTAATGAAACCCTACATAAATTATAAAGTTGGAAGATGCGATTTCAACCTTTGTCTATTCATATTTTAACAGAATTTCTAGCTATGTTTGACTAATATATTTACCTGATTGAAATTAATTTTAAAAAATTGCATCAAAATTTACTTTACTTTTTATATAAAAACATATCTTGACTTACAATTAGGGATGACTTCAAAGTATTTCTACTGGATATGGAATTTTCAGATGAAGAGGAAGGCAGACCTACATGATTCAAACCATTACTTAAATTTCCTAAAACAAAAATACTTAATAAATAATACAATAAGACATCTACTAAAAAAAATCATATAGTTAGAGTAAAATCAAAAACAGATCTTAGCAGCAAAAAAAAAAACAGTTTAAGAAAAGAAATCTTAATTCTATATTTAAAAAAGACTTTGGAATTCAAAGTACATTTCTTCTCTAAAATTTGGAATTTTTTTTTATATCCTACGCCAGACCTAGGCTGTTCCGCCATTAGTCTATTACGGGCAGCCCAATACAGTTCGGAGACACACACAAAGTTAATAAATTTTTCAACAGCAAACACAGCGGCTACGTCTAGAAGTCCAGAACACAAGTATGTCCCATCATGTCATGCAATACATACAATATCAAGTTGGAGATGGATTCAACCAACCTCAAATTCTAGTGATGTTGACTTTCTAAGATATTAAATTAGCCATCCTTAAATTCTGAAAAAGTTAGGAACACGTATGCCTGTATAGTTTCGAGAGGGAGGGTAATGTTCTCAGTACTAAGTTGCCACAAAATCTTAATCAATTACATAGCATTTCTAATTGGTTTCAAACGAGGTGAGTCTAAACTTAGAAAAGATCTAATTCTTTTAGGACTTGGTTAAGCAAGTCATTAAGAAATTGAAGTGCTAAGTGGAAGAACGTGCTAAGTGACAAAAAGTTGAAAACGAGAAAATGAGCTTTAAAGTTTTTTTGGTTGTACTTAGATTAAAAAAAAAGATACTTGGAAACAAATATACTAAACTTAAAGTTTTGAAAATGGGAAATGTGTTGTCTTTAAAGAGGATAATAACATGTCCATTGACACAAAAATCTCGATTTCTTCACAAATGTCACTTAGTACGTTCTTCCACTAAGCTCTTAAATTGTCATGGTCAACCCTAAATATATTAAAAAAAATTAATTTTAATTTATACCTTCTATGTTTTGCTCCTTTTTCTGCTTTTCTTTTTCTCTCTTTAATGTAGACAATTTTTCTTCTATATCCCGCAGCTAATATAAAACAAAAAATTCATGAATGAGTTAAGTAATGCATAAACTTAAATTGGTTAAATAATGCAGTTAAATGTATTAACAGTTAAATAACAAAACTAAGTAACTTCCTGGCACTACAGTCCATGTTGAACCATGGCCTCCCTAACAATACGACTAAAAAGCCGTCTGTGTCTCGCCCTCGCTTTCCAATTTTTGATCTTTATTGACCTTATAGAAATAACAAAACCCCTTACCAAAACCATTGTAGGCATCATATTTTTAAAAAATTTAATCGTTTTAAGTGACAGTAAGAAAAAAAAATTAATTTCCTTGTTGCATTCCTTGTTCCTGTTGTAATTAAAACTATTAATGTCGAGAATTGATGACGATTATGATTCTCACCTATACCTGTATTATTTAACTTGAAAATTTTGTTAACCGCCAAATGGCAACGCTTTCCTGTTTTTTACTGTTATGAGTTTTAACATGTTTTAGTTGCTAATAAAAATGCCGTGGTGGAACACGTTGTGTCGTCTCTTAGCCTGTTTGAGTTAATGCCTTAGGGAACATTGAACTTTCTTATCTATATTAGAAGCTTAATTAGACTTTAGCTTATTGAGAATTAGTTCCTGTCCAACATGACTTTGAGTGGTCTTCAAATTAGTTTCATAGTAATAACGAGGTCGGTAAATTTTCGACAATTAACGTTACAATTTTTTTTTTGAAAAATGGGGCTTTTCAACTTTTGTGAGTCTGACATAAATATAAAAAAATTACTGTGTTTGTCTTGAAAGTATTTACTAAATACATTTATTTGAAGCAACAAAAAAACGTACATACCTTTGTAGTAGCTTGAAGATAAGACACTTTTCTTACTTTACGAACACTCTTTCGAGCTGTTATATCATTTGCCAATTTAAATGCGGCAGAAGCGATTTTGCTTTGAATTTCATAGTCCAATTCAAGATCATTTAGGGTTTCCCTCTGTAACAGAATTATTTTTTGAGAGTTTATGTTGTTGAAATCAGCAGGGTTCTGAAGTAATAGATTAAATATAAATAAGTTAAATAGTCAAACCTGGCTATTCTACACATCATATTATTCTCCTGAATGTTATAATATCTTAATTTTAATGAAATATTTCCAATTCATATCTTATATGATGTCAAAAATTGGACTTTTACAGCACAACCAAAAGGGTTAAAGGATAAAATTCTCAGCTTTTTCTAAAATAAAAGTTAGATTTCAAAGTAAGTCTTATTAAGCGAGTCTCTGTATTAATTACTCGCTGTAATAATCCAATGTTCAAAAAATTCTAAGCAAGGTAACTCCGACATACTGAATATTTTTACAAATAGCATTTTTAGATGATAAATGTAGCAGGCTTACAGGGGGCTGCATAATTAATTCCACTTTTCTAAAATCGGTTTGAATATTTTTTCAATTTCCACTACATAATTTTACAATAAAACATTCAAACAAATTTCATTTATCAGATTAAAAAAATTGTTATATATTCAATACAGCCGGAGTAATTTGGCAACGAAAATTATTTTTTCTCATTAGATTACCACAGAGAGAAGACTTCGGTTTGGAGACCCGGCTACCGCTCCTATTTCCCCTTAAATATATCTATAACTTGAACTGTTGTAACAAAAAATAAGGAAAGTATGCCACTCACTTCCTTGCCCTTTGTTTTGTAGAAGATCTTGTCGCTGATCGTGAAAGAAGTTCCGATTCTCCTCCTGACTTGGGGCTGGGCCTCTCCAGGCTGGAAGGGGGTCTCGGGTGGAAGCTCACCAGTCAACTCCTGAAACATTCATATTGAATATCAACATTAAAAACTCACAAGACTCCATTCTAAATCTTTTTTGTTTCCCCAACAAGGCTGCTTTATTAGCGGTCAATCCTTTGCAGACTCGGCAAACTCCCCAAAACTGAGACATTTTTTCGTAGTACCATCTAAGCGGCTCTCGCTACCGATTTTGCTCAGATTACAATGAATCTGAGCTCTCTGCGAATGTAAAAGTATGCCGAGGTTTAATTTTGCCAAGAGAACCCAAGCCAACTGGGTACCCAAGGGATCTTTTATATGCCACATAATCATATGACATGCAGGCTCAAGATTTTCCCATTTCCATCCTAAATCTTAACCTTAGAAAAACTTTTTTTCAGGTCTATACCTAGACTCCTTTGATGGTGTAGTGGGTGCCTGACTCCTGTACTGTTAACCCTAGTTGTTTTACAGGTTGACTCAACCCTTCTGCCCACTGTAGTCCATAAATGAGTATCAAGCTTACTTGGGAGTCATAGTCAGACTAGCCACTCTGCCTGGACAATCGCTAGCATTAGCACCTCAGATACAAAGGCTATACAAACGGAGATGGACACTGCCCCATTTGCTAATAGGTTCAGGCAGACTTTAACTTAACCTAGACCACCTTAACATTAACTAGGGCTGTATCAATGAAATGTATTCAAAATTATATTCACAAAATATATACATTTAAATTGAACTGGCTAAGATAAAATAAGTTTGGTTAATAATATAAATAAACTTTGTTGCAAATTATTACACCAAAGTTGATTTATTCATTTTATTAATAAAACAAATTTTATCTAGGTCATTAACTACAAATAACAGACTTGTTGATGAATTTAACTAAATTATTAAACAACTTGGTAAACCTGCAGTAGTATTTATAGGGCTTCATAATAACAAAAAAAAAGTTATCCAACTAAAATGAAAATTTTTCTGCAATAATGTAAGACTTTTTCTAAGTATAATTTATCATCAAAGTTTGTAGAAAGCATTGGCGGCCCGTGGTCAAAAATGTTGGTGCAGCAGAAGAAACGCGACCAATCATATCAGCTAATTCCAACTGCAGCCGAAAAGCATAATATCGTTTTAGGCAGCACTCCACGCCTTAATCCATTTCATTGTACGTGAATAATTTGGAATGCATATTCTTCGTCGTCATGGCAACCAGGCTCGCGTCCTGCAGCCCTTCTCTCATTACTCTTCACTGGCTGCAGGCAGTAGGATTAGATTATAAGCATACAATTCATTTGATACCCAAATAGGTACAACCTTTTACCAATCCCACTATTTGAGCGAAATTTTCAATTTTGACGTGAAAGCATTGCATTAAAAAATGCGCTCCTTTGGCAAAATATAATAATGGATAAAAAATATATGATCGGATTGGGATTTTGTTTTAAACTGAATATTTAGGTACAGCCTGGCTGTACTTGCTGTATGCCACGAGCCGCCACTGGTAGAAAGTTAGTATAGTAGGTACAGTCCATACCCCTTCTTTGAGACACAGAGCCTTAAGTTCTTCATTTTTCTTCTTCAATGCATCCTGTAAGGCGTCCCTTCTAGATTTCAAGGCAGAGAGCATCTCAATGGTAGCCGCCTTACTCTCTTCACTTAATTCTCCTATAAAGTTGTTGACAAACATTAAGAAAAGTTGAAAATTATAATATTTAGAAACACAGTGATATTATTGTTATTTTCATTGCATATTTTCAAATCAAGTACTCAATTGATTATGCTACCCATTATTACTATAAACATGAGTAATAACTAATTTATTAAAAAAAACTTCAATTAAAAAAAACAAATACAAAAAAATTTAATATTAATTGAAACGATGTACCAAGTTCTTACATTCAGCATGACAGTTTTTTGAGGAGGTTCAAACAAAAGAATTAATAATTAAAATTTGACAATTTTTTTATGCATGAAAACTTGGCAGATTTCAGAACTTTGCAATTTTAACCCATTTAACAATGACTTTATGAATACCATTAACATTTTCATTTCTGAATAAAAAACTTTAAGGGTTTTTTTTTTTTATTTGTTTTTCAAGTAACTTAATTTGTCCAGCATAATAAGGCGTTCAGCAATATAAGGCATTATCTTGTTCAAGATAAGAGGCCTTATTTTTTTTATTTAGATAAACTTCAGATAAAGCTCAATTTCATGTCGAAAATTTTCTTGCCAATGGTTGTTAATGGGTGAAGGTTGTTGGACTGATTTCCAACGTCAAATCAATATCTTAATTGAAACCCTCAATTAAATGTTAGTTTAGTTTGAATTATCGTCACACTAGAGCTACACAAGGGCTATTGGCGGGGGGCAGCGTAGTTTAGAACCACAGTTAATATGCCGACCCGGTAGCACAACGGTTAGGGAGCTAGCCTTTGGAGCTTAAGGGTTTGGATTCGAATCCCGGTAAGGCATGGATGTTTGTGTTCGTCAATAAAAGCCGACCTGGTAGTACAAACGGTTAGGGAGCTAACCTTTGGAGCTTAAGGATTTGGGTTCGAATCCTGGTAAAGGCATGGGTGTTTGCATCCGTCAATAATTGTTATTTGTCTATGTGTTTGTGTCGTCTCTTTCTTTGTGTGTCTCTTGTGCATGTGTCAATTCTGGGGTTGAGTACAATAGACTTGTTGTCGCAGTGCTTGGCGTACTTGCCCCCCCCCCCCCAAAAAAAAATCATAAGTCATAGAACCACAGTCAAGTTACGAACTGACACCCGAGTAGGCACCCAACGCAACCATTAAGAGCACATCGTACGCACTTTGATTGAAGCAAATTTAACTCCCTCCCTCTACACGGGGTATTATTCAATGGCCATTTGTTTGGCTGCACGGGCCGTTTATGAAACACTCAATCAAAAAAAATACAGCAGAAATCTTGCCTTCAATAATAATGGTGGGAAGACTAGCGGTACTATTGCTACGACTGATGTTGGAGTGAGAACTAGCTGAAGAGAGAGACTGGACACTTCTGCACAGCTCGGAGGCGATTTGGCTTAAGCTCCTGTTCACTCGAGTCGAGGTCTGGAAAAAAATAAGTTTGTTAATATAAATCTGAGCAAATGATATTATGAACTGTAAAATGAAGTTGATAGAATTATTATTAATAGTAGTGTAGGTCTTTTCTAATATTTTATAAATATAAAATCTATTAAAATATAAATTTAATTTTGAATATCTTTATTGAATAATTTTTTTAAAAAATATTTATATTATTTTTTTTTTTATTATTTAATAATTTTTTTATATATATATACACAAAACAAAGGCAAAACACACATTGAGGGCCAAAGGGAAACTGTACAGGCCATAGCACATGATTGATAATACAATTAAAAAATTATATATAAATACTAAAGTAAATAGGAAAAGATAAAAACAAAATACATCCGGCAAACATAGGCTAGGAGTATTACTATTGCTTCATAAATAAATAAGATTAAAAGGTATCAATGTCGTTGATTTCACAGATAAAGTTAGAGATTTCACGTTTGAAAGAAGAGACAGATTTTTTTTAATAACTTGACTGACAGAATTTCAAAAATTAAGGATCTATTTCTAAGCTTGTCTTATAAATTATCAATTGTATTCATTATTTTCCCTGCTTGCACAAATATCCAAAAATTACATTTAATTGACGACGTTTTGATTACAGCATGGTTGAAATACTTATCATGAAATCTCCTTTCAAGAAATGAAGCCAGGATTTTGAATTGATGTCTTAAGTGGATTACAGTAACTTAGAAACTGCTGTATTATTTATCAATTCGTTTTTACTTCAAGAAACTTTTAGACATATTTTATGGCATTCTTTTCTCTAGCTGGAAAATCTTCAAAAATATAATATCACTTTATTGAGTGTTTATTCTAATTCATTAAGGAACAAACAAACAAAATATATTTTTTTTGGATTTTTCTCGCTTAGTAAACTTAACTATTTGAAATATAACTCATTAATAAAAATATGACACATAACAATGATCCTCACCTTTTTAATATTTTTATCGAGAAAGAACTGGTGTTGGGCAATTGCCATAGACCAAATACATTTTGCGATGCTAGGTGTTGCAGCATACCACACATACACAGTCACACTGGCTGGGGCAAGGGCACGCCTACTCACAGATACTCTGAAAAAAAACTCCACATTTATGAAATTGATCATAAATATTGAAATACACAACTGAATGAGTAAATATGGGGAACATAAAACCAACCTAACTACACTAAAAGCAAAAATTAAAGGAAAAAACACACTTGGTATCCAACTTGAAATACACAACTGAACTGAATAAATATGGGGAACATAAAACTAACCTAACTACACTGAAAAGCAAAAATTAAAGGAAAACACATTGTCCCAAATAAACTACACTGAAAATAGTGAATTCTAATACATGAAGAAGTAACTGTTCCAAATTAAAGTCACTGCTGAGTAAATAAGGCAATTAAACTTTAACACATGAAACGAAAAATTAAGAGAAAAACATTGTATAACTTAATTGAACTATAATTTAAAAAAAGCCTTAACTGACTTACATAAGGAAAACACTTGGTATCCAACTTGGAAATAACAATGTAACTGAATAAATATGGGGACATAAAAAACCCACCTAACTACAGTAAAAAATTACAAAAAAAAATTGTATTACTATACTTGTTTGATACTTCAAAATAATAAGAATTCAAACTTGGTTAATTAAACACAACTGTTGAACAATACAGGTACATAACCCTAAAATTAGATAAAACAATAATTTGGAAAAAACACACTTAATGCCTGAATCACTACTTAACTGATTAAACTATCAACATAAAACTTACTAATTCAAAAAGCAAAAATTAAAGGGGGAAAACACTTGCTACCCAAGGATAAATACGCTGAAAATAGTTGAATTGTCTAATTTCATGCAGAAGTACTGTCTCCGAAATTTAAGTCATGTGAGTTAAAAAGGCAATGTTTCAACTTTTAACATGAAACGAACAAATTTACAGCAGCTAAAAAATGTCATCTGTTATATTCAATTTGATTTTTTTTATTTAAAAAAGCCTTTTTAACTTGTGACTTACACTAAGACACTAAGAAAATATTCAGTTAGCTAATTCTGGATTCTATTTACATGAATAATAGTAAGTAAACAAAAAGAGAATTGGGCTGAAACAAAAAATTTCAAGTAATAAAATCTATCAAAAATTATATTTAAGTTAGTATTACATATATCTTGTTTGATATCTTCCAGAAATAAATAAGTAATTCAAATGTTAATTATAAAAATACTGTTGCAACAATCAACAAGGTATCCTATAACCCTAAAATTTATTTAGAGTTACCGAACAACTAGCATTTGGAAACAAACATTTCTATCTTAATTTCCTGAATCACTTACTTTACACTGATTAAACTAAGTCAAATAAGATAAGTTGCTATTTGCAAAAAGAAACCAATTTTATATGGCTTAACCCTGTGAGGGATAAGCAAATTGACTGAATTGTAAACTTGTTTTCACTGCACGATTTTAAATTTAATAAATTTGAACTTTTTTTTTCAAAATTTATATTTCTGTGGTAGATGATTATAAATGACTCTTCCATACCTCAAATTTTAAAAAAAATTTAATTCATAAAAATTATATGTGTTGCTGGAAAACCCGACATTCAGGTGACGGGTTCAGTTTAATTTTTCAAAATTTATATTTCTGTGGTAGATGATTGCGAATGACTCTTCCGTACCTCAAATTTAAAAAAAAAAAAATAATTTTAAAAATGATATGTGTTGCTGGAAAATCTGACATTCAGGTGACGGGTTCAGTTTAGTTTTTCAAAATTTATATTTTTGTTGTAGATGATTGTAAATGACTCTTCCATACCTCAAATTTAAAAAAAAAAAAAATTTATAAAAATGATATGTGTTGCTGGAAAATCTGACATTCAGGTGACGGGTTCAGTTTAGTTTTTCAAAATTTATATTTTTGTTGTAGATGATTGTAAATGACTCTTCCATACCTCAAATTTTTAAAAAAAATTTAATTTATAAAAATTATATGTGTTGCTGGAAAATCTGACATTCAGGTGACGGGTTCATACGTTTGTTTCCCTCGGAGGGTTAATGTATCAACAATAAATGTTAATCACATTGTGTAAAAGAAAACCATAAAACTCTTGGTTCTAGTTTAAAGTGGTTATTGTTTTCGTTTGCAAAAAATGTTTCAATTATAAAACATAAGTTCTTGGTTTATTTTACAAGCATGAGACAAATAAAAAAAAATATTCATAAAAATAATGATTATTTCCCATTAAAATTGAAATGATTTTTTTAAAAAAATCATTTTATATTGCAAGTAGCAATCAAAAAGCAAAAAATAATCGCTGCAAGCAACAAACCCTTTTAAATAATGAACCTTGTTACAAAATTAGAAAATTCACAGTAACATAAAAATGAACTTACTGAGTTGTTGGATCACAAATAGCATTTGAGAGATCGTCGAATTCCTCAACAGGTTCCTCTATGGCATCTTCATACAGGTTGAAGCTACTAAGTGTGTGGACAACCCTATAAGTGGAATTGTATAATTATTTCAAAACTAGCATTATTTATTTATAACTAGCAAATAAATACCCGTTCTTCGCACGGACTAAAAGAATATCAAATCGATCCAAGTATATGTGTCATTTGATTTGCTATAGGATAATAAACTTTGCCTTTGTTCCCATTCATTATAAAGAATAAAATCCTGTTACTTATATTGCCTTTAAAATTCTAAAATAAAAATACATCACTATAAAATGCACATCCTCATATCACAAAAATCTTCCTCAATATGAACTTACTGTCATCGCGAGTTTCCTGATAAATTCAAAATTAACCATAATTGAATAACAATGTTATTTCATGTCAAAACATCCATTCTGGGTTTTTTTTTTATAGATTGGCTCATTGGCACGTTCAATTATTTTTCAAATCATTAATTTAGTTTTTGAAGGTAATGGCAAGAAAATAAAAGCAATTTCAATTTTAATTAATTTTTGTGTTCATTTTACAGGGTTCATACAACTCTTGGTTACCCAAATTCCAGGCCTTTTCAAGGCTTTTTTAATGATTTTCCAGGCCACCATATTACACAGCGAGATGAAACTTTGATAACTCAAAATCAACTTACTTAAGAGGAGTTATTGAAGATCAACTGGTTGAATTAAAATTTGAATGTAAAATTACTGTAAGTTACAGAACTATATATTGAGTTAAATAATTTTATTAGCAACCATATTGCATTACCCCGACAAGAAACAAACTAATTTCTAAAATTATAACATATATGGAAATAAAATAATGAATGTAAATATGTGGACAAAATAGAATGAACTGGTTCTAATAACTTAAATACATAAAACGATCAAACTAGTACCCAAATGTAAAAAATTAGCCCTTTTACCTAAAACCTTTTTATACAAAAATATTCTTCAGTAAACCCCATGTTTCTAAAACAGTCATCAATAGCTACAGTAGATGTAGAACTCCAATTACCCAAAGCGGTGCTGATTATCGGAATGTCATAAAAAAAATTCCACTTGGCCTACCTGTTACTGTTCGTCTTTGAATGTCATGCCTAGTAATTTTTTTGTACCGACCAAACAAATTACTAGGCATGACATCCAACAGAGACAAACAGACCAAGTGAAAAAGTTTATATGTCGTATATAAACTTTTGTAAAACCAAGATTCTAACAAAAGTTGAATAGCAAAAAACTATTACAAAAAGCCATAACTCAAACTGCCAAATGACATCTTACAATTTGGATTTGGTTGGGTTGATTTCATTAAAATATACCTTATCTCCGATTAACTCCAATTATCCGAATTTCCGATTATACGAATGTGGATGGTTAGGTCCTTGTATTTAGAGTTCTACTGCACTGCATAACTTGTTTCCTTCATTCTCTCCCCCCCCACACCCTGCCCTACCTCCCGGTCCATATCAATGAAAAATAAACTTACATTTCAATAAAAAAACAAGTTTAAATAATAAATTTTAATGATTAAGATATACAATTTAATTAAAATTTGAAGATGAATTAAGATTACACTAAGATATCTTCAAATATCGGATGCCGACAAGTGCAATCCCCCATTAGAAGATGATCGTCTTTACCTGAACAAAAGTATGCAATCCAATAATGCTTCCTGATTTACTTATTTTGCTGCCTAGTAATTTTCAAGGCAACCACCGATTAGGTTGCATTGTCTTCTAATGATTGACAGTTTTTTTTTCCTTTGCCTGATAAGAAGAGAGTCGCGTTTACTTTTGTAGTTCCGGTTCAGGCAATCGGACCAACCAGAACATTTTCTATTGATCCGTTAGTAGTGATCACAGGAACAACCTAAACTTGAGTGATTGACACTTGCGGGGTGGTTCGGACATGCACAGAAAAACGAAGATATTTTGTCCACCTGTGTGATTGTTGTTTGTACGCTAGTTCGATTCAATTTTGAATCGTATAAAAACTGGAAATTCAAGGAATTTCCAGGCTGTCTGTAAATTTTCCAGGCTATTTAAGGCCTTGAAATAAAAAAATGAAATTCCAGGCTTTTCCAGGATTTCCAGGGCGCGTGCGAACCCTGATTTTAATTTCTTCTCTCGAATGGCAACAAAAAAGGGAAAAAATGATCGAATTTGAACGAAAGTGGTGTATTTTTTTCAGAAAATTCAAATTTTCTTTAAAACTGGATCAAATATGAAAAAACTAAGCCTCAGGTGCACATGTTGGTATTAAAGGGAATCTTAAAAATTTCGAATTTCTTAGGGCAGTATAAGTAGGTCTTTTACGATCCACAGACAAACAGACTCTTTCTTTGATTATTATAGATTACTTACAAGAAATGCATTTTAAAAAATTACAGCAACTTCAGACGACAATGACCAAATAACTCATTAAGTAAAAAGTAATTATTTAATGTGTATTACTAATAATACTTTAACACAATAAGAAGTATTAAGGTAATTTATGTGAATATAAAGGGTAGGAAGTGGAAAATAAGAATGAATGTAATTTTCTTTTACCATAGTACTTGAATGTGTTGCACTTTACTGTTAGTGTATAATCGTTTGAAAAGATAGAGTGACAATAGTGGTCACATATCTGTTGAATTTAAACTAAAATAGAAAATGGTTCAAAGAAATCATTATTTTTTTTTATAGTAATACAGAATTTCTTAGGTTTTATCCCTGCTGCAAAAACATTTTTAGTTGCGAGTTATGGCTAAGTGTCACTTCTTAATATGTGTCACTTCTTAATATGTGTCACCTTCGTAAATATGACGAAAGGAGAGTCCGGAGATAATCTACTGAGCTACTTTATTAATGAAAAGACATAACAGCACATAATTACAGCACACACACAGAGACAATAGAAAATATGGAGCGCCAAACTGCGCCTCTTCTTCTCATGTGAGAGCATCTTAAAAAGTCTACCTTAAAGGGGCCTCAGAGGAGGGAGTTCAGGGTTAAAGCTCTCCCAGCGCACTCTATTAAGGACACTAAGATTGTTAGTCACATTCAAGAAACGGCTTTGTAAAAGTGCGGTGACAGAACTTGCTGGTCCGTTATCAGAAGCAAGCTAGGTTGATTGGTAATCAACTTTTCGAAGGCCTTTACAGAATGTATGGAAACCTTTTGTAAAACCTGACATTTATATCTTATAACTTCAAATTAAATATGTAACTCACCTTCTAGCTTCATGGACTTCAACTGTAAACTTTTTATCACGAAAATATAAGTTTTCCAACTGTTTCCAAAGAAAGACCTGAATCATTAAAAAAAAAATTAACGTTTATTGAATTAATTACTCAAATATAAAGTGCTACTATAGGTTTTTTAAAAAAATTAAATTATTCTGTGTATAATAAACAGAAACATTCAAAGATAAGGATGAATAAAGTGTATTTTAAGTTATATATTCTATAAATACTATTATTTAATACTTATTATAAATACTATTATTTAATACTGCTGCCCATACCTGTTTTATACAAATATCCTAGCTTTAGTTTACATAACATATAATAACAATCAGTGTCAATAAAAAATATTTGAGACGTCTAATGAGACATTGAAAAACTGCATACCATACAAGACTTATAATTTACCTACAAATAAATTAGTTTAAGAAATACAATTAACATTCTTTTAAATTACAAGTTCCTTAGGCAAAAAAAATGAACTTCCAACATGTTTGGATAAAATGAAACTTTAAAATCGGAACCCAAGTGAAAAAAAAATTAAATAAAACAATCATTACCAAAATGGCAAGTTCTATGTTGATTAATTTCTACTAATTCTATTTCCATAAATAATTACCCTTCTTGGTGTGCGTCTATCATTTTTGTCATATTGGCTGACACCACGATAGCTTAAACTCAGCCAACACGGATTTCCAGCTTTGTCCTATAAAACGTGGTTTCAATTATTAACTAAATAAAAGCAAGTTTATTAGAATGCAAGCTGCCTTCTTGTTCTTTTTCCAATGTCTTTATGGTTTCAATTATAAGTTGTTTTATTTAAAAGAGACCCTATTTAGAGCAAAACAAATCAAATCTTTTATTGTAAAAACTAATAAATGTAATGTACTCTTTAATTGGACTATCCTTTATCTGCTAGTATTTGGAAAGTTCGAAATTTCTTGACCAGAGATAGAACAGAAAATTTTGATATTTTAAAATATCTTCAAACATAGAAAAATCCATCATGGGGGGTTGTATTCTGATTTTTTTAAAGGGTTTTCAAAAATAGATAGAATTTAAATTGTTTCAATAAACAGTTTCTAGAGTTTGTGAAATGGTTCAAAATCTTGCATTTCTCTTAATTAAAACTAAGAATAAATTTGTTATTACAAATTAATGCAGCAAACCAGAGTGTATAAACTTTTTTTTTAAAACAAACCATTTAACAAAATGACCAAGTTCCAAGAGAAGCTCAATGAATAAACACAAATTACCTTTATTTCATAGTAGTGCTGACCATATGTAGGTAAACTTTCAACTATGCTCAAGTAACTAAAAGAAAGAGGAAATTAATTATAATAATAAAACATAAGATATTGTCAGCATAAACAGGAATCATGCAATCAATAAAACATGTTGTACTAGCAGAATAACTAATAACAAAATAACTTCACAGTTTTATCTACAATCTGGTGGTGATTTCAAGACTTTTATAGTCACAGTATTTACCACTCGCTTTTGATTCAGGTGTTTATATTGAATTTGTTCATTTTGGGCTCATTTCGTTTCATCTTCTTGGTTCGTTGGATATTCTTTCGAGCTCCTCTTTCTTTCTTTCATTGCTGGGTGTTGGGGACAGTTGTGGTATTTGATCTTATGATTTACCGCAAACAGAAACACCCCCTCTGTTTAGTTTAGTTTGAATTATCATCACACTAAAGACACACAAGGGTTATTGGCGACGGGCGTCATATTTTAGAACCACAGTCAAGTGACGAGCCGACACCTGAGTAGGCACCCAACACAACCGTTAAGGGCGACATCGCACGCAGCGTTACGACTTTGAAGGATATTTAACGTGCACTCCCTCTACACAGGGTATTATTCGTCGGACAATTTTGGCTGCACGGGCTGTTTATAGGTCGGCAGTTATTTTGGCGATGCCCGGACCCGAACCTGGGATCTTCCGCATGCTAGGCGAATGCCTAACCGACTGGGCTCCCCAGCCCCAACACCCCCTCTGTTCCCCTGACAAAGTAGTATAAGCAGAGTGTCTGTTGTTGTTTGGTTATTCTTTGTTTCTTTTATTGTATTGCTACAGATTTCACATGATTTGCAACTTTAGCGCAATCATTGAATTAGGTTTTTTTAGATTTTGACTCATTTTCTTTTGGCTTTTTTTATGCATCACCTTTGTTACTCTACTTACATTAAAATTTTATATCAAGTTGAACGTAAACACAAAAACAATACTATTAGCATTCAGCAATTATTCTAGAAAAACTTCAAGTATTAAGCATAAAAACATTTATAAAAAATACATCAAGTGTAAAAATTCTTACTTTACAATGGCAGCACCCCTTGTTTGACCAGCTAGAACTTTATAGTGATCAAGAACATGAGATTCGCTAAAATTCACAAAAAATATATATATTAAATAGTAATACATGACAAATATTTCCATATATAATAATTTTGGCATCTTAATAAATAACAGAGTGCATATTTTTTTAAATGGTATATACAAGGAATTTGTGGCCCAGTGGCTTAGTGGTAGTGCTTCGCATTGCCACGCCACAGGTCCGGGGATCGAGTCCCGGATTGGGCGAGGTTGACTCAGCCTTTCATCTCTTAAGTGGGTCGATAAAATGAGTACCAAGCATGCTTGGGAACTAAACACTGGGGGTTCCGTGTGGGACTGGCCACCTTACCGGGACAATATGCCTGGAACCCCAGAGCCCTTGGTCATGTTACCTGGAATGGGCACGGCAGGCCATGACCCTCTAACAGGCTGTGGCGCCGAGTAGTTTAGTTAATATACAAGGAATTTAGTCTCTAAATCAGAATGTCTTGTAAATTTCCAGTACTTTTCCATTTTGCGATCGCAAATCTCAACATACAGAATCATTGGTGGCAAACCGAATTTTTTGGTGATAAAACATAGTATACAGTTAACAGACCACAGTATACCCAGTTAAATGTTACAATTGGAAATATTCTGTTTGGTGGTGGTTGTACGTTTTTGGTGACTTAATCATTTGTCCTGCAAAAATGGAAAATTTTCTCTACAATTGTTTATTAGCAATACAAAGTTGGATCAGATTTACTGTAGGTTCCCCCTTGGCGCAATTTTTTCGGATTTGGCGATAAATAATTTTTTTCTCGCAACCTTTCTGACTTCGACTGAAGATTCTAATTGACTTCGCACCGATGACGTTTTCCGGCAACCGTATCGGACCGTTGGTTGAGTTTTCATAAGAAATATTCCCATAGGATCTTTTCTTTGAATAGTGGTTTTTGAAAAAAGTCGCCAAAATATGGAGTTTTGGCACGATTTTGGTAAATTCGCCAAGGGGGACCGTACAGTAAATCTCTACCTACAAAGTTTATTTTTACAGGAATAAGCTTTGGAAGACTACTGCAGGGATAAAACAGTATTTTTTAAATACTTTCTGATAATATAGGGAAAAGTGAACATGAAATCTTCTACGACACTGTGCAAAGCTTTGAAAAGTAAAAATTGTCAATAGTTTGGAGGACATGACTTAAAATAGCATAATTAAAGATAAACTTGTCTTTTGAAAGGCCAGGAAAACCCACAAAAAATTAATTAAAATGAGAAATAATAAATTTGATAAAATGATTTATAAGTTACCATGTTGCAATGGAGGGAAACTCTTTCAGAGTTGCGGTGGGAAGAACAGGAAGTCTTTTTAAATGCAATTTAAATGCCTGGTCACTGCAATTGAAATAAAATAAATACATACAGCATACAACGCATTTTTGCTTTAAAATCGAATCAAATACTCTGCAAGAGTATCCAAATGTTTACTCACTCTGTATAGTCTCCATAAGTTGCTTGTATGACTAATGCAGCAAGTTGGAAAATAATTTCACTGTCGATTTCCAATTCACCCTATTTAAATACATAGAAATGAGAATATAATCAGTTAAATAAATATAATATACACTTGAGAAACTTTACATGACATAGAAGAAAAAAAACTTTCATAAGTCCTTATTTAATACTAATGGGCTTGTTTCACGAGGGATCTGGCAACAGCTATGCGGTCTTGTTTCCATTTTTCTCGAATTACTTTTGCCTTGGTATTCCAAATTGAGTTTTCTAAGAATATTTTAGTTGTTATTTTTTTAAAATTCCAACTTCTTTTAATGCAAGTTTTTCTTGATAAATGATTAAAACAACCAACAGCACAGCAAGAAGTTGTAACTTTAAAAAATAACAACTAAAATAACATTCTTAGAAAACTCAATTTCGAATATCAACAAAAGTTATTCCTGAAAAATGAAAACAAGACCGCAGAGCTGTTGCCAGATCCCACGTGAAACAAGACCATTGGGCATAAATGTTTCAATATTGCATTTTCAGAGTGGATTGTATGCACCCAACTTTGGTTATTTATTTTTTACATTACCTACAACCATTAAAAATAACAAGTTCTGTGTTTTTTTTAGAATGAATCACTCTTAATATGACAGTTCTTGACCTTAACATGGCATCAACTAATTGTGAGGTGTTTCTAATTTAGTCAACTTTCTTCATAATATTAAAAAATTTGTTGAACTATGTATGGCATGTTTCCAAGTTTAACACTTTTTTAACTCAATTATTTTTAATAGAACTTCAAACTTATATTAAAGTTTTCCTCTTGTATCATGAAATTATTTGTGTAAAATTTTATTTAAAAACTAACCTTATTAAATTAGAGAACATTAGAACTCAATTTTATCCAAAATCTATTTTTAAAAAAAACACCTGACACATCCAGCATGAGTCATTGAACACTTAAAAAATACTATTAATAATTTTTTCGCAGAAATACTCGATCCATAAATAAACAATTATGTTTCGTATATATTATATCCGGTTAAAACACCCACAATTAAAATATTCTATTTAAAATGAAGAAATTAGTATAGCCCATTCAAGATTTCTTAAGTAAACAGACACAAGTTGTAGAAGTACATAGGAAACGGGTTGCGGAAAAAGTAAACAAAAGATTTCTTGGGGAAAAATCGAAAATATTCGCAAAACAAAATACCTCGCAACTTGAAAAACTATTAATATGACAACCAGATGATTTTCCCACTACGTGTTGACATTGCGAAACTCCATATTTTTACGAAATTTTAAAATTTAGGCCAACAGTAATAACAAACCAGCCGCAACGCGTGATTTCGATTGACCACCGATAGAGGTCGCTCTGCGACCAGGATGTAGTAAACAATGTCAAAGCTATTCTTTTCCCCCTGCTCTTTTAAAATCTGAGAAACAGTTCCGACTAATCTGACATTTTCCCGGAGAGGCATATCCAAAGAGCGTAAATTTGAAAATTAAAAGGCAAAATATTGATGTGATGAATTACAATTACAAAACTACACCCAGTCTTTATCTGAATTTACTGTTTTTAATGATTTTATCATAATTAAATATTGTTTAACTTTCATCCCCCCCCAAAAAAAAAAATAATAATAATAATTAATCATATTGTATTTGCTATCAATGGAGCAGCAATTGTATTTTTTTTTTCAGGAGCGGTGAAAAGGATAGAAAGGGCCATGTAACAATGAAAAAGAAGCTAGAATACCAGATTTCCTTTAAATCTTTAGGTTTATCGGAAACTTTCTTCTCAATAAACTAAATGCAACCCGTAAGATAATTTCTTTTCACATGTTTAAAACCATAAGGAAATAAGACGTAACCATAGAGTTAGAGTTCTAACTCTATGGAACGTAAAATAGCAGGAACAGGATACAGGTGTTCTTAAAAAGAACTTTACTATACTTTCCCACACGGTGCATTATCATCCAGTTGCCATTCAAGCAAATTATCGTCTGAAGTTCTACGCGCAAACAGGTTGTTTTGCGACTGCAAGAAGGGGCATCCAACAGGTGGATTCAGTCTTAGAAAAATAATAAAAACTAAGCGAAAAGTTTTATTCGAAAAAAAGCTTGCGATTTAGTAACGTTAATCAAACGCTCTGATGCGTAATATTATTTGGTACTTTATTTTATCTTAAGAGACATAAGGGTGTTATTGTGTAAAATATATATACACAGAATGTCTTTTTCCCCCTTACATTATTTTTTGAATATTTTCCTTTCTTTTTTTAATTTTCCTAATATTAAATTTCAATGGGAAGAATTATAAAAAACTGGAATTGAAAATATACGTATGTAATTTTTTTACAGTATTTTATTTAAATTTATTCTACTGTTGAATAATGAACTTAGAACCATTTTATTTTACCGTGTTTTTTTTTCACCTAAATATTTTCAAATTGATAGCTAAGGGAATTTTTCTCTTGTTTCAAAATTTTATGTAAGGAGGTGAAATCAGAACCCTATACCAGGGGTTCCCAAGGTACGCGGGAACATTTCAGGTGGTACGCGTGAGTGATGTGAACAAAATGATGCTATTGATAGCTGAACACAAACATATTACCCATTATTAATAAACATTAACATTGAGAAGTCTTTAATTAATCTGAATTGGATGTAAAACTTAGTACCCTTTGAACTTCGCGGTAAGCTCTGCTATTTTTAATGCCATGTGTTATGAGTTACTTGTGTGAGAGTGGGTTTTCTGAACTCTTGTACATAAGAAAATAAACATAGATGCAGAATAAATGTTGAAGGGGACTTAAAAGTGAGGGATAAGTTAAATTACTCCTGATGTTGATATTTTAATCACAGGAAAACAATAACAAGTTTCACACTAAAGACTATAAAAGTATATTTTGTATGATGATTAATTTTTTGTATGATGATTAATGGTCCGGTGGTACGCCAAAACTTCTCAAAAAGTCAAGTGGTACGCAGGTGCAAAAAGGTTGGGAACCTTTGCCCTATACTATATATTATAGTTTAATTTCAGCTATAAATAAGTTGAATTAAAGTTAAACTAACAAATGATGGTAAACAATGCTGAAAATTTTCAAGTTCTGAAATTTTTCAACCAACAACTTAAGACTGGTAGCTGCCCACAACCCCCAAAGGTAGAGTCCCATCCCATAAAACACAATCAATCTAAGGCTCAAACTGAGGGTTCTACTAAAAATAATTAACAATGTCCATATTTTTACAAATATAAAAAGTAATAGAAAATGAGCATTAAAAAAAATATATATTTTTCTCAGTACATTATATAATACAACCAAGGAAAAAGTATTGGACTTCCGAATATTCACTTATTTAATAAAAAGCAATGCTGAAATAATGTTGTAGAATTTTATATTGTACATGTTTTTTAGTCAGATCTATAAATTTTTAGCAAACTGATTTTAGGTGGTATCACCATAATAAATCTGAAAATTCTAATAATCATTCACTATTAAACAATTTATTAATGTGGCATTACTACACCAAAGTATAAAAAAGACTTAAGTCCTATATTATACATCCCGTACCTTGTTAATCTAAAGTACAAAAAAATAATCCTACTACTTTCTTACAAACTTATTAAACATTAGTGAAACATCTAAAATTCTTACTTTAATACTGTTTTAAGACTTGAAAAATATGTGCCATTGACACTAATATAAAAACCTGGCTAATTTTTAGCCTACTTTTCTTTTTTTAATTCGAAAGAATTAAAAAAATTAAAAAGTAGGTATTGACATGCGGTCGATGTCCGTCTGTCTGTCCGTACCCCCTTCCAAAATCGGTGCTATCCATCGGATCTTAAAAATTCTTTTTTTGTTAGAAAGCTATGACCTCAGATACCCAACTTTCATACTTTTTGTCCGTCTGTCTGTACGTCCGGTCCGGACGGACCATAAAAATCACTATCTGTCGCGCGAAATTTCCCATTGAATTGCATTGAAACATTCAATTTGTTGGAGTTCATTTTAAATCACTGTGTTGCAAATCAACAATGCTGAGCTTTGTTTTATTTTAAAATTTATTCGGATATTAAAATCTTTGTAAAAGCTATGACTCAGATCCAATTTGCATACTTTTGCCGTCTGTATGTACGTCCGACGGACAATCTACTATCTTTGCGAATTTCCTTATTATTACATTGAAATTCAATTTTGGCATTTAATCACTGTTGCATGCAATGATGCTTTATTTTTTAAATATTGAGCAAAATATATTTTATTAATCAGTTGGAATAGTCATAACATGTAGCACAATTTGATCATATTATCATTAATTATCTTACCCGAAAGGCAACATATTATGCAATTATGCTTATTTATGACCTATTTTTTAATGAGTCGGAGTAGTTTCATTATTTTTATCATAATTTAATTAATCTTCGAACTACAAATAATCAGAGCAGTGAATAATTTAATTATTTCAAAATTTAAGAATATTGATTTTGCTTAGTGCTGGTCTGTGTTTCGATTTTTTTTCTAATGTGTATAAATCTAGTGTAGAAACGGCTGTTGATGATATTTACTTTAGGAATCTAGTTTTTTTTTCCCGATTAGTACTTCAGTAAGTATTTAAGTAACAGGAAAGTAGGCTATTTTAGTTCTTTATGAACTTCTTGTTTACAACCGATTATTCATAGGACAAGGCACGGAAAATAGTTATTTTAAAAAAAGTTCTTCTATAAACACCAGTCCTATATATTAAAACCTTCTAGCACATGTATAGTACAATTATTTACACGCCAGACACCAAAATATTTTTTTGGGTAATAATTGATGATTTAAAACCAACTTTTAGGTACTTAGGTCGTAATTGATTATTGATGTCCAGATTCAGTATATTTCTAACACTTTGCTAAAGCTATATGTAATTTTTAACGCAACTAGTTGCTATCAAAGCATGAACATTCTAATAATGTATTTATGTGGATACAAAACTAAAAATCTCGAACAAAAAAAAATATCCGTGCTCTGGCCAGGTATTTTTATTACAAAAATAATCTTTGTTGTCTTTGTTCTGTTTAACAGTTACAGGGCCCAACTCCAACCACTTTTAAGTTGTGCTGGTCTTGTATCAGAAGATAATTCTCTCATAACCCTTTTTGTTTCGTTTCAGTAAATTGTGTGTTTGAGGAAGCAGACTAAGATGTTAAATGGTCAAAAATGGATTTTCAATAAGGTCAGCAAAGCAATTATTTTGATAATTTTACATAAAAAATTCTGAAATATGTATGATTAAAATATTTTTTAAAAACACACCTTGGATATTAAAGATTTGGTTTGCAAATAAAATGCTTCTATAGTTGCACTATCCCGAAGTTGAGTGATGCTTTCAACAAAATACCTGAAAAATAATTAGAAATTATTTACTTGGATATCATGGTTCATGGTGCTTATAATGCAAAAATAGTTCATTATGACTTCAAAATTAGCAAGAAAATCTAGACTTGGGGTTCTAAAACTCAAATGGAGGAAAATATTCCTTAATCTTTTGAAACTTTTTTTTCATTTTTTTTATTTCTCTTAGTTCCCAATATAAACTATTTCCACATAAACAAATATGTTAAACAAAAAAACAAAATTTAACAGTTGTATTAAACTCAAAAAAAATAACTCCAACTATAATTGTTTTTACTAAAACCAATGCTGAATCGTTATAATCATTAAAAAAAATCTCTAATTTATCTACATGGATTATGAATACAAATATATTTTTTATATAGTAAGAATAAAATTAAGCTAAGAATTGTAAAGGTCTTTAAAAACCTTTTTAAAAATAAAAAAGTTTTGGAGGAATTATAATGTAATGACCGTACAAACTATTTTATTATCATGCTTGGTTTCAGTATGTTACCAACTTGACCAAAATGGCAAATTCATTTTTAAAAAAATGTTAATTGTGGATTTTATAATCAAAATACTTACTTTATCCTGAAGAAGAGTGTCAAAGTTCCTCCTTGAGACTTCTTGGGAAAATCATGCTCCAAAACACGCTTATCCAGATGTAGCCATGAATGCTGGCCACTACAATAAAATATGACAAATGGTAAAATTTTCTTTTAAATTAAAGCCAAAAATTACCAAACACAACTTCCAAAAAAATATTAAAAATGTTGGGTATAATATTTTTACTATAATATCTAAAATAAATTATTTTAGCTCATATTTAAGTGGCAACATTGCTTATACATAATTCCAAATTATTCTATAACCCAGTGGTTAAGTAATTGGGCTGTTATTAAAGATTTTCATGCTCTGATAGTGATAACTTTAAGGCTATGTCCTGACTACGCCACAAATGCCACAAAGGCAACAAAACTTGGCGACTTGGCAGAGTCAACCACCATGCTATTGCATCGCTTGGCGCCCTTGGCAGTCGCCAAATTTTGTTGCATTTGTTGCCTTTGTGGCGTTTGATGTCGTAGTGAGGACATAGCCTAAGGACAATAATTTCTACCCATTTTAGAACAATTCTTAATTATAAAATATTAGAGATATTTCCTGTTCCAAGGCTTCATAAAAATAATTAGGAGAATTTGAAAAGTTTAATTATCCATTTTAATACTTTAATGACAATTAGCATATATATCTATAGATTGGTGCTTTTTTTAATATTTTTGACTGACACTCTGACAGTGATATAAAATATAAACAGTATTAAAGGGGAGATATGAATCTTACCTCTCATCCAGAAAGGATATTCCAAAATATTCCTTTTCTTTTAGATTGAAATGTGATGCTACAATATCCAGAAGTTCGCCAGCATACAATCTTGACTGAAAAGAAAAACAGAAATTTGTAAATCAATACAAAAAAAAAGTATTTTAATACAAATACAAAAACAAAAATTGTCGACCAACAACAGGCCAGAGGCCCAGCAAGGTTGGTCATGACATTGACAATTACAAAAAACAGATTTGGATAAGGTAAAAAAAAAGTTAGATATACAGTCCCTGGACAAATTATCAGACGCACTGCAAGATATCATATATCAATCAATGATGAACAAAATACCTTTAGAAGGACATTTGTGTTCCTGAACTTAAGCTATTGAATAGAAAATACTATCTGCTATACTATATACATATATCGACATCTTTTTTAATGATATGGCATTCTTTGGTATGTTTTCATCATTACTAAAAAAAATACAGTGTGTCTAATAATTTGTCCAGGGACTGTAGTTATTAAAATTAATTAGTTTATCTATAAAATTTCTAGCAATATAAAGTTGAAATTAAATGTTTTAATTATAACATCCAAAGCTCTATCACACCATTATTAATAAATTCTTATAACAAAAATTATCAGTCAAATGTCCAAATTAAACTTCGACCGTTGCGTAGTTACACAACTGCCTAAGCCATAGATATCATAGTTAAAGTATTAGATTGGAAGATCACGTGACCTCCAATGCTGACGACGGGACGCGCATGGAGGCCAAATAAGAGGGCAAAATGGCCAGTGTTGCTGCCACTTTAAGGAGAAAAATACTACGAAAAAATACCATTTAATTCTAAAATTAGGAAAAACAAGAAGTTCATAAAGAACTAAAATAGCCTACTTTCCTGTTACTTAAATACTTACTGAAGTTCTAATCGGGAAAAAAAAACTAGGTTCCTAAAGTAAATATCATCAACAGCCGTTTCTACACTAGATTTATACACATTAGAAAAAAAATAGAAACACAGCACCCAGCTATAATTTAAACTTCTAAAAGCCAAAATCAACTATTTTCCTTAATATTATTTCGTAAATTAATTAAATATTATTTATCATCTGCTCGTGATTTATTTGTAATTCGAAGAATAATTAAATATTTATTGATAACAAAAGTAATGAAACTACTCCGAACTGCATTAAAAAATAAGAAATGTAAATTAAAACTAAGCATAATTGCATGCAAAAGTATGCCTTGCCGATTTCTTGGTAGATAATTAATGAATAATCAAAGAATCAAATTGTGCTACATTTTATGACGTCATTCCAAACTGATTCATGAAAATATTATTTTGCTTCAAATATTTTTAAATAAATAAAGTTTCTCATGCCATTGTTGATTTGGCAACAGTGATCTAAATGACTCAAAATTGAATTTCAATGCTAATTCAATAGGAAATTCGCCGACAGATAGTAGGTTTATGTCCGTCCGGACGTACAGACAGACGGACAAAAAGTATGAAAGTTGGGTATCTGAGGTCATAGCTTTCTAACAAAAAAAGAATTTTTAAGATCCGATGGATAGAACCGATTTTGGAAGGGGGGTACGGACAGACAGACAGACGGACATCGACCGCATGTCAATAGGTACATTTTCATTTTTTAAATTCTTTCGAATTAAAAAAAAGAAAAGTAGGATAACAAGAAGTTCATAAAGAACTAAAATAGCCTACTTTCCTGTTACTTAAATACTTACTGAAGTTCTAATCGGGAAAAAAACTAGGTTCCTAAAGTAAATATCATCAGCAGCCGTTTCTACACTAGATTTATACACATTAGAAAAAAAAATCGAAACACAGCACCCAGCTATAATTTAAACTTCTAAAAGCCAAAATCAACTATTTTCCTTAATATTCGTTCGCAAATTAATTAAATATTATTTATCATCTGCTCGTGATTTATTTGTAGTTCGAAGAATAAATATTTATTAATAACAAAAGTAATGAAACTACTCCGAACTGCATTAAAAAACAAGAAATGTAAATTAAAACTAAGCATAATTGCATGCAAAAGTATGCCTTGCCGCTTTCTTGGTAGATAATTAATGAATAATCAAAGAATCAAATTGTTCTACATTTTATGACGTCATTCCAAACTGATTCATGAAAATATTATTTTGCTTCAAATATGTTTAAATAAAGATTCTCATGCCATTGTTGATTTGGCAACAGTGATTTAAATGACTCAAAATTGAATTTCAATGCTAATTCAATGGGAAATTCGCCGACAGATAGTAGATTTATGTCCGTCCGGACGTACAGACAGACGGAAAAAAAGTATGAAAGTTGGGTATCTGATGTCATAGCTTTCTAACAAAAAAAGAATTTTTAAGATCCGATGATTAGAACCGATTTTGGAAGGGGGGGTACAGACAGACAGACAAACGGACAGACAGGCGGACAGACATACGAACAGACAGACATACGAACAGACAGACAGATGGACAGACAGACAGTTGGACATCAACCGCATTTCAATACCTACAGTGATTTAAATGAATCAAAATTGAATTTCAATGCTAATTCAATGGGAAATTCGCCGACAGATAGTAGATTTATGTCCGTCCGGACGTACAGACAGACGGACAAAAAATATGAAAGTTGGGTATCTGAGTTCATAGCTTTCTAACAAAAAAAGAATTTTTAAGATCCGATGATTAGAACCGATTTTGGAAGGGGGGTACGGACAGACGGACAGACGGACATCGACCGCATGTCAATACCTACTTTTTCATTTTTAGCCTACTTTTTCTTTTTTTAATTCGAAAGAATTAAAAAAATGAAAAAGTAGGTATTGACATGCGGTCGATGTCCGTCTGTCCGTCTGTCTGTCTGTCCGTCCGTACCCCCCTTCCAAAATCGGTTCTAATCATCGGATCTTAAAAATTCTTTTTTTGTTAGAAAGCTATAACCTCAGATACCCAACTTTCATATTTTTTGTCCGTCTGTCTGTACGTCCGGACGGACATAAATCTACTATCTGTCGGCGAATTTCCCATTGAATTAGCATTGAAATTCAATTTTGAGTCATTTAAATCACTGTAGGTATTGAAATGCGGTTGATGTCCATCTGTCTGTCTGTCCATCTGTCTGTCTGTTCGTATGTCTGTCTGTCCGTATGTCTGTCCGTTTGTCTGTCCGCCTGTCTGTCCGCCTGTCTGTACCCCCCTTCCAAAATCGGTTCTAATCATCGGATCTTAAAAATTCTTTTTTTGTTAGAAAGCTATGACCTCAGATACCCAACTTTCATACTTTTTGTTCGTCTGTCTGTACGTCCGGACGGACATAAATCTACTATCTGTCGGCGAATTTCCCATTGAATTAGCATTGAAATTCAATTTTGAGTCATTTAAATCACTGTAGGTATTGAAATGCGGTTGATGTCCATCTGTCTGTCTGTTCGTATGTCTGTCTGTTCGTATGTCTGTCCGTCTGTCTGTCCGCCTGTCTGTCCGTTTGTCTGTCTGTCTGTACCCCCCTTCCAAAATCGGTTCTAATCATCGGATCTTAAAAATTCTTTTTTTGTTAGAAAGCTATGACCTCAGATACCCAACTTTCATACTTTTTGTCCGTCTGTCTGTACGTCCGGACGGACATAAATCTACTATCTGTCGGCGAATTTCCCATTGAATTAGCATTGAAATTCAATTTTGAGTCATTTAAATCACTGTTGCCAAATCAACAATGGCATGAGAAACTTTATTTAAACATATTTGAAGCAAAATAATATTTTCATGAATCAGTTTGGAATGACGTCATAAAATGTAGAACAATTTGATTCTTTGATTATTCATTAATTATCTACCAAGAAAGCGGCAAGGCATACTTTTGCATGCAATTATGCTTAGTTTTAATTTACATTTCTTATTTTTAAATGCAGTTCGGAGTAGTTTCATTACTTTTGTTATTAATAAATATTTATTCTTCGAACTACAAATAAATCACGAGCAGATGATAAATAATATTTAATTAATTTGCGAACGAATATTAAGGAAAATAGTTGTTTTTGGCTTTTAGAAGTTTAAATTATAGCTGGGTGCTGTGTTTCGATTTTTTTTTTCTAATGTGTATAAATCTAGTGTAGAAACGGCTGTTGGTGATATTTACTTTAGGAACCTAGTTTTTTTTCCCGATTAGAACTTCAGTAAGTATTTAAGTAACAGGAAAGTAGGCTATTTTAGTTCTTTATGAACTTCTTGTTTTAATTCTTTCGAATTAAAAAAAGAAAAGTAGGCTAAAAATACTAGAAAAGGATTTAAAGTCACTAAAAATATTCCAAAATGCACATTTTTACAACATTTTTTTTTTTTTTGTAATTTTAGAATTAAATGGTATTTTTAGCCTACTTTTCTTTTTTTAATTCGAAAGAATTAAAAAAATGAAAAAGTAGGTATTGACATGCGGTCGATGTCCGTCTGTCTGTCTGTCCGTACCCCCCTTCCAAAATCGGTTCTATCCATCGGATCTTAAAAATTCTTTTTTTGTTAGAAAGCTATGACCTCAGATACCCAACTTTCATACTTTTGTGTCCGTCTGTCTGTACGTCCGGACGGACATAAATCTACTATCTGTCGGCGAATTTCCCATTGAATTAGCATTGAAATTCAATTTTGAGTCATTTAAATCACTGTAGGTATTGAAATGCGGTTGAAATCCATCTGTCTGTCTGTTCGTATGTCTGTCTTTCCGTCTGTCTGTCTGTCTTTCCGTCTGTACGTATCCCTCTTCCAAAATCGGTTCTATCCCTCGGATCTTAAAAATTCTTTTTTTGTTAGAAAGCTATGACCTCAGATACCCAACTTTCATACTTTTTGTCCGTCTGTCTGTACGTCCGGACGGACATAAATCTATCTTTCGGCGAATTTCCCATTGAATTAGCATTGAAATTCAATTTTGAGTCATTTAAATCACTGTTGCCAAATCAACAATCGCATGAGAAACTTTATTTTTTTAAACATATTTGAAGCAAAATAATATTTTCATGAATCAGTTTGGAATGACGTCATAAAATGTAGCACAATTTGATTCTTTGATTATTCATTATTTATCTACCAAGAAAACGGCAAGGCATACTTTTGCATGCAATTATGCTTAGTTTTAATTTACATTTCTTATTTTTTAATGCAGTTCGGAGTAGTTTCATTACTTTTGTTATTAATAAATATTTAATTATTCTTCGAACTACAAATAAATCACGAGCAGATGATAAATAATATTTAATTAATTTGCGAAAGAATATTAAGAAAAATAGTTGATTTTGGCTTTTAGAAGTTTAAATTATAGCTGGGTGCTGTGTTTCGATTTTTTTCTAATGTGTATAAATCTAGTGTAGAAACGGCTGTTGATGATATTTACTTTAGGAACCTAGTTTTTTTTTCCGATTAGAACTTCAGTAAGTATTTAAGTAACAGGAAAGTAGGCTATTTTAGTTCTTTATGAACTTCTTGTTTCGTAGTATTTTTCTCCTTAAAGTGGCAGCAACACTGGCCATTTTTCCCTCTTATTTGGCCTCCATGCGCGTCCCGTCGTTAGCATTGGAGGTCACGAGATCTGCCAATCTAATACTTTAACTATGATATCTATGGCCTAAGCCCTCTTTTACACAATGCCCTAATTAATTGTTATTATCTTTCAAAAGTTGAAATATATATACCTGAATCACAATGTCCAATCGTCTTTCATCAAGCAGTACCACCTGACTACGGCGGCCCTCGGACATCTAGAACACAAAATAGTCTAATTAAAATATTGTCTATTGGTTTGATTTGGTAAAGTCGGAATTCCAACTACTGAAGTCTCTCCTCACGCCACCCGAGGCAATTTAGTGCTCTCTTGGCCAATAACGATCCCGTATGTTTACTAGGCTAACGGCTTTGGTGAACGAGGGTTGTCATTTCAGCAAGGTTGTCACGACCATTTTTCTTTAAATTTAACAAGAACGATATATTCATCATTTCTAGGGGAAAACTATGCATTTATAATCCAGATTCCTGAGGTTCAAGTTTTAGTTGAGAGACAACAAGAAAACGAAGTTCATTTTTAGCATCCTATCTTTTTTTAATTCGAAAGAATTATTTTAAAAAATGAAAAGTAGGTATCGATGAATCGTTAAAACCACATCACGTGATTTATGGACGCCCCCTAACTCGTCCTTAGCACTTTTAGTTCGAGCTGTAGAGTAGTTTCACAAAGACATACGGACCAATAATCAAAAACCACTTTTTCGGAATCAACACCCTCCAAAACATGTACTACACAAAAATCTGTATTTCGGATTTTCGACCCCATCGCAATACTTTCATCCCCTTATATTTCATATTAGGTAATTGAAAGTAAAAAGTTTGCCAATGGGACAGAGCCTGTTCTTCCATAAGGCCCGTTAGGCCCGGACCTAGGGCCCCCAAATTTAAGGGGCCCCTAAATTTCAGTTTCTATTATGCTAAATGCTGTAAATCCGCAAATTATCTTTAAACTAAAAAAATTCTGATACTCCAGTTTGTTTTTTTTATCAATTTTGACTGAGAAATTGACCCAACGTGATTGTTTTGATCGATGTTTTTAAGGAAGCCTATAAAATTGTAGCAAAAATTTGATACATAGGTCATATAGCACCATCATTACTGGAAATCATACACAACATTTTCCCTAAAGGGGCCCCCAAAATAGGTTGTGCCTATAGTCTGAGATTTCTTAGAACAGGCCCTGCAATAGGGGTTATAACGGTCACAGAAAACCATTTAAGCAAATGAGTCAAAGGACCCTCAATACCTGTGACTTGACCCTCAAGAGGGTAGAGAGAGTGGCCCATGTTCCAGAGAACCTCCTTTTCGGCGGGACCCTTTCGCGTCGCACGACGTCCATTTGGACGACGTCGTTTTCTGAAGACGAGAGACGTCGAGAAGACGAATCGGACATTGGTTTGCTGTGAGCACCAAGACGGCAAAATGACGCCAACTAAACAGTGCGTCAGAGACAAAGTGTGTTGTTGCAGCAGCATCAGTCATGCCGGACTTCCGCCGAGGAAATTTCGAGATTACGTCTGTATCGCCAGAAATACATGGGCTCGAAAGAAAGGAACAGACTGGGAGGTATTTTTATCTTGTGTTTAACGTAATTTCTCAAAAAGAATGGTTTAACGTATCATTAAAATCTTTTTTAAAAAACAATAAGAAAAAGGTAAACTTTGTGTATATGGAGTAGCGCACATGGCTATATGGCTGAGAAGCACATAGAAATGGGCATCAAAAGTTGTCATCATGATCTGAGCTTTGTTTAAGATAGTTCTGGGACCTTTCCTTCACACAGGATAGAACCCGAACGGTCACTTAAGCACATTCATGGCACTTTGGTCCGGTCGAAAACATCGGAAAACGGCAACTAAAAAGAGACGATATTAAAAATTTTAATATAGTTAAACTCATAGTTTCCTTGCACAGAAGCCACGACCAAGGGCGGGGCTATAAAACGCGCGGAGCAATCAGATGAAGAGGAAATTTCAGCCGTTTTATTTTGTCTTCATCCGATTGCTCCGCGCGTTTTATAGCTCCGCCCGTGGCCGTGGCTTCTGTGCAAGGAAACTGAGTTTAACTATAGGATTTATTATTCCCTCTTCTGCCCGTTTTCCGATGTTTTCGACCCATATCAGTTAACTAATGCGAGCTCGGACTATTATGTAGCACTTTAAAGCAACAATAGTAAACTCAACGTTTAATTGTTACGTTTATTTTAATGTGTACTATTAGTTATTTAAATACACATAACTCAATACATTAAATCATAAAAATGTAATTCGGATTACACGATATAAGTGATTATTTAATTTGGTAAGGTTCGTTTTTTAAAGTTACGTTATATTTTACGAAAAAAACACAGCTAAAACCCTTTTACGGCGAACGTCAATAACTACCCTAAAAATTTGAAACCATACGTACATTTCATGATAAATTATAAAGAATACAACTCGATATAAAAATTAAATTTTAATAATTTTCACACTTCTGTAAAATATGAGAATTGACAAAAAAAAAATCCTAATGAAGAGAGAACTTACTAAAATGATTTTTTTAGTGATAATAGCTTTTTAAAAAACGAGTATTTTTTTAATAGAATAACACTAACGGATTACAAGTACTCCTGAAAAAGACCGTTTTCAACCTTAACAGAGAGTCCCTTATTTAAGGAGACGTTTCCAATAACAAATCATAACATAAAGGGAAGTGTACAGTACAAGACCAGAATTATTGTCATAGGGACGAAGAGATCGAAATCCTCATTGCTATATCAACGTCAGTAACTTATCAGTTACAAGTAATCTCCAGTTTATATCGGCTATTGTTAGATAATTTCTAAAAAAAGAAAATGAAAGTACTTTAATTTTAATGCCGAAAATAGTGCCATTTAATACAACACAAACTTATTAAAAACAAAAATTTAAGTTGGGTAAACCGCTCTTGAATCTATATTATAAATTAGACATCCCCTTCTTCCCATTCACGTCCGATTATTTTTCAAACTTATAAAATTTTAAATTTTTGAAAATCTTCAGAGTACTGTACATTGTTCAAAAGTTATATAATTTACACCGTTTGGCACGAATAACCTGGTAGTAATAAAAATTTATCAATCGTTATCTTACAAAATAGAATCATCGGAATGGAATTTAACATTTTCCTATCTAAACTTAACTCATTTATTTACCACGACAACATTAATGATAAACATGCAAAATCATTTTCCAAAAAGAACAATCGCCAAGCGATTTATCATTTTAAGATAAGATATGCTTCGGCTTTTTTTCAAATTAAAACTATTAAAATACCCAATTGCAATTTGTACAACGGTATAAAATAAAATTGGATTAATAAATTAATCGTTCCAACAAAACCTCAGTCATTCGTAGCTGCATCCTCCTTTTGATTATCTTCTCCAGTTTAAGTAATCATCAGTGTCCGGCCAGGCATCAGGGTCAACGTTTAAATGAAATTGTATTGATCTTTAAATAAAATATAAAAAGAAACTCAAAGGTTCTTGAGTCTTCGTAAAATAAAATCGGATATTATATTAAGCATTTCACTTCAGTATATAATTCAAATTTTCAATCCCAGTACTTCTGAAATGGTATATTATCCGGCGAATATCCTGGTTATCTTCCTGGGTTCCAGTTTTAACTGGTACCTACCACATTCCCGGCATGTGTGTACTGATCATCACGCATACTTCTCAGCAGTACAACAATGTTAATAAAAAATAATAATAACGACTGCAGTGTAGAGAGACTGTTCAATAAATCTACGCTCAATCGAACCTCCCATATAAAGATGACATCATCGTGGGTCAAAGAAGATATTGGTGTCGTTAAGTAATCTTGTTACAATATCACAAATGACAAGTCTGTTTCATTTCAATTGCAATTTTGAGGCGTGAGAATAAAAATCCATAGAAAAGTACAGCTGGTCAAACTAGTCAAAACTCATATATCGTCTGACCTAACAATGAAAGTCCATGCTAACAAGATAATATACAATGTGCGGACCGAATCAAACCTAAATCCTCCGGAACTTCTTTATCCAGAATCTCCTAAATCCCTTCTTCAGTCCTTATATCTCCGTCAGTATCTTTTGTCAGTTCAGTATCATATAGTCAATATTCCTTGGCTCCAGTCCTGACCGTTAAGTCTGCGCTCAATCAATGTCCAATTCTGCATGCTGCAAAGACAGTTACAATTAAGGAATAACCGAACCGAATCTCAGTCTTCCAAAGCTTCTTCGTCCGGATTCTCCTGGTTCTCTTCTTCGGTCTTTTCCCTGGGTTCCAGTTCTGATTACCGTTAAATCTGCGCTCAATCAAATGTAAAATTCTGCATGCTGCAATGACAGTTACAACTAATTATCAGGCAAACCGAACCTCAGTCTTCCAAACCTTCTTCGTCCGGATTCTCCTGGTCCTCTTCTTCTGTCTTTTCCCTGGGCTCCAGTTTGAGCTTAAGCCACTTATGTCCGGCAAGTCTGCTGACAACAACGGCGTATGTCTTGGGCCTCTGTATGCCGCCCACTGCTGTGCCGGAACCGTGCCCGTACTCGACATCGTCAACGGGCGGCAAAGGCGGGTACGGGTTCTCCAAGGGACGGATAAAGTCGTTTGTGGTCTGGGCCGGAGTCAGGGCGTTGTCATCCGGTTCTGGGTTGTCCGGTTCTTCGGTGGTGTCTTCTTTCTTTTTCCCTCTACAGCTGACGATAACGCCCATTGAAATAGCTGGGACTTTCGGAAATTAGCATGGACTTTCAAATGAACGATTCGTATGACACAATGAAATAAGTTCACATTTTTCAGGAATTACAGAAAAGTCTCTGTACGCAAGTATTCAAAACATATTAAACAACACATTGTAAAGATAAACTATAAAATAACTAGGTATCAAACGCTTTTGTAAATTTCCATATAATTTTGAGGCAATTTCTTTCCATGTTTTCTTTTTAAGAGCAATATTTTCTTAATTCCTTATTGAGAGGACACTGCGAATTGAAGTAGCGAAAATTTGTGAGCAAGTAATTTGTAGAAAAAACTAAGATTTTTTTCAGGCGATGCAACAGCAGCTCAACACGCATACGATAGTGAACGACTCTAATCAGAATGTTGGTTCTTTGAGCAATGTCCAGCAAGAATGACGAGTGTAGAATGAAGTTCCAATTCCAGGAGGGCCCATTCCGTTTGGTCAGCAATTACTGCAATGCGACGGGGGCTTCATTTTGGAAATTGCGGCCTGTCATGGGTGACCAGAGTCGTGTCAGCCGAGCGTGAAGGGAATCGTTGAATATTTCAGAAGAATCACGTGAAAAGGGCTCAGGGAAGAACAATGGCGGTGGGTGGTTAAAAGACGTTTAAGAAAAAGAAGTTACTAGTTTTTACTGTTAGTTACTGTCAGTTTTCGTTATTTTTTTGCACCGAAGGAATCGTTCTGTTCGTCCGGAACTGTAATCTGGACATCAATAACTAAGTGCCGAAAATTTTATTTCAATTTATGAAAAGTCTAAAACTTATCTGTAAAACAAACAGTTCCATTACACATGCCAAGGTTTAGTTAGCACATTGCAAGGGATTGTGTGTAATAGAGAACTGTCACAGGCATTTACAATTTTATTTTATTTAGAACTATAAATAGTCATCGGTTTAATTTTTCTTTTTGCTTTGCCAGCTAAATAAAGGCTTTGTCTCAGTCAATTGGTTATCCACTTATGCATAAACAATTTACAAATGAAATAAAGTCAAATTGTCAATTTAATCATACATAAGGCATTTTTGGAGGCTTTAAATTGCTATTATATATACTTTAAAAAAGCGTTGTATGTACAACAGCACGCAAGACAGCCAATTAAAAAAAACTTTTATACTACTTTGTTGGCATTTTAAGTAGCAATATTTATACACTGCGATGCAAAAGTTTAGACAATGACGTTTTTTAGCTGTAAAATTTAGAATTGTGATAGTAGAATTACAAAACACTCCTAAACATATTAAATAAACATTTCGAAATGCTATAATTGAAACATAATTGTTTGATTTGCTATAAAAAAAAAATTTCCATAAAATAAAAATGTGTACGATGCAAAAGTTTAGACACAAATACGAGATTATACTAATTTAAAGTAGATAATGGCATAATTTCGCATATTTATTGATTAATTGAATTTGTTAAATTGAAAAAACACGATATCCGGTGAACTAAATAGATTTAATAACGATATTGGTTCAATTTTACACCAAAAAGACAATATAGTCACTTTAAATATTTATTCAAATCATATTTGCTTCAAATGTGCAATTTAACATCTCTAAATACGAACCGAATACCTACCAGTCCATCACCTTAAAGTTTTGGCACGAATTCGTGGATTTAGAGACATGCATTGACCGATTTTCTTGATGAAAAGTGCAGTCTTTCCCATATAAAATCACAAGATAGCGGCATATTATTCTTTTTTGCAATTTAGTACAATGAAGAGATAGTCACCTATTCAAATACGACAAAAAAAGTCGTTCATTTTAACGTAAATTCACTCCACACCATTACGAAAGTTCCTTCTTTATGCTAGGGTTCTTTCGTAAGGAATTTCGTATAAAGGAAATTTCGTAATGGTGTGGAGTGAATTTACGTTAAAATGAACGACTTTTTTTTGTCGTATTTGAATAGGTGACTATCTCTTCATTGTACTAAATTGCAAAAAAGAATAATATGCCGCTATTTTGTGATTTTATATGGGAAAGACTGCACTTTTCATCAAGAAAATCGGTCAATGCATGTCTCTAAATCCACGAATTCGTGCCAAAACTTTAATGTGATGGACTGGTAGGCATTCGGTTCGTATTTAGAGATGTTAAATTGTACATTTGAAGCAAATATGATTTGAATAAATATTTAAAGTGGCTATATTGTCTTTTTGGTGTAAAATTGAACTAATATCGTTATTAAATCTGTTTAGTTCACCGGATATCGTGTTTTTTTTTTTTAATTTATCAAATTCAATTAATCAATAAATATGCGAAATAATGCCATTATCTACTTTAAATTAGTATAATCTCGTATTTGTGTCTAAACTTTTGCATCGTACAAATTTTTATTTCATGAAAAAAAAAATTTTTATAGCAAATCAAACAATTATGTTTTAATTATAGTATGTTATTTAATATGTTTAGGAGTGTTTTGTAATTCTACTATCACAATTCTAAATTTTACAGCTAAAAAACGTCATTGTCTAAACTTTTGCATCGCAGTGTATAAAGCAAGTTAATTCTATCATTTGAAAGCAGTTAGCAACAATAGTAATTGCACAAATGTGTCAAACGGCTCTTAGATCTGGAGAATATGCCGAGTCTGCAAAAAGGCTTGATCCATCAAAAAAGCCCTCCCTCGCCCCCTTTTTTTTAAATGTGTCAAATCTATATTTCTGGCTCAAAAGGTTTTCACAGGAAACTGAGGAAGAAAACTGGAGAACTGGAATCCGAAGCAATTCATTTGAAGCCAACAAGCAAAGAATTATAAAAAAAAAACTGGTAAAAAAAGAAAGTTTTGTTATTTCTCTAATATTTATAGCGGTCGTTGGTCCGTTGGGTGGCATCAATTCGAGTAAGTAATTAGGTAATTCATTTGAAATGATTTGAGCACATAAAAGATCACGATGCTGATATTGTGTTGCTATTGTAGCTACAATACAACAAAACCATATAGAAGAATAGAAAAACGACAGTCTTCAAGAAAGATTTATTTCATTTTTTATGCTCAAGATTGTATTTCATTGACATGTGTCTTATAAACATTGGTATAGTTGGTGCTTTGAGATTATCTCATGGACCATTTTTACCAAAATAATAAATTTAACTTGAGTATAAAACCTCTTTTCGTCCACACATTTTCTTTAGTATTAGGTGTGTTTATCTAAAATGGAGTTCTATGTGTTATTGACCCTCATGCTTTCGAATATTTTTCTCCTCATCTTTTAAGTTTGTAACCCTTATTCCACAAAAGGGTGAAAGCTTATTTAAAAAATGTATTAGCGCATTTCGAAGGTTGTATATAGTGTTAGAGCCTTTTCGTTTTCAATGAACGAAAAGGCTCAAACGCTATACAACCAACACATACATTTAACTTGTCTTAATAAGTTCAAATTCCCCTTCCACGCTGAATAAAACTTTTAAAATTACTTGTTGATGAACCCTAACTTATGGGTACTATAAAATGATTGCTTTTTTACAGCCTAAATGGCTTCATTGATATTCTGCCATCCAAAACACCGGAAGAAAACAGCCCATGCACCGCGTAATGGCGCAGTATATACATACTCAAGAATGCGAACTATTTCGTATTGACGAGGGTTGTTAACACTGATCGTTGTTAACCACGAAACACTGGCGTGTGTGAAACGAAGCAAAAAACAAAGAGGCAGCGAAAGTGCCTCCAACAAAAGACCGAAACGAAACAAAAAAAGTGATGATGCAATTTTGAAAAGAGAGTATCGTGTAAAAGCTGCCATGCGTAAAACGCAGTGTAATCGATGTTGATCGAGGATACGTTCTTAAGGTTGCTGATACAAAGTAATACTATACGGAAGAATGGTTTGCAATACTAGCAGATATGACACACAGAGTATAGAAAACTCCTATAATAGATATAAATTTAAGAGATCTTAAGGTTTTGGTACTCGAAACAGGCCCCGCAATTTTAGCTACATTTCCGGGAACATCATAATATTGGTGTCTCAATAAATAATTTTTCTTTCATAAAAAGCTATTAAAATAATAGAAAATTCCAATTTTACACCACACTCATAACAGTCGTATATAACTTTTAGTTTAGCCGACACAGTAGCCATTAATAAACTAAACCAAATAAAATGGTGAACTTGTGCCAAAATGGTGAACTGTAATCGAAATTTTCCTTAATTATGTATTAGTATTTTTCTTAAAATATGCAAATCCAAGTTCCGCACCGCTCACCAAATGCGGGCGCATCTGTGTTTCTGTTATATACTCATTCTTACTGTGCCGTTTTTGTTGTTAATAAAGTTATTTGGTTTTACCAGCTGGTTGCCACACCAATGTTTAGTTAGTCCACACACTGCTACATCATTTTGTTCAGTCTTGATTCATTGTACCGGGATCTTTTTGGATCTTCTCTGTACAGATTCACTTGATGTCCACATCTCTTGTACGGATCCTTCCGGATTTCATCTGGTATCAAGACATTAAACATGTGGAATGTCAAACACCAGTCGTTCTTTACGGGATCTTGATTCATCCTGGTATCAAGACATAACATGTGAATGTCAAACACAGTCGTTCTTTACGGATCCTTGATCATCTGGTTCACAATTAACATTGAATCAACACAGTCGTTCTTTACGGGATCCTTGATTCATCATGGTATCAAGACATTCAAACATGTGGAATGTCCAAACACCAGTCGGGCTCTAAACTTACGGAAATTACAATAAAATACTATTGGGTTCTGCTTAATTAATGGAAAATTATAAGCGACCGTGTCCACAATAAAATTCTAAGGAATAAGCAACCCCAGAATCTAAACTCGCAATAAATTATCAAACAATAGCTACAAAGCCAAAAGGAACAATGCTTAGTGTCTAAGCTAACACTGCAATGCTTTTGTAATTTACAACTCATCACCTAAAGTGACAAGTCACCTATCTACGTAAATTTCACAAGCTTTTTATAGAGCCCCCTCTCTATAAAAAGCTTGTGAAATGTATCCACAATTATGTGTACAATTATAATAATGCAATGAAATATGCTATCTAATTAGAATTAGAAGATAATTAGCCAATAAAAATGAACTTCCAATGTTGTGAAATATTTGTGTTTGTATCTTTCGAACTATGAGCATATTTCACGTCGTGAGTAGCAACAGTTAAAGCGGTATTGTTTTCCTTTTTGACCCTTCTGCAATTACATTTGTTTTAAACAATACAATACGTATTTTCTTATCTTACTGTAACGAATGTTGTGTATACAGACTTTTCTTTCAGTCGAACTAAAAAGCTTTTCCCTGTTCGTGAATCACGTTAAATTGTTGTCCCACAATTTCGCTTAATTTCACTGCATGAGATAAAATATCATCTAAACCGAAGTTTTCCAACAACATTGACGTTTTGGAAATGCTTTGTATACTTGAAATTTAATCGAATTAAAAAAAAGATAGTTTAATGAATCTCCTCTCCTCGGCGCAACAGTCCATTACTGGGCCAAGGCTTGCCGTGCCCATTTCAGCTTTCGTGACCTAGGGCTCTGGGGTGCTAGGCATATGTCCCGGTAAGGTGGTCAGCCTCACGCGGAACCCCCAGTGTTTAGTTCCCAATCATGCTTGGTACCCATTTTATCGACCCACTCAAGGGATGAAAGGATGGGTCAACCTCGCCCAATCCGGGATTCGATCCCCGGACCTGTGGCGTGGCGATGCGAAGCACTACCACTAAGCCACTGGGCCTCAGTTTAATGAAAATAGCAGGAATACAAACAAGGGAGCAGACGAAAAAAAACGCTCATTTTGAGAGTGAAATCGCAGGAAATCAAAAATGAAAACAGGAGAGTTACATCATTTGAAACAACCCCATTGGGTTAAATAGGCTTGCTTAGTTTTGAGTTCGTGACATCCAACTACGAACGAAGTCGGTTCTTTTCTGCAACGACTAACGGCCTCAGCTGCGTTTATTTTGAAGTATCCATTAGCAACCACTCCATTTAAAACCACCTCGTACTCTTTCTGGAAGATGGCCATTTATTCTGAAAGCATATACTGTGTGGCAGGTCTAATAAAAAAATTACAGTGGCCTAGAGAACTCGAAGGCTATAATACTTTTCTAATATTAATATTTAACTCGTAGCTGTAGGACTTTTAACATACCCAATTTCATATTTTAATATCTTTTGATAGTTCCATAAATACAATATTAGTATGTATTAATTTCATGTAGTGCAAATAATAGTTGTTTCGCATTGAAAACATTACTTAAATACTCCAAAGTAGAAATCACCTTTAAAAAAAACATTTTGTAATTTATTTGTTGAGGTATTAAATCATAGAATGTACCTAATTGTTAACTCGGTTTCAATGCAAGCAATTTTCTATTATGAGAGGTAAAAAAATATTTAGTGAAAAAGTATTCAGGCAAACTGCACTCTGAGCTAAAACTTTAAAAAATTACTTTAAATTTTGAAAGAAAGTTTTACAGCACACAAAACATTAAGGGTCATTAAAGAAATTTTTTTTAAAAAAAGTGTCAACTACTAAACTGCCTTACACACTATGAACTATATAAGTAACTTAACTATTAATTATTTATTTAACTAACTCTGCCACATCAATGCGCAGAATAGTCACATCCCCATATATTTATCAAACCATGGGCCATGGGTGCAGGTTGTCTGGAGAAAATTGCCCCTCCCCTCCAGTGACGTGCCTAAATTAAGGAGGTTCTGCTCCTCTCGGAGAAAAAGTCAGACTTCCACCATCTCATGGGTGCTCAAAGCCTTGTGCCAATGAAAGCTACTCCATCCTCCTGCTCCTGCCAGGCTTTTGACCCTGGAGTCTCATGACAACAACAACAAATGAAATAAATTGCAAAACAAAAGAGCAAGTTGAACATTATGTTTGAAATATTTATGTTGTTTATAATAATATCCTTGACTTCTCTAGGTTTTGCATGATTCTCATAATATATAAATTTGCTGTACTCCAAACTCCGTTTATACAGGGCTGGTGCATGTTAAATTTAATAATGGTCAAAATTGATAATTCTCATTCATTTTTTATTGTGTTTCAGCTCAAATTTAATCTCAGCATCTAATGAAGTATGAAAGCAAGACACATTTTTTTTTGTTACCCTTTTTTAAAAAAATTACATTCTTTTAATCAGTATAATTTATACTAAGTGTTCTTAAAATCTATATTTTCAACAGGATGGCAATTTGTAGTTTTGTTCAGGGAAACATAACGGCTAGAGTAGGACCTGTAAGGGTGGTTATACACACTCACGATTTTCCTCTGCATATATTCTTTATTTGGTCTTACTGCATTGTTATAAGCTTTCATTTTAACATTAAAAACACCAGTGTGGGCCATGCAGTGTGAAAAATTCTGCATGGCGGGAAAATACAGTACAAATTTAAGGCAAATAACAGAATAAATCATATTCATCTCGGGTACTACCTACAGCAGGCCAGGATCATCCCAATACGTGTTTGTCATGTTGGTCTGTTGGGAGCATTGTCTCTCTAGTTTTTGATACCAACTGTCTCAATGTCAAACTCAAAATTGTCTGTTAGGTGAAGGGAATTATGAAGGCTAAGCATAGATATCATAGTTAGAGTATTAGACTGGCAGATCACGTGACCTCCAATGCTAACGACGGGACGCGTATGGAGGCCAAATAAGAGGGCAAAAGGGCCAGTGTTGCTGCCACTTTAAGGAGAAAAATACTACGAAAAAATACAATCTAATTCTAAAATTACAAAAAAAAATACTAGAAAAGGATTTCAAGTCACTGAAAAGATTCCAAAATGCAGCTAGTATTTTACGATATTTTTTTGTAATTTTAGAATTAAATGGTATTTTTTCGTAGTATTTTGCTCCTTAAAGTGGCAGCAACACTGGCCATTTTGCCCTCTTATTTGGCCTCCATGCGTGTCCCCTCGTTAGCATTGGTGGACACGTGATCTGCCAATCTAATACTTTAACTATGATATCTATGAGGCTAAGGCACCTATGATTATGGAGCATTTTGTACCAACCCCAAATCCCTGAAGTGATGCGGCGGTAGGAGCTACAGTCAACACTAAGCCGAAGAGTTCATTGCTACCTCATGTGGCATGGTAGAGGGCAGCACCACTACCATGCTCTCTCCATTCAAGTCTACTACACAAGTTTTCTGTTCAAAAGCAACGCGATAAGCACTTACTGCCGTAAGTCCATAATTCGAATTTTAGAGACAGAGGATCCCAGAATTGGCTTGTTGCCCCCAGAGGTGTTGATTCAGTATGGAAACTTGGAGAACTTTGTGGCGACGATGGACTTTAACATGCACCAGTTACCATAAGCATACACAGGGAGTTCATAAAATTTTAAATCTTTCCGTTTGAGATATTCCAGATCACACAATTTTTAAGCAAAATGTGTTTCAGTAAAAGACATTTTGATATCATCATATTTATTACATTTACTTATCTGTATTATAAAGCTCTATATTCAAAAAAACAAAAGGCAAACATCTTATTATGAAAAAATTGTAAATATAGAAAGTAACCCAATAATAGTTCTTAACAAGACAAGGCCCAGTGACTGACAAGAAACTTTTTCCACTACCATGCTAATGAGCAAGGTTCGAATACTGGTAAGATTTACACAGCCTTCCATGCCTTCAGTGGGGTCAATAACATTAGGACCAAGCAAGCTTACAAACTAAACGATGGAGGTTTCGTGTCAGACTGACCAGGAGATGGGAACATGTGTCAATGCAAACCATTGCAGCCGTTCTCGTAGGCGGAAAAGGGCACAGCAGGTCTTAGCCCTTTATGAACTGTCAAATATTAGATAGTTTAGTTTATTAAAATGATACGTTTTGAAAAATAATTCATTATATTAAGGCAATGTAATTTGAAGAAATTAATGCATGATTTAATAGGAAATTTATAAATTGTCATCAAAATTTATAAATCCATTATTTTTTTGTTAGTTCTAGGTTTTGATCACTTAAAATACTTTGATTTTCAAGCAGTTATTATTGAATATTTTTACATTAAAATACTGTCACGAATCAGTCAGTTGAATCAATTAGATAATTTAGTATTTCCGTTGAAACATAAAATCGTCAGACTTAAAAGTGCATTCTGAGCCTAAACATTCACGCTTAGCAACAAATTGTTACAAAATGTTGTTATAAAAGATGCCCTGTTATAATATTGGACACCAGACGAATAATAATAAAATATACAACCTAAACAAAAGAGCATCTGCCGAATAAAAATCAACAAATCTTAAAAGAAGCGCCCGGGGCGATCATTCTTCGCAAAAACGATCAAACGGTAGAAAAATACCGAAGCTAAAAATTTAGAACAAAAATACGTTATAAAAAAAATCCCCCGAAACATTCCATTATTTTTGTCTACTATAGTTTAGCTCACTTTATGTCACCAGAATATAACAAAGTTATGAAAAGGTTAACGACTTACCTGTACAAACTAAGATGATCGCCAACAAAATATTGCTTAACATTGAAAATAATCCAGAACGGCTCAATATTATCGTCAAATAGGAGGAAAATCACACAATTCCTGTTTTCTAGCTGTAGACAAGCAAAAATCAAAACACCGGGGGCTTGCGAAAAGCAACAATGAAAACGTAAACAACTTTCACGTAACTTTCAAATTATTTGTAACTGAGTCGCCATACTTCACTCGGTTGGCTGAGAGCTGCGCATGCGCGGAGGGGCTGGACAGGTGTGCTCAGTGTTTAACAATGAAAAGTTCTTTACCACCCAGTTTTGAAAACGAAAAAGAACATAAGGTTCTTTAGTGTAACAATGCATTGTGGGTTTTGTAACAAGCACTACAAAATTGTGTTCCTTTATTTCTATAAATTTTATTTGATACTATTTCGAATGTAAATTATGCGTAATCGGACAATATGTTTTAAAATGTTGAGCGAACCAACTTAATTTATTATTTTAAATTTTATTGTTTATTATTGTGTATGATTTTTTTCTTTTATTTAATAATCATAAATTGTGCATATCAAAATAACAACGTCTAGTATTTAAAAAAATAATATTAACTCATTGATAAAGTACATTAGCATAAAATAGCTACATTCTAAAAAGAGCTTTAATAATGCCTAAATTCAAAAGTTTTGAATGGGGTTGTGCACAAAATTAGTTTGCTTGAAGCAGTAGCGGGCATTAAAAGGGGTGGAGATTGGGGCTAGAATCGTTCGCGTTTTTGTCTTATCCCCGTTCAATAACATTATCATAAATGATATTGTCGGTAACTGGAAATAGACTTAAAATGAATTAAATAAAATGCAATCATTTTTAACGAATTTTAAATTCACATGATCTTGCAAATAACGATTTTTAAACAAATATTTTTTTACGTTAAGTACAAATATTTCTTTGTAATTGATTAACTTGATTAGATGTACAAATTTATAATTAAAATTAAGTACATTAAATTTATTAGTTTTCCTTATTCTAAGTCAGAGTGAAGCTCCCTCCCAAATTAGCGAGATTTGTGTGGCGGCACTTTTCTCACACCCCTAAATTATAGCATTTCTGGGTGGGGTTGCGGGGTTAAGTTTACTAGAAATTATGGAATTAATTTTTTTTAAAAATATTAATTTTATGTAATTAAAAAAAAAGATTTGGAAAGGCCAGACAACAAAGTGAGCGTTAACATTAACGAAATTCGATTAATATATAGTGGAGGCTCCCAAAGGCAAAGGTGAACTGTGAACAGAATATGTATTGCCATGTGACTTTGGTTCTAGTCAGTAGTTTTTTTTATATTTTACATCTCTTTAATTATTTTTTGTTTAATTTCAAAAATATTTGTAATGGGCATGTTTCACAACTTGAAAGGCAACAATTCTACAGGAATTAAAATACGTTCTTGATTGGTTAAATAATGTAGTGGGCATGTTTCACAACTTGAATGGCAACAATTCTACAGGAATGAAAATACGTTCTTGATTGGTTAATTAATGTAGTGGGCGGGGCTTACCATTTCATACCACAAATCACCAAAAACACTAATGAATTCGATGAAGGAAAGCGGGAATGATTCACGACTCGACAAGTGAATCATTCCCGCTATGGCCAATGGAAGAGTACAGGGGGGAAAAACCATTCATTGGCAGGGAATCTGTCCGTATTGAAATCTGCTTGGCGAGTAGTGACGATCGGAAACCATTTTTTCCCTTGGTTCTTCTTCCACGGTTCAAGCGTCAGACTATTTGTCTAGAGTTAATTTTGATCATAGAGATAGTACACACTTGCGCCGTGCCGCGTGATAAGAACCAAGGCAAAAATGGTTTCTTCACGCCAGTTTAGGCGATGATTCGCTATCTTCGCCAAGCAGAACTGATTCAAACAGACTATGCAATGAAGGGGTTCTTCCCCTGTACTCTTCAATTTTGAAGTTTATCAAAATTAAAGCTGATACAATTTACATTCTTTGCTCTTTTCACACTCTTTTAAAACCTTCGTCAACCAACCACATATGCATCTGGTATAGGGCGAAAAAATTTTAATGACAGGGAAATGTACTCCAACGACCTGTAAGTTATACAAAAAAGTGAGCGTCAACGGACGTAAGCGGAGATATTATACTAACTTCCTACTTTTGGTTGGGTACTTTCAGATGTTGCCGTCATGCTAAATGGGAGTAAATGGAGAAGGTATTTCTTCGTGTCTCCAAAGGAATTAGGGGCTTTTTTGTCAGTGGTATATTGGATAATTTCAAAGTTTCGAACTATTTTACCGGATGACAGGGATGTAACTTGAGTATGAGTTGGCACTTAACTAACCTTCAATTGAAGGTGAATTTGTTGATTCCTTTTTCATTTCTGAAAAGGAAGTTAATATAAAATAGTTCACACATTCCACATTGTCCGGAAAAGGAACGTCATGCATTTATCAATGAGGAAAAAGGAAGATAAAATTCTCATCCAATCACGATAAAGATATTTTTTTTGACTTCGTATAAAATTCCCCATAACCGCAAATTGCGCAAGTGCTGTTATTCAACAATTTCGTAATGAAATTTTAATATTTGTAAGTTTTTGGATTATGGCGCGGTTAGTCGGACAAGGACATTAAGCATTTTAGTGACTTGCAAAAAGTTGCCTGATTTACCATACTTTTTTCTTATTTATCATAAAACGTCTTAGCCTTTTCCCTCAACTTCTTTTACTTAAAAATATCCAATATTGTGCCGGCCTAACATTTAATTTTAAAGGGTGTCACTATGGCCCCGATCTCCGATAAACTTCTTTCTGATGTAGACAAATATATTAATAGTAATATTGTTATGATATTCAGCAAATCAACTTGTCCTTTCTGCCGAAAAGTAAGTACTATTTATATATACTTAAAAACGTTGAATTAAAAAATGTTTGCGCCTTTGTGCACCCATTCACCCAAATTTTAAGTTATGTACAATAACTAAACATTTAATTACCTTGCAATACTGTACAACGTCTACTTTTAGAGAATTCACCCAGAACTTCTTTCTGGAAGCCAAGATAAGTAGGAAATAAACTCGGTGACTGAAATGTAACTGCATAGTTAATTTACTATTGGGGCTGGGGAGCCCAGTCGGTTAGGCATTCGCTGAGCACGAGGAAGGTCCCATGTTCGGGTCCGAGCACATCGCCAAAATAACTGCCGACCTATAAACGGCCCGTGCAGCCAAAAATGTCCGACGAATAATACCCCGTGTGGAGCGAGTGCACGTTTTATATCCTTCAAAGTCCTAACGCTGCGTACAATGTTGCTCTTAACGGTTGCGTTGGGTGCCTACTCAGGTGTCGGCTCGTCACTTGACTGTGGTTCTAAAATACGACGCCTGTCGCCAATAGCCCTTGTGTAGCTCTAGTGCAACGATAATTCAAATTAAACTATTTTACTATAATCAATCCATTTCTTATGAAAATATATTTAAATAATGTTACATTAATATGTACACTTTTTAACATCCTTTTTTTTGTTATAGGTCAAACAGTTATTCGATTCTTTGAAAGTTTCTTATTTTGTTTTGGAACTTGACAATTTAGGTAAGTATTTTAAAAATTAAAATTTGGCCTTTTCCTTACTCATGGCATCAAAATCTATACTAGTACATAATAGTGGGTTATGGTTAATTATCCCCTTTTTTAAAAAAATCAAGGATACTTGTTTGAATCATTTTCAAAAATAAAAAATAAGGAGGACCATTTGATCAGATTTACTGTACGGTCCCCCTTGGCGCGATTTTTTTCGGATTTGGCGATAATTTATTTTTTCTGGCAACATGTTTGACTTCAGATGATTCGAATCTTTGACTTCGCACCAATGACGTTTTCTGGCAACCCTATCGGACCGTTAGTTGGGATAAGAAATATTTCCATACGATCATGGTTTTTAAAAAAAAAAGTCTCCAAAATACGAACTTTTAGCGTGATTTTGGAAAGTTCGCCAAGGGGGACCGTACAGTAAATCTCTACCAGGACCATTTAGTTTTATTTACTTATTTGAGGTTGACGGTTACTGAGAAAATATCTTTTAGGATGAGGCTGCAAGTATGATATAATGGCTGGTCTGTTCATTGGCTACTTTTGGTGAGCTCAAAAATGTATTGTATAGTTGCTATACTTATAGAGTTGTACAAAATATGAAGTTAAGTGGAATGTTTACCACGTTGGGTTATTTTCGTTGCTTGGCAACGTAACACGAATTGCCAAATCTAGACCAGCCATTATTATATCGTAGCTGTTCTGGGATGGTTATCTACTAAAATTGTTTAAATATATTTGAAGGTGTGTCCTGTTGATCCCTTACCTAAATTATAGGATGAACAATATTTTAAGTATATATGATTGCTTCATTTTTAAGTGGAAAAACTATTGCTTGCTTTGTATAACATTGTCAAATCAAAGAAGCATAATTTCTTGATATTTGCTCCTTGAGGTACTGTTGCAGCAGCAGCTATTGTCGTGTTGGGGGTCACCCATAAATTTCTTGAGTCAGTTTTCCTCCTTAGCGAGTTTAAGCTTTACCCCCCCACCCTCCCTGTATATTGCAAGAGATTTTTCAAAATTTGTCTGTATAGCATTATTGGATTCATTTTAAAAAACAGAATTTGCTTTTTTTTATTGGGGCTGGGGAGCCCAGTCGGTTAGGCATTCGCCTAGCATGCGAAAGGTCCTGGGTTCGGGCATCGCCAAAATAACTGCCGTCCTATAAACAGCCCGTAGAGCCAAAAATGTCCGACGAATAATACCCCGTGTTGAGGGAGTGCACGTTAAATACCCTCCAAAGTCCTGACGCTGTGTACGATGTCGCCCTTAACAGTTGCGTTGGGTGCCTATTCAGGTGTCGGCTCGTCACTTGACTGTGGTTCTAAAATACGACGCCCGTCGCGAATAGCCCTCGTGTAGCTCTAGTGCGACGATAAATCAAACTAAACCTAAACCTTTTTTTATTGAATAATAGTTTAAGATTGTATCAATCATTTTAGAATAACAGTAATAACGTTGAACAATAAAATAATGAAAAAGATATTACTAAAAGAAAACTAATTAATAGAACATTTATTCCAATTCGAACAGTCTAAAGAGTGACACGGTTTGGTGCAGTACTTAAAGGGAGTGCTCCTAGTTATAACTCCGGAGTCGGATTTTTAGGTTTATATTTTTTGTTTTACAGAATTATTGATAGCTTCAGCTACAGTTTTAAAAAGCCTATTGGTGATAGTTTCAAATGTGAATGAATATTCTTAATACAGGCATTAATTCTTATTAATAAAGTAGAACTAAAGTAGAATTTGTGTGAACTTGCTATTTACTGTGAAGTTTCTGCATGAAGTCTATGCAATGCATTACATCAAATTTTTTAATTATTTTTAGCATAATTCAGAGGTAACCCCTAATGATTATGACCAGAAATGAGTAGTATTTTAAGGAAAAAAATTGCTGCTTTTGTATGCAGTTTGACGTTTAACATTCTAAGTAAGTTGAGGTAGATTGACTTGGTATAACTTCAGTATAGAATTCTGTCAACTGTTCTTGGGTTAGATAATTGTTAATTTATATTCATAGCGAGTCATGTATTCAAATAAAACTAGTATTTAATTACTTATTTATAATAGTCTTATGGTTAAATAAATTAAAAGTAATGTGCAAGCATTTAAAATTTTCATTGCAAAGGAAAATGGATTTTACAAAAAGGTTATTATTAGTCTTCTTATTTTATGTCTTTGACACATATTCCTCTTAGTAATCCAATGGTAAAATATTATTTGTATCAATTCTAAAATTTAAGTAATTTTTGCTGTCCCCTTTGGTATAAAAACATATTGATTTATACTTTGCTTGTGATCCAAATTGTGGTTTCCATGGTAACTAAGTGTGTTATCAATTACTCAAATGCCTTACTTTCTACCGTTATGTTGTGGTACAGATATTATAGGTTAGTTTCTTATTTCTATATTTTATATAATATTATAATCTCGTATATTATGGAATATGGCCTATTGTCTTTATAAAATTTTACTTACTATTTTTTTACATTGGTATAAAACTGTAAACTTTTCTCTTATTGTTTAGTATTCAATCATATTAATTGTTCCTTAACTTAGTAAACACGAAATTCCTATGTTTTTTTAAATATTTTTTTATGGTGTTAATTAAAGAAAAACCTATTTTCGTGTACCCTACATAGTCAAGCATTAATAATACCACTCCACTGCAAAAACTATTGAACTATTGTTTCTGTAGAATTATAGCTAGTAACTCGAAATATGTAAGATCCTAAAATTAAAATTATTTCTAGAAATAAATAGATAAATTAAAAGGCTTGAAGCATACTTTACACTGGGACCACCCACAAAAAACAAATGTAGCAAACTAGTTTTTTAATGAAGTTATGCCTCTTTAGCTCTAAAATAGCCTCTGGGGAGCCTAGTTGGTAAGGCATTTCCCTTGCATGTCATAGGTCCCATTTTCGGGTTCGGGCATTGCTAAAGTGACTGCCGAACGATCTTTGCATCCAAAAATTTGACGATTAATACTTTGTGTTGAGGGACTACACATTAAAATATGCTACAAAGTCCAGATTCCGATGTCACTTGTTAATAGTTGCGTTGGGTGCCTAATCGGGTGTCGGCTAGTTACTTAACTGGTTCTAAATTATGACGCCCATCACAATAGCCCTCTTGTAGCTCTAGTAACTTGAAACTATTTAAGATTATTTCCAGAAATTAAATGATTGATAAATTAAACTTTGCAACAGCTTAGATGTGAGACACACACCGCTGTCACACACAAAAAAATACAGAAAATTAATTTTTCTTTACTTTTATAGAAATAATGTCTTTTTTAGCTCTAAAATACAAATATTTTTTAACCCTAAAATTAATATTTTAACGTTTTCCTTCCAGAAAATGGCCCCCAGATGCAACAGGCCATGGCCAGTCGAGCGGGCCGTTCCACTGTGCCCCAGGTGTTTGTGAGAGGGCAGCACGTGGGGGGCTGCGACGACACTCTGGCCGCACACAAGAGCGGGAAACTACTCAAGCTGATTAACCAGGAAGAGACTAACTACGACTACGACTTGGTGGTGATTGGCGGAGGTTCGGGAGGGCTGGCTGCGTCTAAGGTAATTAAAGTGGTTTTGTGGAGTTGGAAAATGATCCTAATTTCTTTGAAACGTAAAATTTGAATATTTTCTAATTCTATGGGCAGTTTATAATACAAGTACAAAAATTATTGACCGACAACAGGCCAGAGGCCCAGCAAGGTAGATTAGTTAAGTTAGTTGGTAAATGATCCTTTCTTCTTTCAATTGTAAAATGGTTAAGGTTTTTATAATTTACTGTATGGGTAGTTTATAATACAATTACAAAATTTTTCGACCAACAGGCCAGAGGCCCAGCAAGGTTGGTCCAAAATATTTCTAGTTTTTCCACTAAGTTTCCAATAACTTTCGAGATTCTTCTTAAATTCTTCTACTCTCTTCGAATACACCACATAATCTGGTAAAGCATCCCACTCATTGACAACTCTATTGTAAAAATGTATTCTTACTTCCTTTCTGAAGAATGATTTTTTTAAATTTCTGACCATAATATTTGTTTATTCTTTTTATTTGGTTAAATGTCTTAAAGAATTTTTCTTGATCAGTGTTTGAAATTGAATAAAGAAGTTAAGGTGCAATTGGTGCAACTTTTTTACTAAAAAAACTATAAAAAAAAGCTTCACTAACATTGGAGTCTACAGTGCCCAACTGGAGGATTTTAAGATCACGGTTGTTGATCATAAAATCGCCAGAGTTTTACAATTTTAGTATATCTGGAATGCAAAAATTTAAGAAATCCCAATTTGCGATAGTCCGTGTTTCTGAGTGTTACAGTACTGAGTTTTTAAAGTTTTTGGATCGCCAGAATTTCTAAATTTGACAACCTCCACAATTTTGGGATTTGACAATAATTGTAATTTATGCAATTTTACAATAACCTGTTTTTGTGAACTTCCACAAAGTTTTGCAATTTATAGATTGCTGTAGTTGTGCATTTTTAAGACTGTTGAATCTCTGCAGTTTTATGATCATAGTAATGGTTTGGCAGGTTTCGGATCACTTGTAGATTTGTGACTATTGAAATAATTGTAAACTGTAACTGGACCATTACCTATTAATATGCAACTACAGTCCAACCCTGTTACCGTGAACTCAAAGGGAGCAACAAAACAGTTTGTGTTAACTGAATTTCATGTTAACCGTCAGGAATTTTTTTACATTGAGCCAGTGAATAGTTAAAGAAAAATCACATCTAAAACTTATTCTAATTTTACAATGAGTAATACACTGATAATACATCATTTATACAATAAGTAATTCAATTAATAACGTTCATTTGCAGTAGTACATACTATAGAAAATTATTAATTTTTTTAATTAACAGCAATTAAGAACAATGTATAGTTAAATAACATTTTTTGTTTTGTGTAAAAAAAATAGGTTTCTGCTTTAATTTCATTTTGAATGAAAATCAATAAGCTTAAAGAACCACTTCTAATTTCATATGTTTTTCAGCTTTGGCCTCTGTAAAGGAACACATACCCTTTTCATGACTTAAAGGATCATTCTAAATAAATTAAAACTGACGAATCATGGTAGATCGTGATTCTCTCAGAAGTGGAAGACAATTTTTTTTTTATTATGTTTGTTGCCGTTTTTTTAATGTTTTGATTCATTTTTTCGAAACTGAATTAGTACTAAAAAAATTTAATTCTAAATTTTTTGTTCGAGTAAATCAAGATTTTGCCTAAAGAGATTTCACGTTAAGAGATTTTTAAGCATTAGCTTAAAGCTTTATATGCTGGAGAAATGCTTTCAGTTCATACTAAGCGAAATTTTGTGTTAAGAGAGTTCGCGTTAACAAGGTTCAACTGTATTTTAAAAAACTGTAAATATTAATTCTTTTTACTTATTAATTGAGGCCCAGTGGCTTAGTGGTAGTGCTTTGCATTGCCACGCCACAGGTCCGGGGATCGAGTCCCGGATTGGGCGAGGTTGACTCAGCCTTTCATCTCTTAAGTGGGTCGATAAAATGAGTACCAAGCAAGCTTGGGAACTAAACACTGGGGGTTCCGCGTGAGGCCGACCACCTTACTGGGTCATATGCCTGGCACCATAGAGCCCTTGGTCCCGAAAGCTGAATTGGGCACGGCAGGCCTTGGCCCAGTAATGGGCTGTTGCGCCGAAGAGTTTAGTTTTTTTACTTATTAATTAGTGATAAAATTAATAATATTTTAAAGGTTAACAAAATTTGTTAACCTTTAAATTAATAATATTTTAAAGGTTAACAAAATTTGTTAACCTTTAAATTAATAATATTTTAAAGGTTAACAAAATTTGTTAACCTTTAAATTAATATTATTTTAAAGGTTAACAAAATTTGTTAACCTTTAAAATATTGCAAGACTTTCTATTTTTTTTTTAAATTGTATTTTTGTATGATAATTTATAAGTGATTTGTTTAACTTTCCTTTAATCTTTTTATTGTTATTTGACACTATTCTTTAAATCTAATTTAATATTTAAAATCTACTTGGTATTTATTTATAACTTTTTTAGTTTAAACAAATTAAATGTAATATTATATAAGTCTGCACTTCAATATATTTGCATATATGTATAAAGTAAAATCAAATTAATGTAGATATAACATAAAATAAAATAGCATTTCCCCCATATATTTTCTTAGGAAGCTGCAAAATTGGGAAAGAAAGTTGCTGTGTTTGATTTTGTAACGCCCACTCCTATTGGTACTACATGGGGTGAGTTATAAATTGTATTTATTTCAATTGCCCATGAGTAAGAGACAATGAAAATTACTTAAATGTAGACTAATAATCTTTCATTTAACCTTATAAATCAAATAACAGTTACTATAAACTATTTACCACAGGGTGGTCACAGAACCGGGAAAACCTGGAAATCAGTGAATTCTTAGGGAACTTTTTAATTTGGGAAATATCAGGGAATTTTCCAAATTCCGCAAAATATCACAGTATTTTTCCATTTTGGATTACTTAAATAGCAGGTTTAAGTTGTTCTTGTGATCACCAACACAGACACTTGATCAAAAGAAAAATTCTGGTTGGTCCGAATGGCCGTAGCTACAAAAGAGAGAATGAAGGAAAAGAGTTGTGTAGTACAGTAGAACTCCAATATTATCTAAAGCAATTTTGACCTAACCACATTCGTATAGTCGGAAATTCGTACAATTAGAGTTAATCGGAGAAAAGGTATATTTTTGTTATATCAACTCAACTAAATCCAAATTGTAAGATGTCGTTTGGCTGTTTGAGTTAAAGCTTTTTGTAATAGTTTTTTTCTATTCAACTTATGTTAGAATCTTGGTTTTACAAAAGTTTATATGCAACGTAAACACTTTTTTTACTCGGCCTATTTGTTACTGTGCTTCTGTGTCGGATGCCATGCCTAGTAATTTTTTTGGTAGTTACAAAAAAATACTACATTAGACATGTCGTCCAATAAAGACAAACAGCAACAGGTAGGCTGAGTGGAATTTTTTTCTGATTCGGATAATTGGAGTTCTACTGTAGCTATTAATGGACTACTTAGAAACATGGGGGTTAAAAATATCATGATATTTCGTGTTAAGCGGTGAGAAATTTTTTGATATGATTCGATTTTGCAATAAATAGTATGTACTTTTCCCCCTATACTCATTCATTTTCAAGCATTTGGGCTTTAAGGGCTTGAAAATGAGCTTTTTCATTCAAAACTTTTAAGGAGTGTACGAACCATGTTGTAACGTGATTCTCAAATCACATGGTTCTTCTAAACCTATTCCGATTTTCAAAAATCTGGAAAAGTTAGGTAGAGTAACCCATAATCCTTAAAATTCCCAAATCTGGAAAGTCTTAAGTCCTGTTATGTCTGAATTAAATTTTCTGTACTCTATTGAATTATGTGTATTGTATATTTTCTAGGTAATTGTAAAATCAGGGAATTTTTTTGTGAAAGCATCAGCGAAATCATGGAAATATCAGGGAACTTTTTTCAAGGATTTTGTTACCACCCTGTAACCAATAATACCGTAAATTAATTTTTAAAAAATAAATTGTTTTGAAAAAGAAATAAAATTTTCCAGAAAGATAAATTATTAGTAAATTAGTTGTTATAATGTTGATAGTTAATGAAACATTCTGTTTAAAAGTTTGTCACTAATATTTTTATGTTTCAGGTCTTGGAGGCACCTGTGTCAATGTTGGATGCATTCCGAAAAAATTAATGCACCAAGCAGCTTTGTTAGGTCAGAACTCTGCGGCTCCAGCAGTCTTACTTTTATTTCTAATTTTACTCTTTAGTCGGAAAATAAGAAAATTCCTACTGTATTTTTTTACAGAATGTATTTGACTTTTATTTTCTACTAAGGGAATATGGAATCACTTTAAAAAAAAAATATTTTCATTGTTTTAAAAGTAGTGTAAAAAATGGTTTAAATAAAAGTGCAGACTTATATAAAAATGTACATCATATGCTCTTTTTTATTCACATTCAAACAGAAAATATATATATATGAAGGTTATTTAGAAACAAATATGTTTGTAATAGTCTTTTTTACAACAGCTTCTACACAAAATTTAATAATATAACTCAATCTTTATCTAAATTTGGTGCTGTCTATATCTATTGCACAATTTTATACCATGCATTAAAAGAAAAGAATATTTGATGGCTTGTTTATGATAGTTAAACTATATTTTTGTTGTTTTGGTTTTTGTTATATTTCAAATGTCTTCCATTAATGTATTTCATTTGTGGGTAGTTTTCTAACTTTGCTCTTAAAAGCAAGAAAACCTTAGAATGTGTAAAACATTAAACATATTTTTAATGTAAAATATTTATTTCAAATAAAAGTTTTTTTTAAAAGCTAATTTTATTCATTTTAAAGATAAGTTAATAACTTTTTTGAATTATCTATGTGCCTTGATATAATCATTAATAATTAAAAAAAATAATGTTAATAATAGCTACAGTATCCTGGTTTTAAATTCCTTTACCTGTACAAAACATTTTAACTGATTTTACTTCTCTAAAGTGTAAAAAAAAATCAGTTTCATTGATTTTTGTTATGATGCAATATTAATATTTCTATTTTTAATGTTAAATTTTAAAATTATGCTTACATTTTTATTTCCAACTTATAAAATATAAATGATTTTTTAAAAATATGTACATTTCTATATAATATCAGCATTTTTATTTCCAACAGTAATGGTATGTTACTAATTATATTTCTTGATAAAAAATATTTTAAGGTTTTTTTTTTTACCTTGAAATATACCTTAAGGTATTTTTTCTTCACTTAGTTATTTTCTTGTTTCTAAAATTGTTTGAATTTATTTTTGGTGTTAAATGAATTGAAAATTTTAATCCTGGAATTAAAAAAAAATTATAATGATAATACTGTATTAATTTTTATTTATTTGGTTTCAGGTCAAGCAATAAAAGATTCAAAGAAATTTGGCTGGAATGTTGACGAAAAAAGTAAATTATTTATTTTAAACATAAAAACAAAACATTTACACAATACCATTTGCAATATTTTATATTTCTCTTTTAGTGGAGCATAATTGGGCTACTATGCGTGAAAACATTCAAAATCACATAGGATCTTTGAATTGGAATTACAAAGTTCAGCTTCGAACTGAACAAGTCAAGTATTTAAATTCCTACGCATCGTTTGTAGAGGATCACAAAATAAAGGTAAATATACACTTTTCTCCCAATTTGTTTTAGCCCAGTCGGTTAAGGCGTTTGGCTTGCATGCGGATTGCGGAAGGTCCTAGGTTCGGGTCCGGGCATCGCCAAAATAACTGCCGACCTATAAACGGTCCGTGCAGCCAAAAATGTCCGACGAATAATACCCTGTATAGAGGGAGTGCACGTGAAATATGCTCCAAAGTCCCGACGTTGTGTACAATGTCGCCCTTAAATGTAGCATTGGGTGTCGGCTCGTTACCCGACTGTGGTTCTAAATTACGTCGCCGATAGCCCTCGTGTAGCTCTAGTGCAACAATGATTCAAACTAAGCCAATTTGTTTTAAATATATTCAAAACAATGTAAAACATTAATCTTTTCTATAACTATTTTTTGAATTATTAGAAAATTAAAACTTTTTTGTTTTCTTGAGTATTTTTTACTAATATTTTGTTTTTGAAATTTTTTTAAAATATTTGTTTAAAGTTTTCAACTGAAGAATAACAAAAACCCTATACTTAAATTTTGGCCTCTTCAGAGTTCTATAAAATTCTTACAAAATAGTTAAAAAAATTATTGTTTATTTTGTAACTAGTTTAGATATAAGACAATTTTTAAGGAAGGAAATGTCAAAATTTTAAGTAGCACAGCAACCTTGTTAACAATATTACTATTTCTTTTTAATTAGCTCTAACATTTTTGTTTAATAAGTTTTCTTAAGCTCTTTAGTTTTTAATCACTATGATTTATTGTTTAGGGTGTGGATAAAAAGGGTAAAGAAACAATATTGTCTTCCAAACATTTTATTGTGGCTACTGGAGAACGACCCAGATATCCAGACATAGAAGGAGCCAAAGAATTTGGCATTACTAGGTAATAGTTAATTTTATTACTTTTTGTTTGCCAGGAATAATCAAGGTGAATTTTAATAATTTATATTTATTTGTAGATAATTTTCATATAAGTGCATATTTATTATAAAATATTAGCTTCCACACTAGGTTTATAATGTAAAAAGTGGAAGGTATTTTAATCGTTCAGTCCGTCTGTCCGTCACCCACTTTCATAGCCCAAACTACAAATGCTACGGACAAGTGTGATTCGTCAAAAAATTCAGCGCAACGAAATTAGAATATATTGAAAATTTCAAAAAAGAATTCGAATTCGAAGTACTTAAATTATTTAAAAACACTGCAAAATTTAATGCTCATTAAAAAAGCATAGGAAGCCATTTTTATTAGAATTAAATCACCATTGCCATTTGCAACAATCGCTCGAGAAACTTGAATTCTTTTAGACAATGAATTAAAATAAATTTATTTTTGCGACCTCGATCAGTTTGAAATGACGTCAAATATATTTCACTGCGAGATTCTTTGTATGTTGATATGAAATATTTTAATTCTATTTAAAAGCAAGGAATATTACATATTTATTCTTTGAAATATAAATTAATTTTTGCAAACGATAAGTAGTAATTATTGAATTTTCGAAATAAAATAAATGAAACTAGCCAAATTTAGCATCTAAATGTTTAATATAGAATATCAATGCTGTGTTTGTCTCCTTTTTTCTCCTTTCTCAAAATGTGGACAGAGCTTGTTTGTTTATTCATTGCACAAAAAAAAATATCTATTCTTCCCACTCAAACCCTCAGATTCCATTAATTGACAGAATCAAATATTAAATGTCATTTAATCAAAATATTAAACGCCAATTTTTTCAAAATTACTCGGAAAACATGCTTTAAAATATATAATTTCTCGAAAAATATGTTTATCTAAAGAATGTCTGATTAGGATTTTTATTTGGGAGTGAAGAGGTTAACATAGAACTACAATTTATTATATGCATTTTTTTAAACCAATGGTTAAAAACAATTGTTTTCTCCATGCAGTGATGACTTGTTCTCCTTGGAAAATTCTCCTGGCAAGACTTTAGTTATTGGAGCTTCTTATGTGGCACTGGAATGTGCTGGATTTTTGGCAGGCCTTGGCCTCAATGTAACAGTCATGGTGCGATCCATACTATTACGTGGTTTCGATCAAGACATAGCCGAAAAGATAGGAGCTTATATGAGTGCAGAGGGAATTGCTTTCATTCGCCCATGCGTTCCAACTAAGGTAAACTTTTATCATTAGTTATTATGTACTATTTTTTTTTATCCTAGTAAATGGATGTGATGATAAGACAAAATACTTTTATTATACTGGGTTCTGTCATTGGAAAATCTGTTGGTTTTGGCTATAATTTGTCCCTTTCTAGGCTTTTTTTCTCATTTAAGGGAACTGAGGGTCTGGAAATAGTTTTACTGGTTCTTTACACTTTGGGTTTCCCATTTTTTCCTTTCTTTTTTAACAATTATTTACTGTAAAGTTGACATAATCTAGGAAAGAAAATATTTAACAATATTAGCTTTTATTTTAATGTCATTGGTTATTTACATCAAATTAATTTTTTGTAGAAATGTTTATGTAAATTTGATCACTATTTTTAAAATAAATGTCACACAAGGTTATAAGATTTTTATGCCAATATTTTGTAATTTTTTAATATAAGATAAACGTCAAACAGTGATTTTTACATACTTTCTTTTCAGGTTGAAAAAATTGAAAGTAATGTTCATAAGTTAAAAGTAACTGGCAACATGAATGGAGAAGAAGTAGTTGGAGAGTATGACACTGTAAGTTAAGAATTTATGTCAGAGTAAACAACTTTTTTTTAATATTAAAAGTTATTTTATATTTTTTTTAAACAAACACTGCCATGATAACATAAAACTTTCATTGAATGTAAATAATAGGTAATACATAATAGTAATATACAAAAGAGTTAATGCATTTTTTAGGTTGTCTTTGCGATTGGAAGGGATTCTTGTACTGACAAGATAGGCCTAGATGTTGCTGGTGTGAAAGTTAATCCTAGGTAAGTTTCAGATGAAGCTTCTTAGCTAGTTAATTCAATTGCAATGGTTTAGTAAATATTATTCGTTATGGATAGAATTGAAAATAGTTGAGTGTTTGCTTTCCCTATATGTTCATTAATATATTAAGTAAGTTTTTAAAATTCTGTCGTAATTTAAAGTCATTTTCCATTTATTTAAGAGTTATGAATTTTGTGCAGAATAGCTGTAACTCAAATCATGACTTACGTAATTCCTTTTGAATAAAATAGAAAAAAATTATATCTTGATCTTTATTCATGGACAGCGCTGCCGTGGGCAGGTAAACTGCAGTCACTTCCATAATGACTTGGACCATTGTTGCAAGCACTCAATTACTCTAACCTTTAAGAAAACATACTGGAAAAAAATTTATTTCAGATCAAAAATGGTACAACTCATTGTTGCGGTTACTGCAGTTTACCTGCCCATGGCAGAGCACACATGAAAACTCAACGAGTAATAATAAAAAGCAATACAATATTTTCAAACCAACACTCCTCTTATCTCAAACCAGCTTCTCCAAGACGACGTCTACTCGCTATAGTCGGTCTATTTACCATGCGAGCCTCGAAAAGACTTTCTTCCCCCATCCCTTCGCTTGGTTTTCTAAGAAACGGGGGGAGCATCGCTTTTCTAAACCTAACGCGTTTGAGGTTCTGTTCAGAGGTTAACAATCCGAACAGCTCAAACCCAAGTAGGGTAGGGATAAAACACGCTCGCGTCGTTTCGAAGAAAACCACATGCGGGGATGGGGGAGGAAAATGCTTTCGAGGCTCGCATTCTAGATAGACCTACTACTGTAGTGGTAAATTTTTGCTAAATAATAACTGTTATGACTTTTAGGAATATTAATATGTTTTTTACCATCAGTACTAGGTAATGGTATAGCTGTTGTGGCAACTGAACAATGTTTTTTGAACAATGTATTTGATTGGTTTCATGATCCAATCATACAAATACAGTCTCGTACCTTGAAATTCTATCATTGTTACAAAAAACAGGCATTACTTTCTGATGTATATTACCACTTGACTGTTAACTTAAGGGGAATGGGAGCGGGTCTCCAAACCGAAGCGTCGCTGTGTTAATCCAATGGGAAAAAAAAAAAAATTCTAAACCAAATTACTCAATGTAATTGATTTTTTTTACAAACGTTTTTTATTTCGTAAATGTAGTTGCCTTACAGGGTTCTATAATTCCACTTTTTTTTTTAATTTGTTCGAATATTTTATAAAATTATTGATTGAAAGTTAAAAAGAAGTATTCAAATGAAATTCAGAAAGTGGAAGTATAGAGACATGTAATTCAGTTACATTTATCATATAAAAAAAAACGTTTGTTAAAATATTAAATACAGACAGAGTAATTTGGCTTAGAAAACTATTTTTCCCATTGGATAAAAATGATTCTATTGCATTTTTTTCCATTGCATTACAGAGAGACTTTAGTCTGGAGACCCGTTCCCATTTCTTCTTAATATTGGGCTAAAGAGAATATTAACTGTTACATTGATTTCTTAGTCGGCTGTGGTATTACCAGGTTGAGTCAAAAGTTTTTTCGTATTTTCACCTACAAAAGAAATGTACAACATTCACGCAATACCAGGGATTTTGTCCTTAACTACATTTTATTCTGAAGTATGGTTTTTTGGCATCTCTCTGAGGAAAGTTCAATTCCATGGTTATACCATTCGGCCATCTTTGATGCAAAGAACAAGTGACACCCCGTCTCGACATCACTCACATTAGCCATTCACCGTTTGGACAGAAAGTGAGCCAAGGACCGAAAAAGTTAATAATCCGACAGCAAGGTGTCTGCTGTATGCAGAATGGGGCAACGATTCGATACCTTGCTGGTCTTAAAGTTTTTTTCTGGTCAATCTGGCTGTGTGTGATGGGACGTTGTCAAGTTGTAGGTGTGCACGTTGTCTGTTGACTAGTGCTGGATACTGAGCCTTCAGAATATCTTATACTCGTTGCTGATTATAGAGGTCAGAGTTCACAGCACGGCAACATGGAACAGACTCAAAGTGAATCAATCCCTCTAAACTCCACCAAACGCCAGCATGACGACCTGTTCACACCGGCCCTGTTTTACAACAGGTTTCGGGAGCTGGTCGGGATGTTACTACTGTTTTTCCATTACTGAATTTCAGAAAAAGACCCATTTGTCATCTTCAGTTACGAATCTGTCCCAAAATTGAAGATCTTGGGGGTTGGAAAGCAGTTCTTTACAGACCTCTACTCTCTGTTGCAGCTGGGATGGAGTCAATTCATGAGGAACTTCTCAACAGCGCCTATTTACGAGCTCCAGTTGGCGGAGGTGTCGATTTATGGTACTTTGGGAAGGACCAGGTTCTGCTGATAGTGTTCGGGTGCTAGAACTCGGCTGGTGTTGAATAGCTTCCAGCAGAACTTCTGTATCAACAACAGAAGGCTGCCTAGGTCTTGGCTTCTTTTCAAGGGCTGTGTAACCTTTCTTGAAATGCTTAAACAAATTTTGAGGAGTGTGTTCATTCACAGAACCTGTACCCTCAACATCATTAATTTTTTTCGCCCCTGCTTTTGCGTTGACATTACCTGTTTTTCCGGAGGAAATACAAAATAACACAAATTGCTAGCTCATTGTCCGCCATTTCAAGAAACTGTAACTTCTCTACACAGGTGTGAGAAATCACACCAATTGACAACGATTATCAAGGTCAAACTCCAATTTACCATTTTAGATCATCTGCGCAGGAACTTAGCATATTTTAATTTCATGCCTTCCAATCAAGGCTGGTAAAATACAAAAACTTTTGACACTACCTGTAACAAAGTGCCTGCTGACCTATAACAGTCTGTGCAGGCAAAAACGGGCCCGACAAATAATACCCTTGTAGAGCATTTTCCTCAGAGCCCTCATAAGCGCTAAGTTCCCGGCTAAGGCGGCAGATTTTCAGGTTGGAAAAATGGTCAACTATAATTATTATGTAAAAGATCCCTCTAAGACCCATATTTGGCTTGATTCTATCTTCGCAAATTTAACTCTCGGATCCTTTAACAGCCACAGCGGGTCGGATTCATTGCATCGGTAGGGAGAGCTGCTTAGCCACAAAAATATGCTCTCAGTTGTTGGGAATATGCCGAGTCTGCCAAAGGCCTAATCCGGCAAAAAGCAGCCCTGTTGGGTAAAACAAACATAAAAACTTTATTTCCATTCAATTTCCAGGAATGGAAAAGTGCCTGTTGTGAACGAGCAAACAAACATTCCTCACATCTATGCTGTTGGTGATATTTTGGAGGGAAAACCAGAGTTAACGCCTGTTGCTATAGAAGCTGGTCTTCTGTTGGCTCGCAGACTTTATGCTGGAAGTGATGTTCAGGTAATATTAATTTACAATTACAGAGTTAATATAGTTTCATGGTTTCTATTAGCTAAAAAGAAACTATTTTTTTCAGATATTTTATAAAGGTTCTAAAAATCGTTATTATCCAACACAGTATGGTGTCAGAAGTGGGCGTTTGAAGAAAATCCCGAGTTTCATATAAAATCAATCGTTATTCCAACAACCATAAATAAACTTAATATAAATATAAATTCCTAACCATTGTACACACTTAACAAAGCATAAAACTCAAGTCGAAAACACGTGGCATGTCGACCAGGGGAAAGGTTGTGACAAGTGTTCCATGGGAAAATTAAGGAAAAGGAGAGAGTGTTCCGGTCGGCGACGTAGCTTATATAGCCTGTGGCCGGAAGTGCAGCGCCACCTGATATAATTAGTGGAAGTTTGGTTAGCTGCTCTGGCAAAAGCTGCAGGTCTAGCTCATCACAAGGCACACCGCCACAACAGCATTATTCGACTAACCATGGGGCTGGGGAGCTTGGGGCTATTGCCTTGCATGTAATAGGTCCAAGGTTAAAACCTGGACATTGCCCAAATAACTGCCGACCTATAAACAGTCTGTGCTGCCAAAAAGCCTGACAAATAATACCCTGTGTAGAGAGCGCACATTAAATATGCTCCAAAGACCAAAGGTGTCGCTCGTTGAGTTGAGTACCTATTCAGGTGTCGGTTCGTCACTTGACTGTAGTTCTAAATTACGACACCCTTCGGCAATAGTCCTCGTGTAACTGTAGTGCACCGATAATCCAACTCAAATAACCATTTTTATTATAAAAATGCTTTTGAACAAACCTTGTTATAAATGCCATCAATTTGCATAAGCCAATTTTTAATTATTTCAGTGTGATTATACATATGTTCCAACAACTGTATTTACACCATTAGAATATGGCTGCATAGGTTTTTCTGAGGAAAATGCTCTTGAAAAGTATGGAGAAGATGATATAGAGGTAAGTTCTCTTTTCTTTGGTTTTTATTGAATGCAATTTTAAGCTGTGTAAGAATTTATTTGAATTTAAGAGTCTGATTGAAAACTAAAAGGAATTGGTGCATTTTAAAATTATCTGTAGTATCGTTGATATTTTAAAGCCTAACTTTTTTTGAATACCCTTAAAAAATTAGGATTTTTTTTTAAAATTGTGCACTAAAGCGATAGAATTTTTTTTTTATATTTTAAAGAATCTCTTGAATTATACAAATCACAGTGTAAATAAAATGCCTAAGGTTATGATTTTTGAATCATATCTATATGTATGTACCTAAATTAACTATTGTTGTCTAATGAATGTTTTTAAAAAGCTACGTTTTCTGTTCTAGGTTTATCATACAAATATTTTACCTTTGGAATGGACTGTAGCTAAAAGGGAAGGGAATATTTGTTACGCCAAGCTAATCTGCCTTAAATCTGAAAATGTAAGTGTTTTTACTTTCAATTACCTAATATGAAATGGGGGCTGGGGAGCCCAGTCGGTTAGGCATTCGCCTAGCATGCGGATGGTCCCAGGTTCGGGTCCGGGCATCGCCAAAATAACTGCCGGCCTATAAACGGCCCGTGCAGCCAAAAATGTCCTACGAATAATACCCTGGTAGAGGAAGTGCACGTTAAATATCCTTCAAAGTTCTAACGCTGCGTACGATGTCGCCCTTAACTGTTGCGTTGGGTGCCTACTCAGGTTTCGGCTCGTCACTTGACTGTGGTCCTAAAATACAACGCCCGTCGCCAATAGCCCTCGTGTAGCTCTAGTGCGACGATAATTCAAACTAAACTAATATGAAATATAAGGTAATGAAAGTATCGTGTTGGAGATAATGTGTTTTTTACACGTTTTGGAGGGTGCTGATTCTAAAAAAGTGTTTCAAAAAAGTTTTCGAACCTTGATCTGGCTGTCTGAAACCACTCTAAAGCTCCAACTAAAAAAAGATACGGATTTCAATTTTGGTAAATGAGTTCCCATTATATTATCCCTTGTCGGATGACATCATAAGGTTTTTGAGAAAATTGTGCATATGCAAATATTAGATAGACTTTTTTAGGTTTAAAGTTTTTGAAATTACCTTATACATAGTAGATAATTACCTTCAAATGTATTGATTTATTCGGCAGTAATTGAAAATCTTGTAGTGTTACACATCCTTAATTTTTTTTTTCGTTTGCTAATTTTATACTTTTTTATTGAGTGTTATCATTTAACGAAAGAACCCTGTTAATAAGGCATTCACGTCAAAGTGATTCTGGAAGGTATTTTATTCAAATCATCCTTTAATGCTGTTATCCCATATAGGGATTGTTCAGTAAAATATAGTTTATAAATGAGGATGGTGCAGATTAAATCTGCTGTAGCTGATAGATTTAAATTTAGGTTAGAAAGGATTCTAAACAAATGAAAGCCACACATTTGTTTTATTTTTAGAGGCACTAAAAATCATGAAAATCCTAGTAAATATTTCAGTTAATCTTTAAAATAACTGATTAAAAAAAATTTATGTGTAATTTAAGGATGAATGCTTGTTATATTTAGAGAAAATTTTATTCTGTTAGTACAAAGCCCCTTAGTTGACTTGTATTGTCAACACATACAATATTAATTATTATCATAGTACAGTCCCTGGCAAATTATTAGACGCACTGCAATTTTTCATGTATCAATAAATAATGAACAAAATACCTTTAGAAGGATATTTGTGTTCCTAAAATTAAGCTATTGAATAAAAAATACTATATGCTATACTTAATACATATATCGACATCTTTTTTAATGATATGGCATTCTTTGGTATGTTTTCAGCATTACTGAAAAAAATACAGTGTGTCTAATAATTTGTCCAGGGACTGTACATGAATAAAACACAAGCTTGTCTTCCCCCACCAACTCATGTGGATTTCCAGGAAACAACACGAGCATCGCTGTTCAAAACCTACCTTGTTTGAGACTCTGCTGTGAGGTTAATCACAACTGCTCTCCAAACCCAAGTAGGGGGGCAACAAAAAAGAGAACCCCTCATGGCGTTCCTGGGGAAATCTCACAAGGGGGTAGGGGAAGCAGGCTTGTATTGTAATCGTAAGGACTACAGTCCCTGGACAAATTATTAGACACATTGCAAGATTTCGTGTAAAATATTAGTTACCGGGTAATATTGTACCATTTTATTATTTTAAATTGATTTGTTTTTTATTTTTATATTATCCAATCAAATACCGATTTATTTGACATAAATAAAACAGCATTCATTTAGAAAAGAATAAGTTTTTTAAGTTTTAAAGAAAAGTGAAATTAATGTTAGTAAAAGTCAATATTTAGTTGAGCCACCTTTAGCCGCTATCAAAGCTTTAATTCTGCGCGGCATGCTATCAATGCAAGACTGTACTGCCTCCTGCATTTGAGGATGATGATTCCATACATAAATAATCTTATAATAAATAATTAATATAAATTAATCTTAATCATAATTATCTTAAAATAAATACAAATATGTAGTCTACAACAATTCTTTTAAATAAAAATTAATAATATTGTAGTTTAAATATACTATTATTGCATAAAAACTCTTAAGAAACATAAAATTACTAAAAAAAATACAGTGCGTCTAATAATTTGTCCAGGGACTGTATAAGTTTATCTTTCAAAATGAAGTGAATTTTTTAAACAAAATTTGCAGGAAAGAGTGATTGGATTTCATTACTTGGGACCAAATGCAGGCGAAGTGACCCAAGGGTTTGCTTTGGGCCTGAAAAAGGGGGCCACCAAAGCAGACTTTGACGCTGTGATCGGAATTCATCCGACTTGTGCAGAGGTAAGGAGTTAAAATTACAATATTCCTTTGCATGTTTATATTCTATTCCAGTTTCCGTATTATGTTCACAACCTAGTAAAATATGTGAAGTAAATGTAATTTAGTTGCCTTGACTTTCATTTAATGGAGAGATTAAGATTTCGACTCCTAGATTGAACGGACTGAAGAACAAAAATGTAACAGGCAATCAATTCATAGCTATTCCTCAGTTCAAGTTTCATTCAAAAATTCGGGCTAATAGACATTAATTTTTTAGCCTACTTTTCTTTTTTTAATTCGAAAGAATTTTAAAAATGAAAAAGTAGGTATTGACATGCGGTCGATGTCCGTCTGTCCATACCCCCAAATCGACCCTTCCAAAATCGGTTTTATCAATCGGATCTTCAAAATTCTTTTTTTGTTAGAAAGCTATGACCTCAGAGACCCAACTTTCATACTTTTTATCCGCCTGTCTGTACGTCCGGACGGACATAAATCTACTATCTGTCGGCGAATTTCCCATTCAATTAGCATTGAAATTCAATTTTGAGTCATTTAAATCACTGTTGCCACTCAACCATGGCATGATAAACTTTATTTAAAAATATTTGAAGCAATATAATTTTTTCATGAGTCATTTTGGAACATCATAAAATGTAGCTCAATGTGAATCTTTGATTGTTCATTAATTGTTTACTAAGAAAGCGGCAAGGCATATTTTTTGCATACAATTCTGCTTAGTTTTAATTTACATTAATTTTTTTAATGCAGTTTGGAGTAGTTTCATTATTTTTGTTATTAATAAATATTTAATTATTCTTCGAAATACAAATAAATCGAGCAGACGATAAATAATATTAAGTTATTTGAGAAAGAATATTAAGGAAAATAGTTGATGTTGGCTTTTAGAAGTTTAAATTATAGCTGGATGCTGTGTTTAGCGATTTTTTTTCTAATGTGTGTAAATCTAGTGTAGAAACGATTGTTAATGATATTTACTGTTATGAACCTAGTTGTTTCCCGATTAGAAATTCAGTAAGTATTTAAGTAACAGGAAAGTAGGCTATTTTAGTTCTTTAATAACTTCTTGTTTAAATACTATAATATCCAGTTTAATGTGGTTTTGTAAATAATAATTGGAAAGAATCGGGTGAATGAGTTTTGACAGAAAATTTTGTAATCAAGTTCATATTAATTCTTATAATCCATAGTGTATAATTAGAAAAACTGGGATAATGAAGTTATTAGATAAGGAGCTTAGAAACACAATAAAGTTATACACAAAGATTGTTGCATCCCTATGCCATTGATTATGAACTTTTTTTGGTAAGATTGCTTAGGGTTGAGTGTTCATTGCTAACCTTGTTTCTGAGCTTTATTTCGCTTCGGAACATATCATTTTAACTTTGGAATCCTAACCTTTTAAGTATTATAATTTATTATGAATTACTAATGATAATAATGAATATTTTGTGTTTCAGATATTCACTACTTTATCTGTGACCAAACGATCCGGCAAGTCCACTGAACAAGCAGGATGCTGAGGTTAAATCCTACTGCTGCCAAACCAAAAGGATTAAATATTCCAGAATTCTACCCAACCATCATACAGAGTTTGTTATTTATTAAATTGTTTAGCTATTCTGGAATGGCAGTTTAATCCTTTTGGCAGTAGTAGGCGATTTGAAGATTGTACCGATGATCTGCAGCTTGAAATCAAAACTTATATGAAGGCTGTTCTGCAAACCACTACCGTGGACAGAAAGGCTGGATGACCTTTAAGCTGCGATTATCAGTTATTTCAGCATGCACCAGAACTGCACATGATCACAAGAAATCTGTAATTGTTTCAAACCTGTAACTGTGTTGAATTTGTTGGGCAAATGTGTTTTTAGATTGAAAGTCTAATTTTTAATTAAAATCTTGTTGTAATTTACTTTTAATGTTATTTCTCAAACTTGCACATAAATTTTCTGCCAAAGGGCCTGTTTAATAAAAGTTCAAAGTATTTCTCATTTTAAATTAAGTTTTAGTTTTTTTCTTCTGAAAACCTCTTCATTCTACTGGTACGCATATGTGGACCTTTGTAGAATTCACTTCACCACTTTAGTTTACAATTTTGCTTAATACTAACTTTTTATTACAAACAAGAATGTTCCAAGATTTCCAAGAACACCAATACCGGAGCAGCTGATTTATTGATTGTATTTAAAAAAGACGTGCCAAGAGGCTAAAGCAGATTACAAAGGTCTTGTAAAGTTAAAGCATTTGGTAAAGTAGTCTTAGTAAATTTTCAGCGGTTAATTTATCGGACATTTTGGATTAAAAAACAAAAGTTTAAATGGTCTATTAATCACAAAAATTGACTGCTTGTTTATTCATAGCACACCAAAAATGTGTATTTTAAACCCTTAAAACTTCAAATTCCACTAAATTGGTGCGACCTCAGCCCATGTTAAACATTAATTTTTTAAAAATTACTTATACAAATAAATACAAAAATTGTCGACCAACAACAGGCCAGAGACACAGCAAGGTTGGTCCAAAATAAATCTAATACTTTACCAGTTTCCAATGACTATCAAGATTCTTCTTAAAATCTTCTCTCTTCGAATACACCACATAATCTGATAAAGCATTCCACTCATTGACAACTCTATTGTAAAAATGTTTTCTTACCTCCCTTCTAAAGCATGATTTATTCATTTCTGTCCTCTGGTCTGGCTATTTAAGGTAAAACCTAAGCCCTTCATGTCTCCCTGTTTTATGAACTTGAATAACTGAATTAAATCACACCTAGCTCTCCTATTTTCCATGGAATACATGTTTAAAGATCTTAATCTGTTATCCATAATAAAATAATATTTCTGAATACCTAATTGTTTGAAATATGTTTACAGAAAGAATATATGCATAGGATTTTTTTCAGGAGTGAGAGTATACCACACACCCAAATAAAAGTTAGTCAAAAATATCTAAGACTATCATTACTATAGTACATTTACTGTTGTCAGCAAATTACTGATAGTTTTTTTGTATTGACTTAGCAAATGAAGTAAAACAACAGTAAATTGGTTTTTCCCCCCACAAATTATGCATGTGTTTAAAAACTTCCAACAATGTAATTTTTATTTGATTGGACTTAAAACAAGAATTATTCTCCAAGAAGTGCGCTATTATATTAAACAATGTATGGGATTAGCAGACATGTTTTTATGCAATGTGACATTGTTAAAGCGAATCAGAGGCATGCTTAATTTTAGGGGAGTGTCTAATGGTTACATTTTTAAATGGATATATGTGTTAATTAGAAAAAGTAAATAAAAATATTTTTGTTTTAGCATAATTGTACAGTAGTGGATTCAGAAAACGGTTTTTGTGGCTAAGATCTATTTCAACACTTTTAATTATAGAAGCTCATCAATTATACATTAAAATTCATTAATTAGCAATTATAATACATAATGAATTTTAATAAATGTATTATTGAAATTTATTTATAGCAAGTTCAAGATTCTTTCACTGGCTCAGGAGGTATGAGGGCTGGTGGAGCCCGGTGGGTAAGGCGCCGCCTGCCTTGCATGGTTCCGGGTACGAGCAAGAGCATTGCCAAAATAACTACTAACCTATAAACGGTCTGGGCAACTAAAAAGTCCGATTAATAATACCCCGTGTAGCGGAGGGTGCACGTTAAATATGCTCTCAAAACCCAATGTCGCGGGCAGCGGACGACGTTGCTCTTAAGAGGCATTGGGTGCCTACTCAGGTACGACGGCTCGTCACTTGAATGTGGTTCTAAATTACTACAATTTACGGTGGTTCTAATTTGGGGGGATTTTGCAAATTTGCCCCTACGTATTTGGTATCGTTATCGGCAACGTATTTGGCGAAAACATGAAAACAAAAAACCCTAATATGCAGCTCTAGTGCGATGGCCTTGAACAACCATCAAAGTAATAATTCACAGAAATAGCTTAAATATGCATATTTGCAATCAACAGAACCAGTTGACGAAGGCTTATAAGCTGGTACTCGAAGTTCCGTTGGGTGCCCGCTCAGGTGTCGACCTCGTCACTTGATCAGGGCTCTAAATTACAAGTCGTAATTGGCTGTGTTAAAGCTCCTAAAGGAGGCTAGAAATAGCACAAAACATACATAGCAGCCGATAACACAACGAATATTAGTACCACCCACCCATAGAACCACAATAGAAATCTCACTAAACCCATAAATACAGATGGACTACAAATACTCCTAACATGTCAATTAGCAATAGAATATGAAGATAATCATCAATATAAATTTTCATTAATTATTTAAATCTTAGTTGAATGGAAACTTAAAAAGAAAATTACGATTTGATCAAGTCTGTAGTTCAGAAATTCGAATTTTCTCTAAAAATGAAATTGAGTCTGAAATTAAAAACTTATTGATACCATTTAGTTATGAGTTAAGATGTCAGTTTATGAGACTAATAAGACAAACAAAAAAAAACTTCATTTCTATTATTTAATAAAATCTATTCATTTTGACAAAAGAATTTCATTAATATTTATAATAGACACTGCAAAAAAAATTATCGATTTACAAGTGTTTTTTAAACGAATCTCTATACTTAACTACGCTCCACATGATTTGTGTGTTTAACAGGAAAAAACGCGCCACAAACCCACATTAATTCTTATTTACATTACAAGCTAAATTTGGCTAGTTTCAATTATTTTATTTCGAAAATTCCCGTATTATTACTTATCGTTTACAAAATTTAATTTATATTTTAAAGAATAAATATGTCAGATTCCTCGCTTTTAAATAGAATGAAAAATTTCATATTAACATACAAGGATTCCGTAGTGAAATATATTTGACGTCATTTCAAACTGATCGATGTCGCAAAAATAAATTTATTTTAATTTATTGTCTAAAAGAATTAAAGTTTTTCGAGCGATTGTTGCGAATGGCAAATGTGATTTAATTCTAATAAAAACAGGGCCTTTAGCTATTTGTAATTCAAAGTTTTAAACGCCAAAATTAACTATTTTCATTCATCTTCTTTCTCATATTTAATAATTAGACTTTATCGTTTGCTAAATTTGTTTGAAGTTCGAAGAATAATGATGTAATCTTTTTTAATAAACATTTTTGTCGCCACAATTTCCCATTTACATTTCTTTCGAAAATTCACTTATTTATAGTTTGTTAAATTAATTTACAGTTCAAAAAATTTATAATTTGTACAATTGATGCTTTAAAAATAAAAGCGAAACTTAGCATATTTTTTTTATGCCAAGTTAGAATTCTCTATGCATCTTTCTACATACATATATATAGAACCATTAAAAGAACTCTATTGTGATAATACAACAATCCAAACCGAATTATATCACATAAATAAATATTTTTTCAAAAGTGTATTTTTATTTTAACAAAAGTTTCTCGTACGGTTAACGAAATGGCAACAGTGAAAATATTGAATAAAAATGGAATTTGCATGTTATTTCAATGTAGATTAAATTTTTAGTTATTTAAATTTTAAATAAGCTTCTAGTTAAAATTTTTTAATGAAATTTGGCATGTAGCCTAATCTGATTTTTTGCTTCAAAATGACGTATCCCACTTGTCCGTGGGACTTGTGGATGACAACAGTGAAAATATGAATAAAAATAGAATTTGCATGTTATTTCAATGTAGTTAAAAAAAATTAGCTATTTAAATTTTAAATAAACTTCTAATTTAAATTTTTTAATGAAATTTGGAATGTAGCCTAATCTGATTTTTTGCTTTAAAATGACGTATCCCACTTGTCTGTGGGACTTGTGGTTCTTTCTGTGAAAGTGGGTGACGGACAGACAGACGGACTGAACGATTATAAAACCTTCCACTTTTTACGTTATAAACGTAGTGTGGAAGCTAATAAATAAATGATGATGATAACAATGACCACCAATAATATTACCACCAATTATAATAATAAAATAATAATGCCTTTTTAAAATTGGTTGGGTATACCGGAGCATTAGGTCCCTATGATCGATTGCGGTCGTGCCATGCGTGACGCACGTTATTTTAAATATCATGTAAATTTAAATACCATTGTATTTTGGATTGAACAACAGCATAAAAAATTACCAATATAGAATGATAATTCCCATTAGATTTACATTGTATGGCAAATTTAGCTATTCTCAGTTTTTCGTTTAGCTTCACACTACGTTTATAACGTAAAAAGTGGAAGTTATTATAATCGTCAGTCAGTTCCGTCTGTCACCACTTTCACAGAAAGAACCATAAGTCCCACAGATAAGTGGGATACGTCATTTTGAAGCAAAAATCAGATTAGGCTACATTCCAAATTTCATTAAAATTTTTTAATTAGAAGTTTATTTAAAATTTAAATAACTAAAAATTTAATCTACATTGAAATAGCATGCAAATTCCATTTTTATTCAATATTTTCACTGTTGCCATTTCGTTAAACGTGCGAGAAACTTGAGTTAAAATAAAATAAAAAAAATTTGAAAAAATATTTATTTATGCGATATAGTTCAGTGTGGATTGTTGTAATATCACAATAGAGTTCTTTTGATGGTTCCTTATATATGTATGAAGAAAAATGCATAGAGAATTCTAACTTGGTATAAATAATACGCAAAGTTTTGCTTTTATTTTTAAAGCATCAATTACACTAATTATATATTTTTCGAACTGTAAATTAATTTAACAAACAATAAATAACTGAATTTTCGAAAGAAATGTAAATGAGAAATTGTGGCGACACAAAGATATTTATTAAAAAAGATTTCATCATTATTCTTCGAACTTCAAACAAATTTAGCAAACGATAAAAGTCTAATTTTTAAATCTGAGAAAGAAGATTAATGTTAAATGTTTAATTACAACTAGCTAAAGGCTCTGTTTGGCAAATTTCTTTCTGAGGTGTATAAATAGTTTGTTTCCTGTTGAGCACAAATGTTGTGTGGAAGCGGTTTAAGTGACAGATTCTGTAACAAACCTACTTGTTTTATTTTGTGGCAAAGAGTGACCCGTTTTTTCCTCATCGTTGCAACTTTAGGGGAGACCGGGGGAATCGCGCCACCCTGGACAATGCCGCCACCCTGTATCTCGCCAGCGGCGTGTGTGGAGGGGGTCCTGTAAGCACATATAGCGCGATATAGCCTCTCATCGTTACTTCTAAGATGCAAAAGTGGTTGCCAAGCGTCGAATTTTTGATCAGCGTTTTAAAAAGCCTTTCATTCCTGATCTAAATTGCCCTGGAAACCTATCATCTGTTGTAGCAAGATTTCGTAAAGGCCATCTTTAAAGACATGAAAATATCTCCAGATAACTCCTCAAGAGGGGGCTGGGGAGCCCAGTCGGTTAGGCACTCGCCTAGCATGCGAAAGGTCACAGCTAGGTTAGGGTCCGGGCATCGCCAAAATAACTGTCGACCTATAAACGGTCTGTGCAGCCAAAAATGTCCGACTAATAATACCCCGTGAAGAGGGAGTGCAGGTTAAATATGCTCCAATGTCCCAAAGCTGCGTACAATGTAGCCCTTAACGGTTGCGTTGGGTGCCTACTCAGGTGGCGGCTCGTCACTTGATTGTGGTTCTAAAATACGACGCCCGTCGCCAATAGCCTTCGTGTAGCTCTTGTGCGACGATAATTCAAACTAAACTAAACTTCTCAAGATCCTACCAATTCTGCAGAAATTGTCCAGAAACCCAACTAAAGCCAGACTATTTGTTTGACTGCCAAGCAATTGCTGCCTCTCTTTTTGGGCTTGGTGCACCACCACAAGACGTACTTTATAGTCTCCAGGCCCATGACCTGGCGACTCTCATCATCAACGCTTTTATCCCTATATATAGTAATAGCTTTACTAGGACACGGTAACAACAACATATAGCGCGATACCCTTCGAACAACCAACCAAAAATTGAAAACAATCTTTCAACTCACTGCGTGTCTACAAAAGTCCATTCATCCAGTATTTTTTGACGTGTTTCCAATTTCTTTATAATCAACACTAATTTATTTTAAACGTTTTCCATTATTTTGCAAATAAATAATCTACTTTCTAAGAGGACAACATAATAAAAATAAAAGTTACAATGAAAGGAAATACACTGGCATTCTTTTTTAATACTATAAAAATTCGTCATTATTCATACACGTTTTCATTACGCAACCATTAGTGTATTAAAATGCATGAAACTATAAAATAAATATGTTCTTTTATACACAATGTTAAAGTATATAACAAATAATATAATTACGTTCTTTTCGATAATTGGTGGCACGCCATCTTTTTCATAAATGATCTTTTTTCTGATGTACTTATAGAAGTCATTTGCGTGATGTAAACTAAAATATTGTGTGTATGGCTATATTCTTTCAAAACTCTTTCAGGAGTACGAATTATAAAAAAAACGAGCTACAATAAGGAATATTTTATATGCTGAATTATTTTTTGATGCTCAAGTAAAAAATAAAAATAAACTGCAGTGATCATACATTTCATTTTGTTTGCAATATTCAAGAGACCTAGCATTTTAGAAGTATTTTGTTAATAATTGTTACGGTGTGGCGTTCACATACCTCTGAGTCTATACTTAATTACAAAACTAAATGGAGTCTCCACATCGATTAAGGGTAGGAATGACTACATTTCGGGGCTTGAGAGAGGTCCTAAACATCAATGGACGGAATACACCGACATGTTTCGAAGGAAAATTTCTTGATACCATAATGACGGCACTCGGTGTGGACTACGACCTTGATGTTCCTGAAGACAACTCCTGGGGAATTCTGGAAAATGGTAACTGGACTGGGCTCATAGGAATGCTAACAAGTGGAAGAGCGGATTTGGCATTTGGTAATCTCGCTCTCCGTGAAGACAGCGTAAAAGCTGTTGATTTCACCACGGTGTATCAAACATCAGGAATCGTATTCATTATCAAGAAAGCAGAGAGCATTTCTTCTGCCAATAACTTGTTACATCCTTTTACCATCGCTGTTTGGGTGTCTCTCTCTATTGTTTTTGCGATATTCATTCCAATTTTTTACTTGATGAGCAACAGAAAGAGGTCGTACGGATGGATAGTTCTAAGTCTTTGTGGAAATGTCCTTGGACAGCAAATTAAAATCAATAACGGTTCATTTCGAAACCGGAGATTAATTCTTCCGTTTTGGTTCATGTTCGCAATGGTCATATCTTTGGCTTACTCGGCTTCTCTGCTGTCGGCTTTGACTGTCCCTTCCCAGGGTAAAACTGTGCGCAATTTCCGTGAACTTTCGGACGCTGTCCGGAAAGGGACGCACCGTTGTTATGTGCACAGATCATCCAACGTTGTCCATGATGTATTTAGCCTTTCAGAAGAAGAATACGTCAGATTTCTTGGAAGAGCAATCGAACAAAATGAATGGTATCACGCGGGTAGTGGCTTCGATGGACACTGGATCAGCCGAACTTCGTCAGTCTTAAAGATACGCTCGTTAGCCGAGTTGTTTTACGGGACAGCGGCTCAAAAACCGTTCTTTGTGATATCTGAAGATGAACTTTCCTTAATTTTATTTTCTGTTGCTGTTCGAAAAGATTTTTGCTGCTTATCTAAATTAAATAAAATAGTCTCAAGACTGAATAGTGCAGGAATCTATATGAAACTGCAAAGGGAGTTTCACTACTCTCCTAAAATCAAGCAGGAATCCATGGACGATAGCTCTCAGAGGGGCACTTTAATGATCAAAGACATTTTGGGACCTTTGTTACTATTTTGCGTTGGATTGACAATTTCTTCAATTGTGCTGGTAATCGAGAAGATTAATTTCAAACTAAAGAAAAAATCCTAGACACATTTCTTGCAATGGGGTCATTAAGCGTTTTTGTTTTCGCAATCAAATAAAACGCGACAGAAATTATGCATTATCTCTAATACGAGTATCAAATCAGATTTTTTTTTATTATCAAGTAACAATTTAAAGAAAATCTCATTAATATCTAATTAATATTTAATAGCGAAAATGCTTAAATTCGTACAATCCAAATGCGTTGCAATTTTTTTGTCATGTACGTAAGGTGAATTTAATCAGACTAAACTTTGTATTGGGAAGTGACACACGACCATCGCAAATTCTGGAGAAAGCTGAGTATCTAAAAACTTTCTACAAAACGCTGTGTGTATAGCCATCCACAGACTGCATCAAGCTCATATGCTCATAAATGTTGTGAAATAAAAACAATTATGAAAAAATTTGCAGGTTCTATCAAACCATCGTTAAATAATGAGTATCGACATATTATTTGTGATCGAAAGACTGCAAGATCGAGTCTCGCCTTAGGACAAAAAACCTTTTGATGTACAACCACAAAAAAAACTCCTAAAAGATCGCCGCAGATTTTCACCCTGGAAAAGGTAATGTTATATTCTAGATTCTAGTTAAATTTAACTATAAAATTGGAAGTAGCAATGTTACCCCTCATTCGTCTTTTTACTCATTTTTTGTTGTTATAAGCTTATTATACGCTTGTGGTATCCATTTTTGTGTGGCACAAGCTTTTTCGTTTTTGATAAAAGTTTTTTTTCTATTTTGTAATAGTATCTAGCCTCCTTCAGGAGCTTTAACACAGCCAATAACGCCTCGTAATTTAGAACCCTGGTCAAGTGACGAGAATTTAATGGTATTTTTTCATAGTATTTTTCTTCTTAAAGTGGCAGCAACACTGGCCATTTTGCCCATTGAGCTAGAGGGGAAACTGGAGGAGGTGGCCGACTCGGCGGTGCAACGGTTAGGCCTTTGGAGCCTCTGGGTTCGGGTTCGAATCTCGGTAAGGCATGGATGTTTGTGTTTGTCGAGTATATGCGGAGTACGTGCTCGTTAAATCTGTTGGGTCCGAAAGTCCTCCAAGTTCCCATACTGAATGAGACCCCTCTATCATATTGACTTGGGCTCCTAAATGTATTTTAACATTTTTAGTTCAAAAGAAATTAACTTTCTTTAACTTTAAATTCCAACTTTTTTAAGAAATAACCATGTGGATTACTAACTAAGAACCAGCGAAGACGAACCCAATAGTTAAATAGGCAAGTTTCTAGGTTTTCTGCCCGGTTCGTTTCTGCTGCAGTGCCGTGTATTCCTCCGCGTTTCGTTATTGAATCGGCTCGTTTGCTGCCTTGTTCAGTGAATCACGCACCCCACCTCACGTTTCTTCTAGCTTAATGATTTTGCCCTCTTATTTTGCCCTCAATGCGCGCCCGTCGTTAGCATTGGAGGTCACGTGATCTGCCAATCTAATACTTTAACTATGACATCTATGTTTCTGATGCAACTTTGTACGGCTTCCCTGTAACTGTAATTAGTAATTTAGTGTGCGTTGTGGTTGTCGTGAGTTAGTCGAAAACGAAAATACAACATTGAATTTCAGCTAACATTTAAATAATACAAAATATGTTTACTAGATTTCTTAAATTCGCAATGTAGTTGTTTTATGTGAATGCGAAGTTTATCTTTGTCACACAGATTTATTAGTGGTTTTCTTTCTAAAGGTAAATAAACTTTCTTACATAAGTGTTTGATCACTACCATATTTTTCGTAAATAATGTCTTAGTGTTTTATTTAATCTTCTTAAAATTTATTAGAATTTTTTTCATTCTTCCTAAAATTGAAAAAAACTGGTAAATTTTTTGTACACGAAGTTTTGTAGGTTGTTTCATTTTACAAATTAAAATGAGATCGGAGAACACTTTAAATTGATGAGTAATAGTTTAAAAAGTTGTTCCGTTGTATGCAAATGTTTAATTTGAATGAGGAACGAAATCAAGATGCTTTTGACGAGTTTTCTTATAATATCATAATTACACTTACCAATAACGATAGAAGAGTTCGCTTTTATGACGGTGTTTATTTTGTGTATTCGGAATCCAAAACATTCGTCTGTACGTATTTTCACGTAACACAATCACACATATTCGGTTCGTTGTAGTAGCCCTTTGTATTATTTCTACGTATTCTATTTTGCTGGCTACAAAAAATTTTCTTGTTGACTATTAAACAACCTTTTAATTATTATCTAAACAGCTGTTTTTTGTTTATGCTTGTGTTTAATAACCAATATAGGTAAACTAAATCTTATAACCATGGGCGGTTGTTTTGATATTTTTAGTGGTTAATTCCTAGTTTCGGTATACGGCGACTTTTTATTTCTCGCCAAAGTTGTTGGCGAGAAAACATCGCGTACCGACGCGTGATTAGACGATGCTACTCGGAAACCGCGAAGTCAAACAACTGTGTTGCCAGATTGGAATTATTTATCGCCTTTTTTTTTGTCGCCAACGTTCCGAAAAAGTCGCCGTATACCGAAACTAGGATTTAACCTTTTTAGTAACCCTAAAAGTTCATCAAACATTTTGTGAACTTTTTTGCTTCTACTTGGAAACCATGCAAAGTTACCTATGAGTGTTGTCAACCACAAATTAATTTAATGCTTAATAGGTACAGCCATCTGGTCTGTTCATTGGTTACTTTTGGCAGGCTTGAAATTTTAATGTATTGTTGATATACCTATAGAGTTGTATGAAATATGAAGTGGAATGTTTGCCACATTCGGGAATTTTTGTTGCTTGCAGCTTAACGCAAATCGGGACCGCCCATTATATCATAGCTGTTCCATATTTTGATAGTCTTGCTAATTTAGACTTGTTAAAATAAGTAGAATATAAGTTACTGTATAGTTCCCATTTATCGCGATTTTTTCGGATTTGGCGATAAATAATTGTTTCTGGCAACCTGTCTAACTTCGACTGATGATTCGAATTCTATGACTTCGCACCAATGACGTTTTCCGCCAACCCTATCGGACTGTTGGTCATACAACATTTTTCCATACGATCTTTTAATCGAGTTTTTTAAAAAAATAAATCGCCAAAATACGGACTTTTGGCACGATTTTGGAAAGTTTGCCAAGGGGGACCGTACAGTAAATCTCTACCCAACATAGTATTTATTAAGAGATGACAACAGCAATAACATTCGACTATGAATAGTAAAACAGGTAGTCATGGTTACGGTAATAATTAAAGTACAAGTTGCTATTACGCCACAGATTTGTTAAAAACTTGTGACATCATATACGTGACAAGACTTAATATTTTTTATAGACTTTTAAATTTTGCTTTTTAGACCTTCAATACAAAGTCTTCAAACATCCTTATTCAAACACATCCTCTAGTCAAAAAGTATCCAACTCTTTTTCTCACACCATGGATACAACCGCCAAACAGCAAAGCCGCGACTCATCTAACAACGTCTCGTACGCCTCGGCCCTACAGAGGGGCAAACCATCCACTGACGATGCATCCAATAATAACCCTCCTTCGGATGACATCACCAACGGCAACAGTGTCATTTCAGATGACATCAAACCTAATGTTTCCAGCTCCCTCAATGACAGTTTCGAAGATGCCGAAGATAGTCAGCTCACCTACAATTCTCAGGCGTCGAAAGATCTCAGTAGTGACTGTAATGTCAACAGTGAGGGGAACTTCGAAGAGTCGAGTGCGTCAGTGACGACTGAAAATAGTGGTGCTAATAAAAGCTCAGAAAATGTTGAAGTTAATAATGATCCTTCTATGGGTAAGTAGTTAGTATTAATTTATAATGTAATTTTAAGTTTTCAAATTAAGGAAATGTTTTGGTATATTCTATGTATAATTTAATTTTTTAAATCATATTATGGAGAAGGGGTCGCCGGGTTAACCCCTCGCCCTGCTCGGTTGCAACTGTTCTGGACTAATCATGTAGATGAGTGTTCAATGAATACGCTGGCTTGAAGTAACAGCATTTATTCAATTAACATTAGTAAATATAACAAGTGTATAATAAATCAACAATTAAGGTAAGACAAACAATAATTATTTGCTGCGACGCTCGATCGACGAGCAATCCCGGGGCGGCAGCGTTGCCGAAGAGAAGAGAGTTCACAAGCAAGCAGTGAGTTTTATAAGTCCAGTACCGGTGTAGCCACATTCAGCTCATAAAACTACAATTTTAAAAAATGCACTAAAACCCTCTTTTCTCAACAGAAGGCAGTGGTGACGAATCAGACGTGGAAGATGAACAGAGCGAAATCGACAATTTGTACCCGACAGCCCTCAAATGGAGGTTTCGTCCCACTAACCCGGCCTTAAGCCTGCCATCGACAGTCACAGTGCTGGAGACAAATTTCGGCTCAAAAGTCTATTTAGTCGGAACTGCTCACTTTAGTGTAGAAAGCCAAGAAGATGTTACTAAGGTTTGTGAAAAGTGTTTCTGTAATTTTGTACCATGTTTTGTTGCCTACCTAGAAAACTTATTTTATCTTTAAAAAAAGATTTTATAGGTCATTGAAATTGTTGATTTTCCTATTTATATTCTTAAAGTTTATTTTAAAAATGCTCTATGATATTTTTGATTTTTAAATGTGTCACAAATAAAAATTAAAAAAAGTAAGCCAAGAATTTTTACTCTTCACCAGATTATTTCTCTTCCTTATTGCCACTAATCTTTCATATTTTTATTTCTTATCAATTTATTGATTTTTAAATATGTGTATAATTGATTCTATACAATGTGTTCTCTTTGTACATAAGTATTGAATATGAAATTTCCATGTCAACATTTTAATTGATACTTTCACTTCCTAAATCACAGAAATTGTTGATATGTATCTTTATTTAATAGATTGAAAATTTTGGAACAAATGGTTATAAAATCAACCTTTTGTGAACACAGCCAACAATTTGATTTAAATGTAGATAAAAATATATTTAAGTAGCTGACATAATATGAGCTACAAATGTTTGTGAAGATATTCTGAATGTAAAGATTAGACAATTAAAAAAGGAACCTCTTATGTTTGGACTAGCCCCGCTTTCCCCTAATGGCTGCCTTGTTTTGTAGACTATAAGAGCTGTTCAACCAGACACTGTAATGCTTGAGCTGTGCAAGGATCGAATCAACACGTTAGCATTAGATGAAGCAACGATTCTGGAAGAAGCCAAAGAATTAAACTTCCAGAAAATGAAAACTACAATAGAACAAGTAAGTTTTACTTTTTTAAATTTAGAAGAATAGAGCTGCTGTCTTTTGTTGAAAGGATGTCTTTTCCTTACTCATTGCAATTGCTTAAGGCCTTATCACACAAGAACTCGTTCGTTCAGCGACGTCCGTACGCCATATCGAAAACTGGTTATTGGAGCAGTTTTTGCTGGCTCAGCTTTTTCGAGTTGACCTGAAAAAAAACGGATCCTTTTTGCTGTTCGAACGGCTGCTCCAATCAGAACGAAGTTCAGTCGTGACGTCATGGCCGAGCCTCCTCCTTCTTCAATACCGCAAAAATACTGCTTTTAAGTTTGTGATGTCACGCATGACGTAGCCGTTCTCTTGTGACGTTTTTGCTGTCCCAAAAGTTGTTCGACGAGCGACGTTCGTACCTTTTGATAAGGGCTTTACAGTATTGCCAAATCTGCCTGATAAGTTCTTCCTGTGCTGTCTTTTCTTGAGAGGAAGATCAGCTCTTAAAGCAATACATTACCAAAATAAATTGTAATTTTTTTTTAAATTTAAGATACTTAAATGATTGACTAATGATATTGGTGAAAGAATATGTTAAAAACAATTCAGAGAATATGTTAATACTTTAATAATTACCATACCTTGTTAGTTAAGTCTTTTCTGAAGTAACTATGTAAGAGCAAAAGGGTGTGTTCTTTTGGATGCTGGTAATTTTATTACTTATTACTTAAATAATAATATCAAAGAAATTAAGTATTGTAAAAAGCTGCTGTAAATGAAATGTTTGAATAGAAGGACATAAAATAAAGAGTAAATTAGGTAATGCTTAATTTTTCCTTTAAATTATCTTTCTGAAATTTATAAATTCTATTTATTTTTATGTTTTTAGAATGGTTTACTTCAAGGAATTTTGTACTTTCTCCTGCTAAGTATGTCTGTCCACTTTACGAAAGAATTGGGCATGGCACCTGGTGGGGAATTCCGAAGAGCATATCTTGAGGTAAGAAACCTTAAACTTTACCTGACTTATTTTTCAATACTTAAATTAATATTATCAAAAAAGCATCATAGGCAATATTAAAATAATAGATTTTGTTATGTCCTCCATTCATTTTCACTGAAAATATTGTAATCTAGACTTTCTGTAAGAATGGCACTGAACGCAAATGCAGACAATATAATGCTGAGATCGGAAACAAGTTCCTGCTGTTCAATACATAAATTAATATTATCCAAAAAGCATCAAAGGCAATATTAAAATAATAGATTTTGTTATGTACCTCCATTTATTTTCAACTGAAAATATTGAATCTAGACTTTCTGTAAGAATGGCTACTGAACGCAAATGCAGACAATAGTAATTGACTGAGATCGGGAAACAAGTTCCTGCTGTTCAATACATAAATTAATATTATCCAAAAAGCATCAAAGGCAATATTAAAATAATAGATTTTGTTATGTACCTCCATTTATTTTTCAACTGAAAATATTGGAATCTAGGCTTTCTGTAAGAATAGGTGCTGAACGCAAATGCAGACAAATAGTAATTGACTGAAGATCGGGAAACAATTTTCTGCTGTTCATCACAATAATGAAATATATATTTGTTATTGCATCATTGATGATGCAACTCACCCCCGGATTGCCACATACATTTGAAATAGATGAATAAAGTTCAATCATCTTGATTGAAAATATTATTAAACACGGACGGATTTCTAAGTAGGCTGTAGCCTAGAGCGGCGAATTTGTGGGGGCGGCAAATTTTATGACCAATTAAAGCGACATTGGGCATAAAAAAATTCTTATAAACATTCTTATTTTTTAAGATAGAAAACAAATAATGTACATTAATACTTAAACCGTAAAAGTATATATAGTACTAATATTTAGTAGCAAACATGGCTGTTGCCGAGGGCAGTTGCACTCTCTCAGTCTCTCCCCCCCCCATTTGGAAAATGAAAGAATAATTGTAAATTGCAAAAAATTCGTCTACTATTTCGCTTTCGATTTAGAGTGTAAAGTACATGTGAAATATCGAATTTTTTTCCCTTCATTAATAGTTAAGATAATATTTCAAAAGTATATGTGTAAATTTTTAGAGTAAAATTCACATTATTTATAGATTAAACACTCATTTAATGTGCTCCACCTCAACTCAGCGAATGAGCGCTATTTAAGCCTTAACTGAGTGTTTGACTTTTGCTACCTGCTTTTCAAATTTCTGACCTTGGGGTATATTGTATGGTGAACTTATGAATAACGTAAGAAAAACTTGTGCTATGAACACCCAAAAAGACTTCTATAAGGCCCTGGTATCGCTGACTAGTTGATAAGCCACTGTAATCATACAGTTTCTGTGTGTCAAAACTTTAGACATGTTTTTCTCCAAACTGCTTTTTTCAAATTGGCAGGTAAGATAAAAGTTCTCAACTGATTCTTATAACATTTGGAATGCTTCTTTTCTATAGTATTAGCTACTAGTTGAACACAATTTTTTTTCTGAAATTACTGTTTTTTTACCCAAAAACTATTGAAAAAAAAAAGAAAATCTAACTTCTTTATTCTAAGGCATGTCAATTTATGAATTTCCAACTTTTTCGATGTTTTTATTGGTTCAATTAGAACAGCGGTTCCCAACCTGGGGGCGATTTGTGTTATCAAGGGAGCAAAAAATACTTGAAGGGCGATCAGGGGGCGATGAGTATTCAAAGGGGAAAATTTAAATAATGTTGTACCTTTGTACAGTAAAACCATTCTCCACAAACAACGCCCTTTACTTAAACCCATTGTAGAAATTTAGTAAAATATCTTAGTTAATTATTTCACTTTTGTTCTTTAAAAATATGTGTTTTATGTTTTTTCTATTTTATTTAAAAGTGACCAGATAAAGCTTCTTTGGTTGTTTTTATAAACGGTAGTAAGTGTTATAAAACTGTTTTATAGTTACACTTTAACTGAAATTATGATTAGACATAACATGAAAATTAAAAGAGGGCGATGGATGTTAATCAACCTAAAATTTGAGGCGATGGTCCAGAAAAGGTTGGGAACCACTAAACTAGAAGATATGTTTTATAAACACGTTTAATTAAAACAAATTTCTGATCACTGTAAGAGGAGATATAAATCCCACTAACTGATGCCTTTTGCAGCGAGGGTTACAGGAGATAAGTTACTATGGCGACCCTTTTGAAAAACCAAAATATCTGATTCTTGGATTTTAATATATAATAAATGAACATACTAAATTTCAAAACGATTAATTTATTCCGTCCTTTTTAAATAAGCCCCTGGAAATTGGTCAACATTCAGGCGGTTACATGATGTATCGCCCCCCCCTATAAAGACTTATCCAGCCAACTAATTGTGTTCATTGTAATTACAGGCACAGCAGATTCCTGGTTGCGTAGTGCATTTGGGAGATCGTCCCATCCATATTAGTCTTCGAAGAGCTTTAGCCAAACTGTCTTTGTGGCAGAAAATTCGTGTTGCCTGGCAAATCTTGCGACTCAAAGGGCCTATTAGGTATTTAATTGTTAATCTTTTCATTGATAAAATATTTGCGTTCACATCTGGTCTGTTAGCTTAAGTGGTGCTTTATTCCCTACTTTTTAAATAACTTGTCTTTATGAAAAAATTGTTTATTGTATTCAGCTTTCATTTCAGAAAAATAAAATTAGGAAGGGGACATTTTATTTTAAATTAAATCATTTCAATTATATTGCTTAATACAGTAAAGTTGTGAAATGAAATGATAATTTTTTTTCTTAAAAAAAAACAATAGTACCATTGTTAACAAGAAAGATTGATTGAAAAATCCTTTTTTATTATTTCTGATACAAACTTTACAGATGAAGCTATAGCTCTTGCATGCATTTTGTAATAAGTATTAAATATTCAAAAAACATATTTTTAACATATAAGTTATTGTAAAACCTTAAATTAATATGGGGGCTGGGGAGCCCAGTCGGTTAGGCGTTCGCCTAGCATGTGGATGGTCCCAGGCTCGGGTCGGGGAATCGCCAAAATAACTGCTGACCTATAAACGGCCTGTGCATCCAAAAAAGTCCGACGAATAATACCCTGTGTAGAGGGAGTGCACGTTAAATATCCTTCAAAGCCCTAATGCTGCGTACGATGTCGCCCTTAACGGTTGCGTTGGGTGCCTACTCGGGTGTCGGCTCGTCACTTGACTGTGGTGTTAAAATACGACGTCCGTCGCCAATAGCCCTCGTGTAGCTCTAGTGCGACGATAATTCAAACTAAACTAAACTTAATATTTTATAATTTTAAGTGTCATGCATCCAATTAATATTGACAATGTTTTGGTCGGCCCGGTTTTGATCATGGAACCTCTTGCATGCAAGCAGAATACTGAACCTTATAGGATGAAGTAATGACTCAGTTGTGACAGATAGTACAGTAAAAGCCCGTTTATCCGGCTCCCGATTAACCGGAAAGCTCAAATATCCGGAAAATTTCAAATTCCGATTTGGCGTAGAATTGAATATTTTTCGCCAAAATTGCAATTTCTTGCCAAATATAGTAAAAACTTTTCAGATTTTTTTCCCAAGAAAAATTTTGTTTCGTGACAACATTTGGCGCAAAAAGTGTTTTTTGAACAGACTGTCTGATTTAAAGTCAGGTATGGCACTATTTCAGCATTTCTTATGTTGCATTTCATTTACATGTTTCCACTATACGAAATCTGAGTGTTAACCGGAATTAAATTAGGGAATCGCCGTTTAATACCTGCCAACATTCCTCTGAGCTCTGTTCGTAGTCCCATTGGCGGGGGCGGGCGATTGTTTACTAATCACTCAAAAATAATTGATTACCGGTTATTTTTCTTTTAAATCGTCCGATTCCCGATGGGAGAAAAATCAAGCACCAAAGTTGGTCGTTTCGTTGAAAATTTGTTTGAAACGCGTAAAAAAATAGGATTTCACTGCGAACCTTCCGAATTTAAAAACTTTTATTGCATTAAAAATGTATTGTTTTGTTAATTCTTGGTTTACGAGCACTTCAGTTCTATTTTAAGTTAAACAGCAACCTCCATATTTTGTGTAAGGCAGACGTTGAATAAATTGTCTTGTTTCAATTAAAAACACAATAAGATTCCCTCAGTAACAACAAAAAATCCTAAGTAGCGATGAAGTCACAGGCAATCGTAATTTTTGAAACTAACAACTAACCTAAAATTTGGTTGACTGATCTGCCCTGAACTAAAACTAGGAACCCTATGCCGATTATACTGCCAACTAGTAGATATTACGAGGAGTTGTGGTTGGTTGATCGATTTTTTCAGAAAGAAAACTTTTAAAAAAACCAAAACCCTGCTATGATTATGTCTCTAACTAACAAATATTGCAAGGTGCTGAGGCTGGTTGACAAATCTGATCATAGCTAGAACTATAAGAGGAACACCAACGTACTGCAAATCCGACTCTATAACAAACATTACTAGGCGCTGATGCTGGTTGACAAATCTGATCATAACTAGAACTATAAGAACACTAACCTACTGCGATTACGCGGGTACTTAGCAAATGTTACTAGTCGTCATGGGCAGGTTAAGTTTACTTTCCGCAAGAATATTAAAAAAAAAACCACTTTGATCCGCATTTGAATCTTATTTCCGTGAATGAAATATGTTGATAAAATATTTGGATTAAAAAAAAAATCTTATTAAAACCATGGGCATTGTCTTTCAAGGCCGACGAACCGATTTTTTCATTAAGTGCTATAAGGTCACTAATACCAAGGCGAAAAAAAACTCAAATAAATTTTTAAGAAAATATCGAAGCTTATCCGTAGTTTTGACTGTGTTTCCGTAACTCCGTAGTTTGATACCTTCATCCGTATCTGTTGGGTCCGAAAGTCCTCTAAGTTCCCATACCAAATCAATACCTCTGGGGGTGACAAGCCAATTCTGGGGATCTTCTAGTTGGCCTCTGTCTCTAAAAATTAGATGGATTCACTTATATGTGTGTGTGTTGTCTCAGTCTGTTATGTCTGTCTTACTTGTCGAAGGTTTATAAGCGGGTCTTTGTGACCAAGCAAACAAGCCTGAAAATATATGTAAACCAACCAACCAACTACCTTCATCCGTAGAAACTACGGACAATCCGTAGTAGTTGGCAGCCTACTGGTTTTAGACCATGGTATGGACGATTTATGAATTTTAGTTTAGATTTTTAGCATTTGAAAGTAACGATTGATTTTTTTTCTTAATTAATAAATATTAATATTTTTTCTTCAAAATATTGTAGTATCTATTATATATTATTATATAAATGCAACATCGCCTATTTGCATTTTATAAGATGCAGCCATTATCTCTTGTATTTTCCGGAAAAATCGGTATTTTTTGGTAACCCTATTTGGCGACTTCCGATTAACCGGAAAATTCGATTATCCGGAAGAGTCAATTTCCCGAGCATTCCGGATAAACGGGAGTTTACTGTATTAGGTATTTGTGCTGACCGTCACAATATCAATATAATTTTGTTTAAAAATATCAACACATTTAAAATGCATAGCAGTGCCTATTTAGTTTATTTATTAATTTTAACCCATTCCAGCAAAGAAGAGGTTGAGCGCTGTAAGGATAAAGATCTGCTCGAAAAAATGCTGGAGGAAATGACTGGCGAATTTCCTGAGCTGAGCCAGGTGTTTGTCAGGGAGCGAGATATTTATTTGACCTATTCTCTCCAGATGTCTGCTCTGCCAGTGATTTCACCTAGAAATCCAGAAGGTGAGTGTTTTGTTTTAAAATTAAACTTTTTGATAATTCGAATATTGTTTGATAGCTATTAATTTTATAGATTTATTTTCGGGGTTTACTAAAGATGCAGCTAGTGAATATTTAGTTTAGGTATAAGTATTTAAATCAGTAGTTTACACTGTATTATTTATGGCAAATAAGTTCTGATGTGTAATAACTAGACCTGTTAAAAATTTCAAGTCAAAGGCTATTAGAATTTAGAACTTTTTTTTGCTTCAGTTTAGTTGAACCTTGTTAAACCAAAACTCTAAACCAAAACCAACAGAAAATTGAAATAATGCATCATTTCATTCAATGTATTAAATCTTTATAAATTACATACCATTGAAAAAACTAGAATATTTTTTATTGCAGTCTAGAAGTTCTACTTGCCGGATACATCTGGAATTTTTTTTATCAGCATCACATGGGAATTGAAAACAAAACATGTTTTTATCTATTTTTTACACTTTAAGCATAAAAAAATTTGGACGATTAAAGCAGAGATCCAATTAAACAAATTTCAGTTAAGAGGTAGCCCACTGTAATTAATATGTAATTTAAAAAGATTTGCAGTAATAAATTACTTTTTCTAGTTCCTGTGCCAAGCACAGTGGTTGGAGTAGTGGGGATCGGCCATGTCGCAGGTATCAAAGAACACTGGGGCAAAGTGAAAGAAGAGGACATCCCCCCTTTATTGCAGTGAGTGGAATTTTATAGTATAATTATTTAGTCTTATATATCTAAAAAAGAAATACTATTTCTCGGGACTCGAAAAAACGCCCGTCTTCCCGTCCTCGGCGGTCAAAAATTTCCTGAGGACAACGAATTTCTTGAATCCGATGTCCTCGTGGACAGCCCTTTAATGCTTGTGAAATATTTAAAAAAATTTGTTATCTTACAAGAGTCTAGCGCTTAACTTCTAAAATTACCCTCTAATTTAGAAATCCTGTTAATTCCTTCGTCAGACCAAATGCGCATGCTCACCTAATTGAATAAACAAAAGAAAAATTCTGTATGCATGTGCATGTGGGCTTCTAACGAAGGTCAATTAAGTACGAAACACATTACACACTGATCTTAAACAAGAAGCCTTAAACAAAATTATGAACATCTACCTAAATGGAAAAGCCCAGTCAGATTTCTGTGCAGAAACTCCTAAATCATTGTCTTGATTATGGAACTGGCAAACATCATATTATATTCATTTAAAGAACGTAGTACCCTAGGATAAATTGACATTCCATCTAACTTGAACTTTGTCATTTAAATTATTTCATAAAAGAAATGCTAGGTTACTATTAATAACCTAGTATTTTTTTATTACTATACCAATGTAATCCTAGTAACTAATTCATTCTGCAATTTATATAAATGTTTGTAATAAGTAAAAGAATTTATTTTTATTTAGAAGCAATTTATATATAATCAGAGTTTGACGGGTTAGTTTCAAAGGAGGACAGGTACATTGTTGGACAAGCCGTCCTCGGGGACGGATAAAATTTCTGAGTTTTTTCGAGCCCTGCTATTTCTGTCACATTTATTATTAATCAAGTCCGCAATCATATTAAATTTATTGAAGCGAACTTAGTGGCTTGTTTCAGATGCCATGTTTCTTTCAAGTTTTCATTCTAAATTTTCCGCGATTTCGTTTGTTTCGGTTTCACTTTCAATGTGTGTTTATTCGTCTGCTGTGTTCTATTTTACAATTCTTTACGTGGAACTTGTTTTTTATTCTTGCTATTTATACAACTATTGGTTTGCCCATCAGGCTCAAAATGATCAGAGCATATCTTAGTGCCTCTAAGAGGAATAAAGTTTTCTAATTTAATTTGAGATAGCCATTCAGTAGCCAATAGTTCATAAATTCAGGATCAGAATGCAGAAATATGTGATAAGAAACTTTTCTTTCTATGCAAGTTTTCTTTAACAAATGTTTAAACATCCAGCAGCACATTACGAAGTTGGCATTTTAAAATCCTAAAATTAAAATAACCTTAAAAGGTCACATTTGATTTGCGAATACCAAAACAAATGTAATTCCGGAAGGACCAAGAATGAAAACAATACAGCTGGAACAATTGCCACTCAAGACATGCAATATGTCCCCCCCCCCCCCCAAAAAAAACCCCCCCATTATAAACATTATTGAAAGCCAGAGTCAAATTTAGAGGACAATATGAATAAACAAAATTAACTAATATTTTAAAACTCCTTAACAAGCAAAATTTAAAAAAAAAATCTAAAAAAACTTCATTTGCTAACTGTGCAGTCACTCTGTAAGTATGTTTCTGGGATTATTCTCTAAAATTCTTTTTCTTCTCTTTTTAGTATCCCAGAACCATCTATGGCCAGCAAAGTTTTTCGTCAAACGATTCGTCTTTCGGCCTTAGGCATGGGTGCATACGCTGTATACAAATTTTTCCCTAGATCTATTATTACTAGTATTAAACCATTGTTGACTTTCAATGGAAAGGTATAAATATATTGTTGGGAGGTCAGAACGTAAAAGTTACTGACAAGTTCTTCAGAATGAAAGACTAAAAAGTTATGTATCGTTGTTGTCTTCGGGACTTAATTGTGCAGATGTGCTAGCTTTTAGAATATCTATTTATGAGCTGATGCAACGAAAGACTTATTCCAAGAAGTAAAGTGCGTTAAATTTAGTAACAGCCATGTTGGGGGAAATTGTTAAGTTATAGAAATTGTTGAAATATTAGTTACAAGGACGTTTTTTGAAAACTATTAATTAAATCTGTGGCCTATACTTAAATGCTTATATATCACATATAATTTTCCTTTTTGGTAGTACAGGCTAAGCCTTTTCAACAAATATTGATATTGGAACATATAATAATACAGCATAAAGTTACTCAAAAGTAATTGTTTTTACTTGTGAAAACAATTATAGTATTTGCAACCGTGTGACTAAATTTTCTAATACCGCCTGTATTTTAATGGCTTGACCTTGTCGATTTTTCATAAATACTTTAATTGTTCTGCATATTTCTAAAATAAAGTTTACAAAACCAAAATTTTACAACTTGTTTTCAAATGATTTTATGCTTGAAAATGAAATGGGATTTTGAAATAGTTAAACTAGTTGCAAAGCTGAAAAGTTTTTATTCTAACTTAACATTGTAACTGAAGACATCAACAAGTTTCATGGTGTTATAAGATACTTTTAGGGTTTTTTTAAAAATGATTTCTAAGTACCAGTGGTTGTACTTCATAATACACAATCAACTACAAAAACTTATAATTTAGTATAAAAAATTTTACTCTTCAAATGTTTGAATATTTGTGTGAGAAATAAAATATTGGCTTATAATTCAGATCCAGAATTTATATGATGTTTATATCTTTGAGATTTAAGTACAATATGTATTAAAATTTATTTTCTAAAGGGAAGGGAAGTAGTTATATTGTGCCTTTTACTAGAGTTTTTCATAAAAGAGTTATTTTATTTTTTATATTTATTTAGAGTTTTGTAGATGAATGTGTAAATATTCAGTTTTGTGTTTTTTAAGCAAAACATCAAAAAACTTAACAAAAAAAAATTCTAGCATTTTGCCTTAAGTAGTTATATGGATGTGTTTAAAGATGTATATTTGAGTATGTGCCTAAATTTAAAGTTGTGTCAAACTTGTGTGTTAATAATCTTGGATAAAAACTTAAACTATGAATGGGTTAATTTGGTATTAAGTAATATCATATTTTTCTCCATATTGATAAGGAATATAAGGTAAGTCCCCCAATTGATAGTTCCGAAACTTCAAAAATACACAAAAATACTATGGATATTGAAATAAAACTCGAGTTTCCTAGGGAACTTTGCATTAAAGGGGGTAACATTATAAAATACGTAAAATCAATTTCTACCCTTCCATACTTGTATAACTTTTTATGTGTTAGTCAAGACTCGCGTTGCTACTTGTATATTGAAATATTAAAAAATGGATACATTTTGTAAGTAATTGCAAAGGAACAAATCTTGTTTCAAAGTTGCTAACCCCAGACAATTGTAAACTTTTATATGAAAAAACTACTGAGTTGGTTCCAGATGAACTAAAGTATATAGGGTTTTTAATTATATGAACACTCATTTTGTTGAATACCGCAGCTGTAAGAAAAGACTGTATCTGCGAAAACTGAGTTTTGAGAAAACGAAGGAAACTTGTTTAATCAAACGTCAAGTATAACATACAACATACATAACTTTGATTGAATATGGGAATCTAACTATGAATTATATGAAGTACAGTCCAACCTCGTTAACGCAAATTCACTAAACACGAAATTTTGTTTAAGATGAACTGAAAAAATTTCCCCAGCCTATGAAGCTTTGAGCTAATGCAAAAAATCTCTTGACGCGAAATCGTTTAAGCCAAATCCCGCTTAACCTGAACAAAAAATTCAATATTTGACTTTTTTTTTCTTAGTAATTCAGTTTCGGAGAACAACTGAAACAAAACATTAAAAAAAAGCGTTAAAAAAAATCGTTAAAAACTGTCTTCTACTTCTGAGAAAATCATGATCTCCCATGATTCGTGAGTCAGTTCTTTAAACATTTACCTCATTTTTCTATTTACTCTAAATGAAGTTTGTTAATTGAATTACTAATTGTATATATACATGTAATTATTAGTGTATTACGTTATATAATTAGAAGTTTTAGATAATAGGTTTTTTTAAACTAGTCACTGGTTCAATGTAAAAAGAATCCCGACGGTTAACATGAAATTCGGTTAATACGAAATGTTTCGGTGCTCCCATCCAATTCGCGTTAACGGGGTTCGACTGTATTTTGTGTTATAATATGATAGATTGTGCCATTTTATGTGTATTGATGTTAATACAGTACAACTGGGTTATTACATCATTCAAGGGACTATGATATTTATAACGCTTTAGATGAGTAACTTAAATAAAAGGTTAAATATTAAGTGTAGTAAATCATGTAAAATCTGTTTCATATACTCATATTAGGGATGCACCGAATACCAAATTTGGCCGAATACCGAATATTCGGCCTACCTAAACCAATTTTTATTTTTTGTTGGATCTATTATTCATCAATTTCAATTAAACATAAACGTATAAGTACACAATCACACAATAATTTTAATACAATAGGAGCTATTTAATTTTTAATTGAAATGAAGCAACACAGAATAAATCTATTATAAAAGAAAACAAGTCCTGTTTGGGAATTTTTTGACGTTTTATAAGATAACTTGAAGAAATTTTTAAATTTCACTATTCGGCCGAATAGTTAAGCTATTCAGCCAAACCGAATATTCGGCTGAAGTGGTCGAATACCGAATAGTAACCGAATATTCGGTGCATCCCTAACTCATATTAGGAATTAAAGTAAAGAAATGTTATTGAATAAATTTTAACCCCCCCATGTGCTATTAGTAGTAGTTTAATGTCTGCTTATTCAGTCGATAATTTTTTAGATAGGAATTAAAATTAAAATTTGGCAGCTTTTGGCAAATAAAATATAATTTGAAAAGTGAAAATGAAATTTTAAAAACGAAAATTTCTCTAAAAAGTCATTTTGTATATAATATACAAACGCATATTTTTAGCGTTATAACAAATTTTAGATACATAGCTTTAATATCGCTTCTTGCAATTCAAGGGACTAAACATTTATGGCATTATGAGCGAGTTGTTGTTGTGATTGAGGTTGCTAATGTTGTAACCGAGTTGCACTGTAACTTCAAAAAACGCCAAAATTACAGATACAGTCTTCTTTCTTCCAGCAGCAGAATAATGGTGTTAGAATATATTGTTAAATGTATTAAAATATGTGTGAAATATGTATGTTTGCTATGGAATTAATATTAAAAAAAAAGCAGAAAGTCTTAACATTTCTGTCCAATGTTGTAACAAAGCACTTATTCTTTTCATGATAAGTTAAATTTTTTAATGAAAAAAAGTCTTGAAAGTTTGTTTCTATCTCACTTTAGTTTATAGAAGTCATTTTTAAAGTTTAATTTGGGTTAAAAGGGACTGTCAAAACCTTTTAGTTTGGTATTTTCAGTTGCTTGACTATGCTTTAAAGTGCATTATCTTTGCATTTACCCTCTTATTTCAGTTATAATGTAATAAACTATCGTAAAAAGATAAATAAATTTCTGCTATTAAAACTTTTGCTTCTGTATTTAATGTTCCACTATAGTATTACAGCCAAAGAGTTCTATAGTAGGGTAGAGGAACGACTCGTACCGGGCCGCCGCGAATAGTACACAGCAGCTACACTGCTTATCGGGCCCGGTACTGAATTGTGATGACTCATCCTACGCGATGGGGGAGAAAACGAAACTTGCGTTCGGACGTGCGAGAGAGTTCCCGCTCCGTTTTCGGAACGAACTTTTCTTGCTTAAAATATGCCGAATATTAAAGTTTACTTGGGTGTGGAAACTATTTTAGATTTTCTTTGGGGTTCATTTTTGGTTGTTTAATATAATGAAATAGAATCACGGGATAATTAAATTTCACATTACAATGCATTAATAAAATATAAATTCTTAATTTTTTTCAAAGAAAAGATTATAGATTATTTAGCTCAGGTCTATTGACTCTGGCAGTTAATATAGTATTTCTTTCCATGTAAACTTTCGAACTAACTTCTTCAAAATTATGAATTGTTTTAAATTAACTATATTTTAATATAGCAAATTTTTCAGTTTTTAAATTTGTATAAAATTTTTTACAGGTACATTTAATTTTTCAGTAGTAATGGTTAATTAACAACTTAAAAACTATGCAATTCAAATTTATTTTTTATAGTAATACTAAAATATATTATTTAATAAATAAAGCACATAGATTGAAACATAATTTATTAACATAAAAACTTTATCAAGATAATTAGAATAAACACTCATTTTATATTTCCGATAAACTAGATAAGAGATTAATACATTTTCTTATCAAGAAACAAAATAAACCATGACTTTTTGACATAGATAAAAAAGATTGAAGAATAACTTCTCAGAAACTAAGTAATCATTTTAGCATTAGCATAGTAGTTTGAAAAAATATTAGGAAGGCACGTATTAATACATAAATCAAATTTCACACAATGACAGAGCTTGCAGTCTTCTTGCACAATAAATATCTAACTTCTATCTTTTAATTACTAGTTGTGTAAAAATAGTCATACAGTCGAACCTCGTTAACGCGAACTCACTTAACACAGAATTTTGCTTAAGATGAACCGAAAGCATTTCCCGGCCCATAAAGCTTTGATTTCATGTATTGTGTTGCTAGCAATCAGTTTTGTAAGACATACGAGAGACCCTGTCTGGGAAATCTGTAGTTAACAGCAGCTACAAGGGGAAAAAAAGTAATTGTAAGTTTTCAGTAACATATGTTTAATAATATGTTAATATCAGGTAAATTGCCACTGAGAGTGGCCTTTTAAATGAGCACTTTCCAAATACTAAATTATGTATTTGTTTTCTGAAATCAGAAAAACCATCACTTCCTTTATTGAGTTTAAATGAATAGCAAGCTGTAACAAAATATTAAAATTTTTGAATAGGTATGCAACATCAACTATAAAATTACTTGGTTTGGGCTTATTTATATGAAAGTCAGATAAACTGAATTCCTTTCTACTGTTCTAGCATAACCAGATTTGTTTCAGTGATTAACTTTTCGAATCCTTATTAAGTTTTCATAAATCATATTTTGGTTAATTTTAATTTGACGGTACTTCTGTCGCCAAGGGATTTGGCGCTTTTGTAGGGAGCGATAAACAATTATTTTTGGTGATGCGGCATTTTCTGGTGAAATGCATTGTGGCGTCTTTGTTGTGGCTAGGTGGCGCTGGTTATACTTGCGCGGATGTTAGGCGCGTGGGATTTATTTGTTTCTAAATTAGTTTTTGACCAATCGCCGGCGCTGGTAATACTTGCGTGGTATTTAGGTTGCGCGGATGTTGTGCGCACGGAATTATTTTTATTCTAATAAATTTCTTTTTGTTCTATCGTCATTACGTTTGGGGTTACGTTTGGCTTTTGAACATCCGATTATTATGGATGGTGCGTATTAAAATTCTGAATTTTTTATCGGTTTGAAAATGGCTGGACAGCTAGCTATCATTCAGTTTTGAAAGAATAAAACTAAATTTTTTTACTTTAAATTTTTTGTTTTGCTTCGTAAAACAAAACTGCCCGGGGCCCCAAACCATTATTTAGGCTTTCAATGGGCCCTACAATACTGCCCCATGTTGGATACTGATGTTTTTTAGAGAAAAAAATTGCCCGGGGCCCCAAACGAGTATTTAGGCTTTCAACGGGCCCTACAATACTGCCCCATGTTGGATACTGATGTTTTTTTAGAGAAAACAAAATTGCCCGGGGCCCCAACCGAGTATTTAGGCTTTCAATGGTCCCTACAATACTGCCCCATGTTGGATACTGATGTTTTTTAGAGAAAACAAAATTGCCCGGGGCCCCAAACGAGTATTTAGGCTTTCAATGGGCCCTACAATACTGCCCCATGTTGGATACTGATGTTTTTTTAGGGAAAAAATAATTGCCCGTACCCCCAAACGCGTGCGTACTGGATTGCCACTCATTCGTGTAGCTCTAGTGCGACAATAATTCAAACTAAACTAAACTGGATTGCCACTCGTGTAGCTCTAGTGCGGCGATAATTCAAACTAAACTAAACTGGATTCCCACTCGTGTAGCTCTAGTCCTACGAAATTCAAACGAAACTAAACTGGATTGCCACTACTAGCCCATTGTGTAGTGTAAAGTTTGTTTTGTGTTGCCCAAAGCAAACCAAAACCCTGAGTCTGGTTTTTTTTTCAAAAGTAACTAGGGTTACTGCATCGGCGGAAAGGAATCTGGCAATGCGGAAACACGCGAGTTTCGCCAAGTTGTTGTTGTTTCTGGAGCCGCGCCAAGCAGTACCGTGAAATTAAAATTTACCCATATTTTATTTAATTTGTTTGAAAAACTATAAAATATTAAACGGAAACAATTTGCAAAATTTTTAATACCGATATAGTTGAATAAAATAACTAATCTGTACTGCGAAATGCAGTAGATCTGGTCACCCTATACTATTCCAACTCACTGTCTCACAAAGTGTTTAGGTATAGACAAGTATATTTTCTTTTGCTAATACACTAATTTTTATACGTTGGTAAAACTAAATTATATGTTTAACAAATGTTTTTAAAAAAACGCGCGTTTACTTGTCACTCTACAAAATTACGAAACGTATGTTAAACAAGAATACATTTTAGCAGCAACGTGTAACAAGACATAAAACTATTTAAACATTAATAAAAATGGCAAAACTTACCTGAATCACGTTTATTATGTCGTTATCAATCAATCCTCCTACGATATCTAGTAAAATATAAATTAAATACGAAATTAACTACCAAATAAGTTCTTTAAAAAGCACTAATCAAACATAAACACACACGTGTAAACATTCAACAGCCATCGCGTAGCGACAAGATCGGTAAAGCGCCATCTGGTTGTACCGGGCCCGATAAGCAGTGTAGCTGCTGTGTACTATTCGCGGCGGCCCCGCTCGTACTGAGCGAGCTGCCATCGGCAGCCATGGCTCCCGAATAGAGTGGCAAAAGTGCTAGTTAATTTATAATTTTGATACTGAGAAAGGAAGTACACCCAGAGCAAAGGCAAGAATCGAACCCGCACCCGTTACAGCGCGCGGACTGCTAACGTTATGGCCTGCGATCCAAACCGCTCGGCCAACGGGCCCCACATGCCACCCTATATTGTCTCCGTGTTGGTCCATGGTGCTGTTGCCAGGTTCAGTCTCTACCCTACTATAGAACTCTTTGATTACAGCAGTTTACCTTTGGAGCTTCATTTAATTCTTCATTAAAATTTTCCTGTTTTAAATATTTGTAAATTAAATACTTGAATTACTATAAGATATGATTGAAGTCTTTATGTAAGGGGAGATTTAACAGGCACATCTAAAACCAGAATTTCGGACTATAGAATGGGTTCTGCAGTTAATTTCCACACGATTGCCCACACTGTTTTCCTATGAATGGAAAATGCAGCCGAAATCCAGTAAAAATAAAAATCATATATTTTTAATGGGCTCCATGGAGCTTCCTTGAAATGGGGGGCAATTCTCATTATTTAGAACCCTGGTCAAGTTACGAGGTCGACACCTTAGCGTGCACCCAAACCAGTGACGTCATCGTTCGCTTGTTCGGGACTTTCGACTCCACAGATTTAACACACAACACAAATATTCATATGCTAGGGTGTTCGAACCCGGAATCTTCTGTGGCCAGGCCGTGCCAGTCGGTTTGGATACAGCTTCACGTGAGTCTGTGCACTTACAGGGTGCGGTTCGATTCCCGCCTCGCCCTGGTGATCTCTTTTTGGACAGTAAAAATTCTTGTCGTTTACTTGGGGCTTATAGGACTTGATCAACAACAGCTGATTAAGACCTACCCTAACCTTCTTCAGTCCGACCATCAGCGCCCGTCGGCCGGGGTTGAATATTAGCATCACTGGGTATAACTACCATCCTTTTAGTGGCTGAGAGGTATAACGTGTCCGCCTCATAAGCCCAAGTTTGCGGGTTCGAGTCCCGGCTGAGTCGACGGATTTCCTGAATGGGAAAATGGTCGGCACGCATGTCATATGATTATGTTGGCATGTAAAAGATTCCTTGATTACCCGTTTGGTTTGGTTTTCTCTGCAAAATTAAATCCCGGCATGCTTTAACATCCACAGAGAGCTCAGATTCATAGTAATCTGAGCGTCCAAATTGGTAGCGATAGTTGAATAGATGGTGCCACAAAAACATGGCTCTCAGTTCTGGGGAATATGCCGAGTCTGCAAAGGCTTAGCGCCGCCAATAAAGCAGACCCGTTGGAAAAAAAACCCCATCTTTTGTTCTGTGTCGCTTTTATTTCATACACGATGTAATAATAAATCGCGCCATTTTTGGTTCCGGTTGATGTTGTAGAAAACTTTCGTGCGAAATTCATCAAGTAAGAATCGTTCAGGAAGTCGATATTGCAAAAAGAGAAGGAAAATAAAAAAGAGGGATTTGCCAATAAAAAGGGGAGAGTTATGGGCGCTTTGTTGATGGTAGTTTGTAATAAGAAGTTCGATACGTAACGGATCGAGTCTAGTTCCTCCTTTAAACGCCATTGAGAAATTCGAGAGAAACAAGGGGTGTGTAACACTACACTGCTTTCAATTTCCACTGAGTAAATCAATACATTTAAAGGTAATTTATATCTTATAAGGTAATTTCAATAACTTTAAAACCTATAATGTTCTATGGCAGCTACCATTTCCGCATGCGCGATTTTCTCATAAACCTTATCATGTCGTGCGGCATGTACTCTGGAAACTCTTGTACCCAATTTGAAGGGTGTATCTTTTTCAGCCCAGTACCTTTAAAACGTTCTATGTCAGCTACCCTTGTGTGCATGATTTTCTCGAATACCTTATTATGACGTCCGGCAAGTTCTAGGGTAGGAACTCTTGTACCAAATTTGAAGTCAGTAGCTTCATTAGTTCGAGATGTAGAGTAGTTTTAGACAAAGTGTCACTCAATACATTTAAAGGTAATTTATACCTTATAAGGTAATTTCAATAACTTTAAAACCTATAATGTTCGATGGAAGCTACCATTTCCGCATGCGCGATTTTCTCATAAACCTTATCATGTCGTGCGCATGTACTCTGGAAACTCTTGTACCCAATTTGAAGGGTGTATCGTAGATTCAGCGCCAAGTTATGGCGCTGATTGGGCATGATTTTGTCGATACTCGAATGACGTCCGCCAAGACTGAGAATTGCGAAGAGAACCAGGGGTGTAACGAATTTTAACAACTTGTAAATCAATACATTTAAGTAATTTACTTATAAGGTAGATTTCAAAACTTAAACTATAATGTTCTATGGCAGCTACCATTTCGCATGCGCGATTTTCTCATAAACCTTATCATGTCGTGCGGCATGTACTCTGGAAAACTCTTGTACCAATTGAATGTGTATCGTTTTGCAGCCCAGTACTTTAAAACGTTCTATCAGATACCATATGTGTACATAGATTTCAATCGTAGTACCTTTCAATGTTTGAGTCACTGGCTAAGTTACTACCGTCAGCGAATCCTATATACATCAACTTACTGAAGTCGCTTGTATCGTTTTTCAGCCCAGTACCTTTAAAACGTTCTATGTCAGCTACCCTTGTGTGCATGATTTTCTCGAATACCTTATTATGACGTCCGTCAAGTTCTAGGGTAGGAACTCTTGTACCAAATTTGAAGTCAGTAGCTTTTTTAGTTCGAGATGTAGAGTAGTTTTAGTTAGACAAACTGTTTGACAGACGGACCAATGTTCACACATGAATACTTGATTACATATGAGTTCTTGACGAACATAAAACAGGCTTTTCATATAAATGTATGCAAAATTATTATCAATATTTTTTGTGATTTAAGAATATTTTACTTATTAATTTTTTTAAATGCCAACTTCTTGCTGTGCTGTTGGTTGTTCAAAACATTTGTTAAAGAAAGCTTGCATAGAAAGAAAAATTCCTTTCATCTATATCGATCATTTTGAGAGTGAAACCGAAGAAACCCATGAAATCCAGTACGGATAAAAATGAAAACAAGAGGGTTACATCATCTGAAATATTCCCATTGAGAAACATATTTTGGACGAATTGTTCCCATCTAAAAAATTCCTATCTAATTTTGATCCATTTATTGCCCTATTTTATATGAGAACTGGGTCCGATGTTGTCACGACCAATTGTACTTACAATGCAATTAAAATAACCATCGATTGCAATGAAATTCTTTTCCAAAGGTCAAGTCGTAATAACAATTCGCAACAAATTACCTAATTACTTCACTTGAGTCCACTTTGCGCGGATTCGGTCCACTAATGGAGCTAATGTCCACGTGGATCCTAATCATATCTCATTCATCTCAGAAGTATGAAATAAGTAGATCGCAATCGCTTTTGCGAAATGCCACGCATGCGATCGGGAAGTCGTATGAAATTCAAATTCCCCACTGTAAAAAAACCCTGGGCCTTCCAGTGGTAATCGACGAGACTCTCACTGAGAAGGTTCTTGGTTCTGTCCTTATCCTAGCCATACTATAGGCGTATTCGTGCTGAAGGAAAAATCCCTCTGAAAATCACTGGGGTGCCCGAGTACACTGGGCCAGACGTGCTCGTTAAATCTGCGGAGTCCAAAGTCCCGACGGCGTTAGCTTACGATGTCGCTCGAAGTTCCGTTGGGTGTCCGCTCTGGTGTCGACCTCGTGATTGATTTGACCAGGGTTCCAAATTACGAGGAGTTATTGGCTGTGTAAAAGCTCCTAAAGGAGGCTAGAAATTGGCAGCCGGAAACGATTACATTACATTAAAAAAACTGTACATTTGGGGCTGTGGATAGCCTAGTGGTTAAGGCATCGTTCTCGGAAGGTCCCGTGATCGAGTCCCGATACCACTGAAGATCCACCGAGTATATGCGGAGTACGTGCTCGTTAAATCTGTGGGTCCGAAAGTCCTGTGGGCGGTCATGGCGCAGTTTCCCACGGGTACAGGTCCCTGGAGACTATTTCCCTCCCCTTCAGGGACATGTCTAAATTGTGGAGGTGGCGATAGATGGCAGCATCTGTCACTTATGTGTGTGTGTTGTGTGTGTCTGTCTTACTTGACGAAGGTTCATAAGCGGGTCTCTGACCAAGCACACAAACCTGAATATATGTCTACCAACCAACCAACGAGCATTTGCCTTTCATGCGGCCAGCAGTCTTATTTGATGCAAAACGTTCAGACCCACTCAATAAACGGCCTTATCTCTTAGACTGTTAGAAAATTAGTGCGATTCCTGTATTTTTACAGTTTTAACTAGTCTATTAGCTATAGGGGGGGGGGGGGGGTAGGTACATTACATATACATTCCGGCTTGTGCGCTTGATCAGAGACCCTCTCATAAGCCTTCGTCAAGTAAGACAGACACTGAAAGAAATTTTACTGTCACAGAGAAAGGAAAGTACACCCAGGGCGAAGGCGGGAATCGAACCCGCACCCGTTACAGCGCGCAGACTGCTTGCGTAATGGTGCAAACCACTCGGCCATCCGGGCCCCCTATTAGCTATAGGAAAAGATGGATATGAGTGTTTTTTTTAACGGGGTGTGACTGGAATCTCTGCTACCGTTTCCTGCCCGTTATTTTAAAGGGATTTTTTTTAAACAGTGCTCCAAACAATATTCGTCTCAAGGGATCGGGAGATTGAGGCATCATGACACAAAAGCTATCTTCGCAGGTTCTGTCCCCCGTCCAGGCATCCTATAAACAGATCAGACAGGAGAGAAATCCCATTAATATATCATGCCGTGTTTATGGGGTAGTGCACGTCAAATCTGTATTTCTCAAAATACCCAAAGCAGTGTACTGTCTCGGCACACTGTAAAAAATTTGGCGGTTGGTTCACCACAAATCTTGTTCCTAGTAGTGTGGAGAAATGCTTCACCATATTGTCGGTATTCCCGTTGAACCAATTCTCAGATTTTTTCTCTCTAAAATCTTAAAAAGGGTTCAAACGAATACCGAAAAAATGGTGAAACATTTCATCACACAACCTTTGCAGCTACTAGAAACCATTACTATAGTAAAACCACCCACAACGTTTTTTAAACAGTGTATATGAGGTTGGGTATCAGATCTAATATCGGCCTATAGTCACTTGACCACTGTCCGAAATTGCGAGGCTTGTAGCAAAAAATATGTAAAATCAGTGTGCAAGGTTGATTTTACATATTTAAATTTACATTTTGACTCCATTCAACCACCAATTTGATTAAAAAAAAATTGGCGAAATATCTTTCATTATATTGTATGAAGATATCCCCCCCCCCTTCCATCAAATATTAAAGCATTATGCTCATCCTTAAAGTTTTATCAAAAGTACCGTTTTTGTTATAGTTAAAATTAATTGTGTGGAGTGATTCTAAGATGTGGTTGGGGCCCGGATGGCCGAGTGGTTTGGAACATTACGCTAGCAGTCTGCGCGCTGTAACGGGTGTGGGTTCGATTCCCGCCTTCGCCCTGGGTGTATATTCCTTTCTCTGTGACAGTAAAAATTCTTTCTGTGTCTGTCTTACTTGACGAAAGCTTCATAAGCGGGTCTCTGATCAAGCACACAAGCCGGAATATATATGTAATAGTAGTAGTAGTAGTAGTAGATGTGGTTTAATACTAGAACGTCGGTCCTTATACGAGTTAAAAAAATTTCAGTATTCTGTTGCCACACAAGACTTGAAACATGCCCATTATAAATAATTTAGTTGGGCGGGTTTTTTTTTCTTTCGTGAAACCTATTAACCTTCAAAAATCAAATGTATCACTTTAATTTTCATTGTCTCTCTCCGGTGAATAACGCAAGAAGTAACATTAAGATTAATTACTTTCTCTGGAATGACAATTCAGTTCCATTTCCGCAATGTTGCCACAATATCACGTTCTAATGTTCGATAAACGATCAGATCACCGAGGACAATGCAGTGTTCTTTCTTATCCATGTAATGCTATGGAACAAAACAATTGATTTTTTTGGCAGGAGAAGAATTGATGGAAAGATTCAGTTTAAGTCTTAGATTTAAGAAGATGGAGATGCTTGGCGGGAAAACAAGTGATGTCGTCAGAAAGTCGCCAAGTAACCCTAGTGAGCCCAAACAATCACTCACTTAACATCAATACGTGCATTCTAAAACGTATAATTTTACTCTTTAAAAAACAATAATTACAATTCAAACTAATTGGTTTGTAACAGAGACTGTCACTTAACCCGCTTCCACACAACAGTTGTGTTTAACAGGTAAAAAGGCGACAAACACAGCATTGATATTCTATATTAAACATTTACACGCTATAAATTTCGCTAGTTTCATTATTTTATTTCGAAAATTCAATAATTATTACTTATCGTTGCAAAATTAATTATTATATTTCAAAGAATAAATATGCAATTCCTCGCTTTTAAATAGAATTAAACATTTCATATCACGTAAAGAATCTCGAGTGAAATATATTTGACGTCATTTCAACTGATCGATGTCGCAAAATAAATAATTTTAATTTATTGTATAAAAGAATTAAAGTTTCTTGAGCGATTGTTGGGAATGGCAATGGTGATTGAATTCTAATAAAATGGCGTCCTATGCTTTTTAAATGAGCATTCAATTTTGCAGTTTTTTTAAAAAATAATTGAAGTACTTCGAATTCGAAATATTTTCTGAAATTTTCAATGTATTCTAATTTCAATGCGCTGAATTGTTTTACGTATCACATTTGTCCGTAGCATTTGTAGTCTGGGATATGAAAGTGGGTGACGGACAGACAGACGGACTGAACGATTATAATACCTTTTTACGTTATAAACGTAGTGTGGAAGCTAAAAACGACTGTTTGCGCAGTTGTAGTCTGTAGTATGAGATCTGAATTTACAAAAGATTGCAATTCCCACTGTAATTCCTTTCGAAGGTAATTCCGGTGCTGGGGAGCCGTTAAAGCGTTCGCCTATCATCAGACAGGTCGGTCGGGCATCGCCAAAAATAAATGCCGACCTATAAATGGCCAGTTCAGCCAAAAATGTCCGGCGAATAATACCCCATGATACCCCGTACCCCCCGTGTAGAGGGAGTACACGTTATACATCTCCAAAGTCCCAACGCAGCGTACGATGTCGCCCTTAACGGTTGCGTTGGGTGCCTACTCAGGTGTCGGCTCGTCGCTTGACTGTGGTTCTAAACGACGACGCCCGTCGGCAATAGCCCTCGTGTATCTCTAGTGCGACGATAATTCAAACTAACCTAGCCTAACAAAAATGCGTTGTAATTATAGTTTATATTAGAGAGTCAGAAATCGCCACGTCGATGTAGTAAGCCTAAATTAACCCCACTGTAAAATAGCTTCAAATACGTCGCCGAAACATTGAGCTAGAAGAAACGTGGAGTGAGGTGTGTGATTCACTGAACAGGGCAGCAAACGAGCCGGTTCAATAACGAAACGCGGAGGAATACACGGCACTGCAGCAGAAACGAACCGGGCAGAAAACCTAGAAACTTGCCTATTTCGCTATTGGGTTCGTCTTCGCTGGTTCTTAGTTAGTGATCCACTAGGTTATTTCTTAAAAAAGTTGGAATTTAAAGTTAAAGAAAGTTAATTTCTTTCGAACTAAAAATGTTAAAATACATTTAGGAGCCCAAGTCAATATGATAGAGGGGTCTCGTACAAGCATTGCATACAAATGTAGGGAAAATAGTCCTTTTCTGCCCTGTTCGCATAAAAGGGTGTGAGTGGGTTTTCGGCTCGCTGACACCTCACTCAAGTTTCCCTTCTAGCTCAATGGGCCGAAAACATTTGTTTAGGCTTATTGCACAGCGATAGATGGCTTCACTTGGCAAATCTTTTGTATTGGATTTTGTCCGGCATCTTCTTCTTACCTCTATATTCCAAGTTGACATTCGATGTGTGACTCTTTGACACGATTGTAGGTTCATGTAAACTGCTGAAATCGTTTGCGTGATGATATTATTGAAATGGAAGGATAGTTGCAAAAACAATATGAATAAACAATGACGAAATCTTTACGAAAAGCGTTAAATGTTTGATTAAGAACTTATCGAATGGTGGGTTGTTTTATCGACATGAATGATTGTTACCATTGAAGTTCCAGTTCAATATTTTTATGTTAAAGTATTTAAAACTAGGTGAGGTGTATCACGCTACACTATAGTCCTTTCAACTATAATTAAACAATACCACAGTTCACGATTGTATATTTTTCTAGCAATTTTTAAACATTTTTACCAAAAAGTATTTTAATCGCATATATCTCCTTACAAAGTGAGTTTTTTTAAAAAAGTTTTTGGTTGTTGACATGGTGGAGATTTCCGCTCGTCTGCTGTTTGCACCCTTCTTCCAAATTCCCTTCTAAAAGACCGATTTCAAAAACTCTCTTTTTTTAGCAACTAGGGGCTGCGCCCCTAGGCTCGCAAGCGAGTAGATGGCTGCGCAATCTCACTGGCTCGCAAGCTTGAATTCTTGGATTCTTCCTCTCCGCCCCCTGCTCGCTATCGCTCGCAAACCCCCGGGAATTGCTGTGCAATTCCATTAGACCACTTCGCGGCTGGTAGGGGGCTACGCCTCCCTGCTCGCTATCGCTCAACAACCCAATTTTAAACTCAATAACCAATATTTGTTATAAAATGTTTTTTTATTGTATTCTTCCACGTGTAAAGCAACTTTTGTAAAAAGAACAGGTTAAAGAACTGTTCTTTTTAAAAGAACAGAGCAGAGAGCAACTGTTTTTTTTAAAAGAACGTAACAAAATCACGCATTTCTGATCTTTTTTTCTGGGTGTTATATAAAAAGGAACCACGATTTCGATTTCGTCAAACTTATTATAATTTTTAATTAAAAAACTAATAGGAAATTTGAAAAAAAAATCGCATCGAGGCATAAGGGAGACACACCTTCCAGAAAAACTTTGGACTTGTAACATCAATAGTTCATCCTGTTATGGCTGCGAACACTTTAAAAGCCTATACTTTAACATAGAGAGACTAATTTTTATTTTTAATTAAAAAAACTAACTGGAAATTTGAAAAAAAATGCATCGAGGCATAAGGGAGACACACCTTCCAGAAAAAGAATGCAATTCTAAGATGAATATTTCATGCTGTTATCGCTCCGGACATGTTAAAAGAGCTTACTTTTTTTAATATAGAGAGATATAACATCAGAGAAATATCTTTCGTACTTTTGTCTGTCTATCTGTACATTTTTTCACTTTTTTGTCCATTTGTCCATCAATTCATATTCCTTTTACTTCCCGTTCTAGCCGCCCGATTTTAAAATTCTCATTTCTCTTGTTTATTGAAAGGTGTGACATCATAGTATATTTTATGCTTTTTGTCTATTTGTAGGTCTTACCATCTATCCATCCCCCTTTCAACTTCCTTTCAAATATATTTGTAAATTTTTTTTTGAAAGGTGGGGCATCAAAAAAGTATCTTTTATGCTTTTTTTTTGTCCTTTTGAATTTGTCTGTATTTCCATCTTTCTGATCCTCCGTCCGTCTGTCCGTACCCACTTATCAGCTTCCTTTTTAAGAGTTCGATTTTCAAAGTTCGTATTTTTTTTGTTTGAAAGGTGTGACGACATCAGAAACGTTATAGTTTTGACTATCCGTATGTTTATTCGTAATATGAGTAATTACGTGAGTATTAAAGTAAAAGAAAGGAAATCATTTTAGTTTTTTTTAGAACTTCTTGCTTTGTATAAGAACACCATTTAAATCACGCCCTTGCTGGAATATTAAGAACAGTTTATAAGAATTTATTCTATCAATACTGTCCGTATAACATATTTTATAATATTATAGCTACTTCAATTAGCTAAAGTATAAAAACAATATTTAAAAATTTTAAATACTAAGAAAATAACGAATACTATTTACTTCATAACCCTGAGCTCCCTATAGTATTTATATTTTTAAAAGCCATTAAGGCTTTAATTCAATAAAGTTTTATTTCTGCCTCTGGCAAGCGCTCAAACAAATTACTAAGTTCTTAAAGAAACCATGCGTGAAAATTTCAAAACAAGGAAATTCGAGACAAAAAGAAGCAATTCTATCTTGGAAGATAATAACTATTGAGGTTTTTTCGCTTACTTTAGTTTGATGAACACCGAATGTCTTAATAAAATGATCTTAATCAAACTATCTTAGATCAAACTGAAACTGAGCCTTGCAGGGCCCGGTGGTGTCAGGCGTAATGCTACGGAGGATACTTTCACGTGTTTTGTACTTGCCACAGTCCTATAAAAGGATAGAACTAGACCAAGAGAAAACACCGTCAATTATAATAACAAAGTCAATTATAATAACGACGTATACAACTTATGCATATTGTTGCTGTTAGGTTTCTTTAGGTGACAGCTCAGGTGTCGACATTGTCACCTGACCACGGTTCAAAGTAATGTGGCCCTTTCGTTTTAGACGTCTTTTTGGGGGGAAGGGGTGGGGAAAGTGCGTTATCCTCATAGATAATATAAATTATAAAATTATTTTAAAAAATCGTAAAAATTCTAGCTGCATTTTGGAATTTTTTTAGTGACTTGAAATGCTTTTCTAGTTTTTTTTTGGTAATTTTAGAATTAAATGGTATTTTTCCGATGCAGCCGTACCATTTTTCTCCTTAAAGTGGTGGCAACACTGGCCATTTTGCCCCCTTATTTTGGTCTCCATGCGCGTCCCGTCGTTAGCACTGGACGTCACGTGATCTGCCGATCTAATACTTTAACTATGATATCTATGGTTATCCTAAACACCAAATACTGTATAAATTGTTTAAGAAAAATTATAATTGCCCTTATTTTTATAATCAGTGGAAATTCTAATTGGGTTTTACTTGCAATTCATATTATAAAATGTAAGGTAATGAAAGTATTGCGATGGGAGCGGAAATCCGAAGATTTTGTGTTTTCTACACGTTTTGATGGAGGGTGCTGATTCTAAAAAAGTGGTTTTTGACAATTAGTCTGTCCTTATATTTGCTGAAATCATTCTACAGCTCGAAGAAAAGGAGCTATAGACTTGAAATTTGGTACGTTAGTTCCTATGTACCTTTTGGACACTATAATTAGGTTTTTAAGAAATCGCGCAGTAGCTGCCATCGAACTTTTTTGGTTTTAAGGATATTGCTGCAAAACGAAAAGAGCTGCGGACTTCAAACTTAGAACAAAAGTTAATATTACGCGTCACAATGAGCTATTACATTTTCAAATATTCGCACGTGCGCAGTACGGATAGCCGAAACTAGCACATAAAATGTCTCTTATTGAGTGGTAATTGAAGGTCGTGTAGTGTTTCACACCCCTAGTATAATTTTTATTCATCTATCTATTTGTTTAGTGTGGTCTTTTTTTATTTTAAGAGGGATTGTCAGTCCCATGGAGCCAATGCATTAGTTTTGGAAACACAACTTCCGCAGAAGTATTGCTTTGCCATGTTAGCCCTTTTCCCCCTAAGTATGGGAATCGACATAACATCGAAATGAAACAAATTTGAAACGAAAATGTTATCTAGTCATTTATTTTTATATTTTTGTAGTTTTAAAATGCCAAAAATATACAACAGATGACGACACTATTTTAAAACTTTGTCAATTAATAATGAAAAAATCTGATGTTATTTTCTTTTCAATTTTGTTTTAAATTGATGTTATGATGATTCCCACACCTGGGGGTGAAAATGGGATAACATGAAAAACAATTCTTTTGCAAAAGTTGTGATTTCAAAACTAATGCATTAGCTCTATGGGACTGACAATCCCTCTTAAACTCAAGAATTTCTGGAAGGCGAAAAAAAATGGCGTTATTTGAAATTTTCTTTATTATTACATCACTTTCACTTGTTTTCCCCACAAAACAAGGGTCTGTGGCGAAGAAAAAATGAATTAAATAATAATAAAAATAAATACGTGAATTCCCACACCACGGGGGCCCGGATAGCCTAGTGGTTTGGATCGCAGACCATTACGCTATCAGTCTGCGCACTGTAACGGGTGCGGGTTCGATTCCCGCCTTCGCCCTGGGTGTACTTCCTCTCTCTGTGTCAGTAAAAATTCTTTCTGCGTCTGCGTTACTTGACGAAGGCTTATAAGCGGGTCTCTGATCAAGCACACAAGCCGGAATATATATGTACCAACCTTACCCTTCCCACACCTCGTTTCCGAAACGTTTTGTTCCGATTGGGCATGGCTGCGTGTCGGCCCCATGTCTGGCCCGGTTTCGCGAGGGAAAGTGGTCTCACTCTCACTCTGTGTTTAGAGACGGACGGACGGACAGATTTGCTCGAACATGCGTCGTCGATGAACATGGGAGAAATGAGGGGACGACTTGGGATAACTGTTGTGGCGGTGAGTAAAACTTATTTTAAAAAAAATGTGTAATCTATTGTTACTTTCAATCGTCTAATATGAAATATAAAGTAATTAAAGTATTGCGATAGGGTGGATATTTTGTGTTTTTTACATGTTTAGGAGGGTGCAGATTCTAAAAGAGTGGTTTCTGAATATAGTTACGTCTGTCTGTCTCTCCGTCTGTTTGAAATCACTCTACAGCTCGATCCAAAAGAGCTACGAACTTCAAATTTGGTAAACGAGTATCTATCTGTCGGACGTCATAATAAGGTTTTCGAGAAAATTGAGCATGCGCAAAAGGTACTTGGCATAGACCTTTTTAGGTTTTAAGGTCATTGAAATTACCCTATAAGGCATATAATTGCCTTTCAATGTGTATATTCACTCTTAAACAACAGCTGTTTTAACTCAGTGAGTTAATTTCCACTCCTTTCCGTGCCGAAAATGCACTTCTCTTACGGAGTGAATTGAAATTCTTTTCGAGTGGATAAAAGTAATAAAGAAACCAATCTGCTCTTACCTCTTAAACGAGCGTTATAACTCAGTCTGATAATTTCACTCCTTCCGTGCCGAAAGTGCACTTCTCCTATAGGAGTGAATTTCACTCTTTTGTTTTAAGAGTGTTTGATTTATTAAGTGGCAATTGAATGTCGTGTACTGTTGCATACCCCTATTATTTTAAACATTCATCAGAATATGTCGCGATTGCTCGGAGAGTATAATGTGTCTCTTATATGAAGCTTCTAGTTGCAAAACTTAACAGAGTATAACTGGGAGCCCAGTCGGTCAGGCGCTGGCCTTGCACGCGAAAGGTCCCTGGTTCGTGCCCGGGCATTGTCAAAATAACTGCCGATCTATAAACGGACGCCGCGTTCAATGTCGCTCCTAAAAGTTGCTTTGGGTGCCTACTCAGGTGGCGGCTCGTCATTTGACTGTGGTTCTAAATTACGACGCCCATCGCCAATAGTCCTAGTGTAGCTCTAGTGTGACGATAATTCATTTAAATTCAGACAAAGTATAAGTAACATATAGGGTCCGCGTCCGGTCCATTTATTGGCGACTTAGTCCGATTGTCAAAAGTAGCCAATGAACTAACCGGTCCCTATATACACTGCTCAAAACAATTAGGGGTGCACTTTCTGCACTCTTGTTAACCCTTTCAGTTCCAACTTATTATTTTTTATTCTAAATATATAAAATTTGTTAAATTGATTCATTATATGCATCCAGAATGAAATGGTAAAAATCAGGGAAAAAAATCTTAATTTTTTAAACTAAAATTTAAGGGTGAAAAATAGGAATCATCACTTTTGAATAAATTATAGCTTTAATTTTTTCAAAACTTTATTTGATAAAAAAAAAGTTAAAATCAATTTTTAAACATCAAAGAATGGAAGCGTGAAGAATTTAGGGGGTCAATTTATTTCATAAAATATTTTGAGAGTGAAATTTATTTTACTATTTTTTAAAAAATATTTTCATTTAATTAAAACAAAAATTATTTAATTCTTCAAAAGACATGATTCTTCCATTTAACGATAAATAAAAGCGAACTCAACTTAGTGAGAAAAAAAATCGCAAGCTAATGATTCCAAATGGAATCATTGGGGGTGAAAGCTTTTGAGCAGTGTATATTAGTTATATGCTTTGGAGAATGTGAGTTTTGCAATTACACCCTTCATATGAATTGCCTGTCTGCGATTTGAAGATTCCTGAATTCTTGATTGCAATAAAAAATAACATTGATGACCAACAATGAGTCAAGTGCCCAGCGAGTGAGGTCCTAGGGCCGGTCTCTCTCATTTTGAGGCTGCGCACGATGTCGCCCTTAACGGTTGCGTTGGGTGCCTACTCAGGTGTCGGCTCGTCACTTGACTGTGGTTCTAAAATACGACGCCCGTCGCCAATAGCCCCCGTGTAGCTTTAGTGCGACGATAATTCAAACTAAATTAAACTAAACTCTCATTTTGAGATAAAAACTCATTGGTATTATTTTCGTAGAGAGATCTGGGTATTGGATGAAGAAAATGTTACAGTTCTTCGTTACGGCGCAACAAATAATTTTATAAACAATTTATACCGTTGTTTTGCATATTGTTAGCAATTCAAGTTGAAGGCCTCGCAGTTACGTTCTTACTGGTACTCGCAGCATCAAAATGTGTCCCTGGTGTTACTAACCATTTACCAGTATCCATAGACTGTAACTTCGGTTTAAAATTGTTTACTCGCTTAAAAGTGTCGACCACATTTGGTAAACTTTTCTGGTATACAAGAAAAATCGCGCCCCTCCCCAGAAACAATTTCTAGGTAGAATGGTACAGGCACAGTGGAGATATATATGTTGGTTTTAGTGAAGGTATGCATTGTTTATAATTGGCAAGAGCCTGATTTCCGACGGATGCCTCCAAATTACGTAAAAAATATATTTTACACAAAATTTGGCTAATATACTTGACTGATTAAATTAAAAATGAAGGTTAGCTCTGAAATGCTGTGAATTAAAAGCTATAGTTTTGAAGATAATAATTAAACGTTGCTGAATGTTTCTACTCCTCCTACGAACTTAACACATGTTTTTAGGCGTAAACTAAATATTACTTTTTTGTACTTTGATGTAGAAAATACACTCGGGTACTTTGAAGTAGGTTGCGGGAGGGGGGGGGGGGTACCCAATTTGTTATTTCAAATACGAAAGTAAAAGTTGTAAATCGGTATACACACCATGGTTATGCCAACCAAGGGCGTTGGTAACACCAACGAACCTTGTCACGTATGTCAGAAGTAGAAATTTCTTGTTACATTGGAAAACTCGTCGAAAAACAAGAAAAAACCCATTTAAATAACAATTAGTTTAATTTTTAGGAATTATTGATTTCCAAAATGTCAAAATTGGTCAAATTTGACAGTATCTTAGTGTATAAAAAACCGCTGTACAACAAAACCGTTTGACCTATGGAGATAAAAATTGTTAATATTTTCTATCTACTGTTATTATCTTTAAACTGATATGCATCACGATTATAGTTTTTGAATTGGCTTGTTTCAAGTGACGTAGTTCCTCCTAGCTTTCATTTCTTTCTTCTTTCGATCGGTACTCTGATTGGTGATCTGTCCTATGTGTTCTACGTGGTATTGATTCAGCAATGGCGACTCGAGAAAGGGTTCATTTTCATTCATCATTTCTGTTGACACTCAAGGCCTGATACATTAATTTTGTGGGGTTTTTGTGAAAGCATTGCTGGTCGGTTGTTAGAAGGTCATTGTGTTAGAGCTGTATAATGGGTGTGGGTAGCTATATCTATTTTCTCGCCAAATTATTTCCCAAAACGCGCCAAATGAGCTAAAAGGTTTTATCTATTTATGAGGGAATTGTGATGACATTAATGAGTTCATTTTATAGCGTATTTTTCATTTTGGAATTTTAAGGCAATGAAACGGGATTTTATAATTTATAACGAGCGGAAACAATAATAAGTTTATGATCCTATAACAGGTTATAATGGTACACATATTTGAAATCTATTTGATATTTTTTTATTCCGTGCGAAGAACGGGTATAAATTTGCTAGTTTTGAAATAAAATTGAAATGGTTTCATTTGATATGCCACTCTAATATTCTAAAAAATATTTCTATTTGTTAATTCGGATGGATAAATTCATTATCCATCACATTACAAAGATTTCATTTAAATAGTTGATTACATTCTTTAATATATATTATATATTTTTTTTATTCTCTTGAGATACATGAGCTAAGACATTTGAAATTAAAGTGTTTTTATTAATTTGGAGGGGAAGGACTATTAGAATTTATATATTTCATATATTGCTACATATTACACACTATTTAATATATTGGGATATCCTTAGAATATTTTCAGAAGTTTTAGGCAGATTTTTTTTCTAGAATGTCACTTTTAATCAATATTTTTTTCTGTTCAGAAATATAATAACTCAGTTTCGGAAATATCTGAAATTATATAAATACTTTGTCGAGTAAAACATTTTAAAATTTTCCTCGTATTTTTTAGACATGCTTTACTTAATTTAACTCGCAAATAAGTACTAAAATGAGATGTCCCATTTGTTAGCAAATTTAATATTCTGTGACAGTGCCGGTCATAGTTTTTAAAATGAGCAATTCCGTAAAGCAGCATTGTTTTATCTCAGACCATTCGTTAAGGATTAAGTTGTCCATATCATGTCATCTAAATGCGCCTAATTCTAGTTGCTCACTTGGATTTAAAATTGTTTTGAATGAAAAACATGCAACACAACTTCCGCATTTGAAACATTTTTTAACTATTACATACCACATAAATTTGGTTGAATTTACGTAGAACTAGAGCTACACAAAGACTATTGGGTTGTTTCAGATGCCGTACTTTGTGAGTGGGTAAAAGAAATAAAAGAAAACAATCTACGTCCTACACTCTTAAAACGAGCGGTTTTAACTCAGTCTGAGTTAATTTCCACTCCTTTCCGTGCCGAAAATGCACTTCCCCTATAGGAGTGGATTTCACTCTTTTTGCGGAGTGGGTAAAAGAAATAAAAGAAAACAATCTACGTCCTACACTCTTAAAACAAGCGGTTTTAACTCAGTCTGAGTTAATTTCCACTCCTTTCCGTGCCGAAAATGCACTTCCCCTATAGGAGTGGATTTCACTCTTTTTGCGGAGTGGGTAAAAGAAATAAAAGAAAACAATCTACGTCCTACACTCTTAAAACGAGCGGTTTTAACTCAGTCTGAGTTAATTTCCACTCCTTTCCGTGCCGAAGATGGACTTCCCCTATAGGAGTGGATTTCACTCTTTTGTTTTAAGAGTGTAAGTTCTCATTCTTCCATCCGCGATTTCATCGGTTGCATCGATTTCACTCTCAATGTGCGGTAAAAACCAAGGATATTTAGTATTTAAGATATTTTATATTTTGCGGATATTTAATGTTAAGGAGGGGAGAGGGCCAGAAATACCACCCAAAGAACTATTTTATTAAGAAAATAACAAGTTAAGTTACAATGAGCAAAATGTTCTTCCGAATGCCCGCTCTCTCTCCAAGTGATGTGAAAAATGGCGTTCGGCAACAGTTGTAAGGTACACCACTAGAGGGCCATTGGGTTGACAATCGTGTATTCGAAGGACAAACGTGCTCGTTAAATCTGTGGAGTCCAAAGTCCAGACGGCGTTAGCGTACGATGTCGCTCGAAGTTCCGTTGGGTGCCGGCTCAGGTGTCGACCTCGTCACTTGACCAGGGTTCTAAATTACGAGACGTTATTGGCTGTGTTAAAGCTCCTGAAGGAGGCTAGAAATAGGCAGCCGGAAACGATTACCTTACCGTGTATACGACATTAATATGCCGACCCGGCGGCGCAACGGTTAGGGAGCTAGCCTTTAGAGCCTCTGGGTTCGGGTTCGAATCCCGGTAAGGCATGGATGTTTGTGTTTGTCGAGTATATGCGGAGTACGTGCTCGTTAAATCTGTTGGGTCCGAAAGTCCTGTGGGCGGTCATTGCGCAGTTTCCCACGGGTACAGGTCCCTGGAGACTATTTACCTCCCCTTCAGGGACATGTCTAAATTGTGGAGGTGGCGATAGATAGCAACATCTGTCATATATGTGTGTACATGTCGTGTCCGTCCTTCTTGACGATGGTTTATAAGCGGGTCTTTGTGACCAAGCACACAAGCCTGAAAATATATGTCTACCAACCAACATTAATATTAAGTATATCTTAGAATTTAGATAAAACTATTATACAGATTACAGGACAATAAATTACACAATGCAAAAAGAACTATAAGAGAACAAAGATGAAGAAACGAAAAATAAGAGTAATAAAATCAAAAGAAATCGCTCCGAAAACAAAAAACACTGTACAAAATGATTCAGCAATTCCAATATTTTTTATATGCAATTTAAATAATTATATCAAATTATGTATCAGCAAAACAAATGTAGGGGAGAGCGGGGCTAAACCGTACACTTAAGAGAGATTCGTCGATACATAGCAAATAGCAAAGTAATAGTTATATGAACACAACCAATATATAATTTTATTATTCGGCTACTAATCCTACATAAACATTTTGGAACTATTCCACTTTTTATATATAAAAAGTGGTGATTAAAAAAAGTTACTTTGAACGGTTTAGTACCGGGGGTCAGGGCTAAACCGTACAGTCGAAGGGGCTATACCGTACAGTTTAAAAATCATCTGTTTAGGTAAGTAATGTTTGAAATGCAATAGATTACTGTAAAAAAACTTTTTATTAATAATAAAGGTCGTAACTAAAAAACTGTATTACAATTGTAAAATTTTAGAAGATTTTAGAAAGTTTTAGAAATTTAGAAAATTTTAGAAATTTAGAAAATTTTAGAAATTTAGTAAAATTTTAGAAATTTAGAAAATTTAATTAGAAAATTTAGAAATTTAGAAATTAGAATTTAGAAATTTGTTAGAAATTTTAGAAATTTAGAAAATTTAGAATTAGATTTTTAAATTTATTAGAAATTAACTTGTTTGAAATTTATTTGCAAAATTTTAGTTTTACTGTTGTTTAGACAGTTGCTTGTAGACCTTGTTTTACTTTTGAGTCAGTTCACTTGTGCTTTATTTGGTTTGAACAACATTTTAGTTTTATCTTTCGATTTTTGGTTAGACTCTTTCTCGTGTTAATGATTGCAATGTTGATAGAAAAACACATTTTGGGCTAGACCTACCTTCTGTACGTTACCAATCTCGTACCTCGCTAAACCATTTGGACTAAACCTACATTCTATACGTTAACCCAATCATCGCTAATATCAAAAAAAGCTTAAAATTTTATTATTACAATCATCGAAACATTTACTAACATTCTAGCATACAAGAAAAAATTGTTTACTTACTTTTTATTTAGTACTGGACGAAAATTATAAGAAAACGAGTAAAAAGTTTTCTTACTGAGACACTGATACTCATACGCATAGTGAAACGATATCTATACTGTAAACTTGCGCGATCTGTGCCTCTAGAGACTATAGCACTTGACGGGATCGTCTAGCTTGTAATCTAGGTCAACAAAAGGTGTCGGTTTACCACTGTACGTTTACCGCTGTACGTTTACCGCTGACGGTTTCGTCCACTGTACGGTTTAGCCCCGCTCTCCCCTAAATCCGAAGGACCAAACATGAAAACAATGCCGCTGGAACTGTTGCCGCTTATGACCTGAAACATGCACATCGGTAACAATATGTTAGTTTCAAACCACGATCAAGTAACGAAGCTGATGCATGTACGTGCACCCAACGCAACCATATAGCAACAATATTCTCTGTGACAGGACACAGGGCTATGACAAATTTAACAAACTCCTGGGATCCCAAGGTTTGAAGGTTGAAGATCAACACCTTACCAACAGGTCTTCGCGGGTTCTTCATGTTGTATAACTCCAAAAGACTTTAATGTATACAGTTGAAAACTTCATATATCGACCTCATAAATGTCTGAAAAATAACAATGTGTTGTAGTTATTATCATTAACGATTTAACATTTTATTCGTAATCTTGAAATCCTGGCTCATTTACATTTAAGCTTTTATTATTTAGCGTTGTGATGAAACATTGTTTAATTCTGACGTTTAAAAGTTTAAAATAGAACTAAATGCTTTGTTTTGAAAGAAACACAAGGCGTCCGATTTATTTATTTTTAAAAGCAGACGTAACTCTTAAACAAAGAGTGAAATTCACTCTATAGGAGAAGTGCATTTTCGCACTGGAAAGGAGTGAAAATTAACTCAGACTGATTTAAAACCGCTCGTTTTAGAGAGAAGACGCAGATTGTTTTTTTATTTCTTTTTACCCACTCCGAAAAAGAGTGAAATTTCAATCTATAGGAGAAGTTGCATTTTCGCACGGAAAGGAGCGGAAATTAACTCAGACTGAGTTTAAAACCGCTCGTTTGTTTTAAAGAGGTAATTTTTAATTTACATTTAAGCATGCATTGATGAATAATGGCGTCTTAATGCGCAAGTTATTCCTTTTAATGAGGATTTTTCTTTCGAGTGCTTTTCTATTAAAACCCCTTCGTGTATTTATGTTTAGAAGGAGTATGGATATTTTTTTTGTTGTTATGAAATGTTTTGCTTCTATTAAAGAGTGAGCAATGGTACACATTTATGCTTCGAAATGCAAAGAAATTCAGCAAACGATAAGGAATAATTTTTGAATTATCGAAAGAAATTAATGAAAAGTTATACATTTAAAAGTATAATGGAACTAAATGCCGTGTTTGTTTCCGAGATGCATGAATTTTGTGTAGTAAGCCGTTCTAAGTAATAATTTATGTTACAAACCTACTTGTTTACATTGCAAACGTAATATGGAAGCTAAAACTTCCTGAAAATCAAACAAAACTGGGATTATTTGAGAAGAATCTTGAGAAGGAAATCTTCCGACCAATATTCCAGAAATTTTCGATCAAATTGATTTCAAGAACTAAATGGAAAAATGATTTGAAAGTCATTGAAGCAGTTATTATTTATTGGCGTCATTTTTTGATGTGCGTCGGAAAACTATGAAAATTGGATTTTCATTCTGTTATTATGTGGGGATTACAATTTACTGTAATTTAGCGGAAGCCGGTTTGTATGTATTTGCCGGTAACATCTCTTGTGCTTTTTGTGGTTTTAATAACGTTGCATTAGACTTACAAACATAGATACCATAGTTAAAGTATTAGATTGGCAGATCACGTGACCTCCAATGCGAACGACGGGACGTGCATGGAGACCAGAATAAGAGGGCAAATGGGCCAGTGTTGCCACCACATTAAGGAGAAAAATACTACGAAAAAATACCGTTTAGTTCTAAAATTACAAAAAAATACCATAAAAATACTAAAAAAGCCCGTTTCACGTTTTTTTTAAAGTCACTAAAAAGATTCCAAAATGTTGCTAGTATTTTTATGGGTTTTTTTGTAATTTTAGAATTAAACGGTATTTTTTCGTAGTATTTTTCTCCTTAATGTGTTGGCAACACTGGCCCATTTGCCCTCTTATTCTGGTCTCCATGCACGTCCCGTCGTTCGCATTGGAGGTCACGTGATCTGCCAATCTAATACTTGATACTATGATATCTATGCTTACAAATGATTTGTGATTAGGTCTTGTAATTTTGAACCATATTAACATACACCAGCCTTCTCAACACCACTGTTTGGCCCTGTGCTGGCCTGTAACATTGTAATGGAAGATCCGTTTATAGAGTGGCATTGTTAGAGACCGATTTCGATCTTATTCCTCCCGAAATCAGTATTCTTGAAAGCGTCTTACCAACTGACTTACTCGAGTTTCGAAGACGTTATATGAATGGGGGGCCCGGATGGCCGATTTTCATTGCATAAGTCTAACAGGGGCCCGGATGACCGAGTGGTTTGGACCATTAAGCTAGCAGTCTGCGCGCTGTAACGAGTGCGGGTTCGATTCCCGCCTTCGCCCTGGGTGTATTTTCCTTTCTCTGTGTCAGTAAAAATTCTTTCTGTGTCTGTGTTACTTGACGAAGGCCTATAAGCGGGTCTCTGATCAAGCACACAAGCCGGAATATATATGTACCCTATCCCTACCCTATATGAATGGACCGAATTCCTAATTATAGGAAAACCAGAATGTGGACTAAAGAAAATTCTTGATTCCTACTGTATCTTTTTGATTTTCCAAATTAGGTATCATATTTTTTAGCCTACTTTGCTTTTCTTTTATTCGAAATTATTTTTTTTTAAAAATTAAAAGTAGGTATTTACGCAATGGGCAATTCACGTTCTCAGTCTGTTTTTTTGTCCGTTTCTTCTCTTACAAATATTCTATTCTAAATGTAAGATTTTAAAAATCATCAAGAGGTTAAAAATTTTTTACTTTTTTAAATTGCAAAAAAAAAACTCATTTTAAATCAAATATTTATATATTTATTAAATCATTATATATTTGCCTTCAAACAAATATAGAAAAACCAGTATTTTAAATATAAGGCTATCATAATGTAAATAACATTACAAAAGAGCAAATTTAATTATCAAACAATTTCGGCTTACAATTTATAATTCTTCTATCGTTTGAATTTGCCAATTTTATTGAATGCATTTCGAGTTAAAACAGTTTCCTCTCTGACCCTTCTAAATTTATCATAAAGGATGTTATTTACATTGGAAACAGGCTATCTCTTTCTTAGTTTATTCTTTCAGAATGCTGGTGAAACGGACTTTTTATATTTATTAATAAACTAATTTCGAAAGAATCTCAGGAATTAGGCTTTCTCTTTTTTTCGAATTTTTTTCTCTCTCTTTCGCATTTTGAATTTTTGTCCCTCGCATTTTGTGGAAAATGCGATCGTAATTTTATCCCTGTGCAGTCGGGTAGGGTAGGTACATATATATTCCGGCTTGTGTGCTTGATTCGAGACCCGCTTATAAGCCTTCGTCAAGTAAGACAGACACAGGAAGAATTTTTACTGTCACAGAGAAAGGAAAGTACACCCAGGGCGAAGGCGGGAATCGAACCCGCACCCGTTACAGCGCGCCGTGCAGTCGGTCTTTGCTGAATTTCGCTTCAGCAACAGGTCTCTTTTCACAAAGAGGCAGGGATTTATTTTTATTTCCAGGGGACAGCACAAAACCCGGATTTTGCGAGGTTGACTGATCCTTTCATCCCTTAAGTGGATCGATAAAATGAGGACCAAGTATGCTTGGTTAAGGCTGCAGCCATTACCATTGCAGGGATAGAAAACATTCCTATGATTCAAAAAGGACAAGTAATCGGAGCTAAAAATCATCTTTCTACTTTTGAGAATTTTGTTATGCTAATGGCCGCACAATACCCAATATATAAACTAAATACTGGGGTTCCGCGTGAGGTTGACCACCTAACCGGTACGTATGCCTAGCACGCCTGAGGCCTTGGTCACGTAAGCTGAAATGGGCATGGCAGGGCCCACTAACGGGCTGTTGTGCCTACCTCTTAAAACAAAAGAGCGAAATTCACTCCTATAGGAGAAGTGCATTTTCGGCACCGGAAAGGAGTGGAAATTAACTCAGACTGAGTTAAAAACGCTCGTTTTAAGAGTGTAGGACGCAGATTGTTTTCTTTTATTTCTTTTACCCACTCCCAAAAAGAGTGAAATTCACTCCTATAGGAGAAGAGCATTTTCGGTACGGAAAGGAGTGGAAATTACTCAGACTGAGTTAAAACCGCTCGTTTTAAGAGTGTAGGACGTAGATTGTTTTCTTTTATTTCTTTTACCCACTCCGAAAAAGAGTGAAATTCACTCCTATAGGAGAAGAGCATTTTCGGCACGGAAAGGAGTGGAAATTAACTCAGACTGAGTTAAAACCGCTCGTTTTAAGAGTGTAGGACGCAGATTGTTTTCTTTTATTTCTTTTACCCACTCCGAAAAAGAGTGAAATTCACTCCTATAGGAGAAGAGCATTTTCGGCACCGGAAAGGAGTGGAAATTAACTCAGACTGAGTTAAAACCGCTCGTTTTAAGAGTGTAGGACGTAGATTGTTTTCTTTTATTTCTTTTTACCCACTCCGAAAAAGAGTGAAATTCACTTCCTATAGGAGAAGAGCATTTTCGGCACGGAAAGGAGTGGAAATTAACTCAGACTGAGTTAAAACCGCTCGTTTTAAGAGTGTAGGACGTAGATTGTTTTCTTTTATTTCTTTTACCCACTCCGAAAAAGAGTGAAATTCACTCCTATAGGAGAAGTGCATTTTCGGCACGGAAAGGAGTGGAAATTAACTCAGACTGAGTTAAAACCGCTCGTTTTAAGAGTGTAGGACGCAGATTGTTTTCTTTTATTTCTTTTACCACTCCGAAAAAGAGTGAATCACTCCTATAGGAGAAGTGCATTTTCGGCACGGAAAGGAGTGGAAATTAACTCAGACTGAGTTAAAACCGCTCGTTTTAAGAGTGTAGGACGCAGATTGTTTTCTTTATTTTTTTACCCACTCCGAAAAAGAGTGAAATTCACTCCTATAGGAGAAGTGCATTTCGGCACGGAAAGGAGTGGAAATTAACTCAGACTGAGTTAAAACCGCTCGTTTTAAGAGTGTAGGACGCAGATTGTTTTCTTTATTTCTTTACCCACTCCGAAAAAGAGTGAAATTCACTCCTATAGGAGAAGTGCATTTTCGGCACGGTTAAGGAGTGGAAATTAACTCAGACTGAGTTAAAACCGCTCGTTTTAAGAGTGTAGGACGCAGATTGTTTTCTTTTATTTCTTTTACCCACTCCGAAAAAGAGTGAAATTCACTCCTATAGGAGAAGTGCATTTTCGGCACGGAAAGGAGTGGAAATTAACTCAGACTGAGTTAAAACCGCTCGTTTAAGAGTGTAGGACGCAGATTGTTTTCTTTTATTTCTTTTACCCACTCCGAAAAAGAGTGAAATTCACTCCTATAGGGAAGTGCATTTTCGGCACGGAAAGGAGTGGAAATTAACTCAGACTGAGTTAAAACCGCTCGTTTTAAGAGTGTAGGACGCAGATTGTTTTCTTTTATTTCTTTTACCACTCCGAAAAAGAGTGAAATCTCCTATAGGAGAAGAGCATTTTCGGCACCGGAAAGGAGTGGAAATTAACTCAGACTGAGTTAAAACCGCTCGTTTTAAGAGTGTAGGACGTAGATTGTTTTCTTTTATTTCTTTTACCCACTCCGAAAAAGAGTGAAATTCACTCCTATAGGAGAAGAGCATTTTCGGCACCGGAAAGGAGTGGAAATTAACTCAGACTGAGTTAAAACCGCTCGTTTTAAGAGTGTAGGACGTAGATTGTTTTCTTTTATTTCTTTTACCCACTCCGAAAAAGAGTGAAATTCACTCCTATAGGAGAAGAGCATTTTCGGCACCGGAAAGGAGTGGAAATTAACTCAGACTGAGTTAAAACCGCTCGTTTTAAGAGTGTAGGACGTAGATTGTTTTCTTTTATTTCTTTTACCCACTCCGAAAAAGAGTGAAATTCACTCCTATAGGAGAAGAGCATTTTCGGCACCGGAAAGGAGTGGAAATTAACTCAGACTGAGTTAAAACCGCTCGTTTTAAGAGTGTAGGACGTAGATTGTTTTCTTTTATTTCTTTTACCCACTCCGAAAAAGAGTGAAATTCACTCCTATAGGAGAAGAGCATTTTCGGCACCGGAAAGGAGTGGAAATTAACTCAGACTGAGTTAAAACCGCTCGTTTTAAGAGTGTAGGACGTAGATTGTTTTCTTTTATTCTCTTTACCCACTCCGAAAAAGAGTGAAATTCACTCCTATAGGAGAAGAGCATTTTCGGCACCGGAAAGGAGTGGAAATTAACTCAGACTGAGTTAAAACCGCTCGTTTTAAGAGTGTAGGACGTAGATTGTTTTCTTTTATTTCTTTTACCCACTCCGAAAAAGAGTGAAATTCACTCCTATAGGAGAAGAGCATTTTCGGCACCGGAAAGGAGTGGAAATTAACTCAGACTGAGTTAAAACCGCTCGTTTTAAGAGTGTAGGACGCAGATTGTTTTCTTTTATTTCTTTTACCCACCCCGAAAAAGAGTGAAATTCACTCCTATAGGAGAAGAGCATTTTCGGCACCGGAAAGGAGTGGAAACTAACTCAGACTGAGTTAAAACCGCTCGTTTGTTTTAAGAGTGTAGGAGTTTAGTTTAGGGGACAGTACAATAGACCTCTTGTCATAGTGCTAGGCTGACAAGACCCCTTCAAATGTCATAAGTTATGTCTCATCCCTGTAAAGATGAGAAGTTAACATGAACGGCCAAATGTCACCCTTTCTTATAAACAGCAATACCCATAAAAAAAAACTTTCTTAAATATTCGGAAGGAAGACATTTTGGACAGTATGTCCATTAAAAAAAACTGGACACGCGACACCAAAAGCATTGCGTGGCGAATGGGAAATTATTTCCGGTAGCATTGTAATGGAAGAGGGCCTTTGGGTGGATTGCGATACGAATTGGAATGAAACGGGCGACTCGTGGAAGAAATGGAATATTCTGATTTATGTTTTTTTTCCTCGTGTGGAGATGGTCCAGTTCTGTTTTTTGGAGGAAAAAATAAGGTTTTACACATTAAAATGAGTTTTATGGCTCTGGGATATGCTATGTGTATTTTGTAAGACAAATTAACATAACCCTTTAGGTTAATGTGTTGCATTTTTGGAACAAACAGATGAAAACTATATGAACTTTTCCCTTCTACTTCCGAAAACGATTTTGGCGATGGCTGCAATACTTCCTTACTATGTTTAACACATATTTTTTTCCTACTACATGACTATACAGAGATGATATGGTAATTACATGATATTTTTTGGCCCCCTTGACACAATAACTAACAAATTATATTTCATTACTTCTAGTATATGAAATTTTTTTTGTAATATATTCAAGATAAACTCATAATAAAAAAAATTACATTTTGTATAATTTGATTCTAGTTACATTTGCAAAACTGAAATATTCATGAATTTAAATGTTTTATGACTACGACAACTACCGATCGACAACTATAGTTATTATATATTAGTTCAAACTTTTAAAGAAAATTTATAAAAGACGAGCCCTTAGGAAAAATTGCCATAGAAAACCTTATGGGAATCTATGGTAACCATAAGATTTTTATGGTAATCGTATGGCAATGTACCATAAGCTATGGTTCTCTTATGGAAATGTACCATATACATATGGCAAACTTATGGGAACACACCATAGATTTATGGCATGGTTATGGGAATATGCCATAGGTTATGGCAAACTTATGGGAACACACCATAGATTTATGGCATGGTTATGGGAATATGCCATAGGTTATGGCAAGCTTATGGTAAAGTTCCATACACCTATGGCAAGTCTATGGAAACACACCATAAGCTTAAGGTAAGGCAATATATATATCTATGGCAAGCTTATGGGAACATAATAAACATGCGTCGTCTATATGGTAAAGTGCCATAACTGCCTTAGGGTTATATCGAGCTTATGGTAAACTACCCTGCACATATGGCAAGGCTATGGAAACACATCATATGCTTATGGTATGGTAATATAAATCTATGGCCAGCCTATGGGAACACAACATAACAATACGTCGTCTATATTTTAAAGTAATGTAAATGTATACTAAAGCATCAATCATTGCAATATACCATATATGTGTGGGCATATTTTATAGGTCATGAATTTCTTATAGCAATGCTACAAAAATATTACTCAAATGCCAAGAACCTGAATGTATAAGAACGCGTAGATTTTCAATTGTGTAATGAATTATAAAACAAATAATTGTATTTTACTAAAATTACTAATAGTTAATAAATGAATGCACATATATAATAAGCTTCGTACAACGTGAAATTTTTGTTTTATTTTGGCAAAGGAAAAATTGAAGGTGCAAGTTAGGCTTAACATTAACAGCGTGTAGTATTTTGGCTATGGTGTTACAATATAATGGGACTCGTCGTATAATAAATATTCTAATATAAGAGTTGCTGTAAATTATCTGTATAATGGGACTCGTTGTATAATAAATATTCTAATATAAGAGTTGCTGTAAATTATCTGTTGAACAACTTATGAATTAATTGTTATATCGATAATTTTGTTCGTCATCAAAAATCAAGCTGTCGGACAAATTTCTATTGGGTTTTATGAATGGCAAAATTACGTTACACAAAATATTTCAGGTGTTTTTGGTTCTAGTTTCAATAATAAATTCAGTTTTGGGTAGTAGATGGGAAAGTAAAGCACATAAAGGAATACTTTTCTTTAAAAGGAAATTATTCAAATTATAATATATTTTTAAATAAATATTTATATGTAAAGTTTTATGGTGCTTGCACATACTTTCTCTGGAGCTCTAAATTTACCTTGTTAAAAATTCCGATTTTTTTTGAATTATTTAAAATACTTGCATTTTATTTCTGATCCAACCGAAAAAAAATATATCACAATGTAAAAAACTGAATTAAAGACTAACAATAACCGGTTGCAAAACAGCAGAATAACACTTTCAAATTTAATGAATATTTTTTATGAAATTAAAAAAACTTCTTTCTTGCATCATTGTTTTATGGGAAAAATTCTAGAAATCCACAATCTCCGATTCTCTACATTCCCACCCATTTTCCAGAATTGTGAAATATTTAATTCCATAAAACCGGCATTACGAACACTAAACTATTACAAGTTGTCGGGTTTCTGCAATAGGCGTTTGACAATGGGTGGCGTGGTTAAGTGGTCTCGTTGTCCATGCGACTACTGACCCATGGAGCTACCAAGCCCATACAATATAAATTGCACCTTAGACATCAAACACGGCTTGGGCAATTGGAAGAAATGTCTGTCTATTATTTACTCGTTACGCGACAAAACTTCGCAAGGGAAGTGTCACAAGAGAAAGTGTCATTGGCAATAAAAGGAAAGGGTTCGTTAATTTGGTAAATATTTATTTGCACGCAACGCGACAACGATCGTTGTTATCATTTAGCTAGTTGAATGTTTTCCGGCTACTTATTTCTGGCCTCTATGCAGAGCTTTATTACAGCCACATAACCCCTGGTAATTTGAGAAGATTCGGGAAGAAAACAATGTAGATTATTGGCGCAAATCTATAATAATAAAAGAAGGAGTCTGTCTGGGTGTCTGTTTGTCTGTGGATCGTAAAAGACCTACTTATTCTGCCCTCAGAAATTCGAAATTTTTAAGATAGATTCCCTTTAATACCAACGTGTGCACCTGAGGCTTAGTTTTTTCATATTTGTTCCATTTTTAGAGAAAATTCGAATTTTCTGAAAAAAATACTATACTTTCGCTCAAATCCGATCATTTTCCCCTTTCCTGTTGCCATTCGACAGAAGAAATTTAAATGAACACAAAAATTAATTAAAATTGAAATTGCTTTTATTTTCTTGCCATTACCTTCAGAAACTAAATTAATGATTTGAAAAATAATTGAACGTGCCAATGAGCTAAATGAAAAAACAGAATGGAGATTTTGACGTAAAATAACATTGTTATACAATTATGGTTACTATTTTGAAATTATCAGGAAAATTGCGATGACAGTAAGTTCATATTGAGGAAGATTTTTGTAATATGAGGATGTGCATTTTATAGTGATGTATTTTTATTTTGGAATTTTAAAGCAATATAAGTAACGGGATTTTATTCTTTATAATAAACGGGAACAAAGGCAAAGCTTATTATTCTATAGCAAATTAAATGACACATATACTTGGCCCGATTTGATGTTCTTTTAGTCCGTGCGAAGAACGGGTATTTATTTGCTAGTAGTTAATAAGTATGAGTTGTATACCATTCTGAAGAAGGTGGGTCTCTTGAATTCCAACAGAAACATGTACATTTGTACTAATAAACTAATTGCGCCACATATCTACGCTGTTTCCTTCATGAATCTTCTCATGCATCATGCTCAAAGTTGAAGAAGATATTTGCCGAATACCCTAGAAATTTGATTCGCAGGCAAGTGACTACACTCTTAAAACAAACGATCGGTTTTAACTCAGTCTGAGTTAATTTCCACTCCTTTCCGTGCCGAAATGCACTTCTCCTTAGGAGTGAATTTCACTCTTTTCTGAGTGGTAAAAGAAATAAAGAAAACAATCTGCGTCTACACTCTTAAACGATGTTTTAACTCAGTCTGAGTTAATTTTCACTCTTTCCGTGCCGAAAATGCACTTTCCTATAGGAGTGAATTTCACTCTTTTGTTTTAAGAGTGTAGGTCTTTACCGCCATACTTTTACCGCTTTAGAATACGCAGATTTAATGAGCACATAGGGTGACACGGGGTAATTATTGAACAAAAATCAAACTTTTACCATAGCTCTCTTATTTATGTAATTTTCTAACCAGTAATTTTTTTTCATAATGACTATTAGATATATCAGTCGGGTACCATTGTTGAAATTTACTATTTCCTCTGTAGAAGTTGGAAAAAAATGAACCATGTGTCCAAACATTACCCCGCCAATTCGGGTAATTATTGGACAGCGGTTTTCAATCTGTTCTGCACAGTATTTAGACTAGCTACAAGGTGTAAATTGTGTGATATGGTTTGTACTATAGTACTGTGTATTTGATAATTAATTAATCCCACATGGCTTCTGTAAAAAATGTATAACAGTGAAATCTAGTAAAAATTACCAAACATTTAAATTTCTCCTCTTTCCAAGTTCAAACATTGCGTAGATGGTGTTTCTTAATCACACAAACTATACCAAGTAAATTTAAGCAAATTGCGATGCTGTCTGTCTTACCCCATAGCATTTCCAACAATTTTCCCGCTTTGTCCAATAATTACCCCGTAACTAAACATGCATGATATAATGCTACTATTCATTATACAATGGCGTTTTTCAGCACAAACCACCTTCATAAATATATCTAAGACTAAGCATTAAATTCAAAATCATGTAAAAGAAAACAAAATTATACATAATTTATCATCGATTAAATAAAAGTTTAAACCAGTGATTTTCTAGCGCTTTGGTTTATTAATATATCTTTTGTGAAAAAGTATTTATCTATTCCCAATAACTAATCAGAGCATTGCTAGATATGCAATTAACAAATTGTGGTTTGTTAGACGCAATAAATTAAAGTGCAATGTGGTTTTTGTGCGCCCTGTCCAATAATTACCCCGATTTTCCGTGTCCAATAATTACCCCGGGTCACCCTATGTTTAAATGTACTCAACTTCTTTAGCAGTAGCTGCAGCCACCGACGTCGTGAACCGTTATCTCGTTGCTTTAGATAGGATTTCCTTACACTCTTAAAACAAACGAGCGGTTTTAACTCAGTCTGAGTTAATTTCCACTCCTTTCCGTGCCGAAAATGCCCTTCCCCTGTAGGAGTGGATTTCACTCTTTTTGCGGAGTGGGTAAAAGAAATAAAAGAAAACAATCTACGTCCTACACTCTAAAAACGAGGGGTTTTAACTCAGCCTGATTTGATTTCCACTCCTATCCGGAGCCGAAAATGCACTTCCCCTGTAGAAGTGGATTTCACTCTTTTTGCGGAGTGGGTAAAAGAAATAAAAGAAAACAATCTACGTCCTACACTCTAAAAACGAGGGGTTTTAACTCAGCCTGAGTTAATTTCCACTCCTATCCGGAGGCGAAAATGCACTTCCCCTATAAGAGTGGATTTCACTCTTTTTGTGTTAAGAGTGTACTGCCGAGGCTCTCGTTTGCTATTGTTTTTTAAATACCTGTCCAACACCACTTAGTATTTGGTAAATCTGCAAATTACTGCCATTAGTGTCAATCGAGATTCACTATGCTCTCATCAGGCTAATGACATTCACTCTTAAAACAAACGAGCGGTTTTAACTCAGCCTGAGTTAATTTCCACTCCTATCCGGAGCCGAAAATGCACTTCCCCTATAAGAGTGGATTTCACTCTTTTTTTTAAGAGTGTACTGCCGAGGCTCTCGTTTTGCTATTTTTTTTAAATACCTGTCCAACACAACTTAGTATTTGGTAAAATCTGCAAATTACTGCCATTTAGTGCTCAATCGAGATTCACTATGCTCTCATCAGGCTAATGACATTCACTCTTAAAACAAACGAGGGGTTTTAACTCAGCCTGAGTTAATTTCCACTCCTATCCGGAGCCGAAAATACACTTCCCTATAAGAGTGGATTTCACTCTTTTGTTTTAAGAGTGTACTGCCGAGGCTCTCGTTTTGCTATTTTTTTTAAATACCTGCCCAACAATACTTAGTATTTGGTAAAATCTGCAAATTACTGCCATTTAGTGCTCAATCGAGATTCACTATGCTCTCATCAGGCTAATGACATTCACTCTTAAAACAAACGAGAAGTTTTAACTCAGCCTGAGTTAATTTCCACTCCTATCCGGAGCCGAAAATGCACTTCCCCTATAAGAGTGGATTTCACTCTTTTGTTTTAAGAGTGTACTGCCGAGGCTCTCGTTTTGCTATTTTTTTTAAATACCTGTCCAACACAACTTAGTATTTGGTAAAATCTGCAAATTACTGCCATTTAGTGCTCAATCGAGATTCACTATGCTCTCATCAGGCTAATGACATTCACTCTTAAAACAAACGAGGGGTTTTAACTCAGCCTGAGTTAATTTCCACTCCTATCCGAAGCCGAAAATGCACTTCCCCTATAAGAGTGGATTTCACTCTTTTGTTTTAAGAGTGTACTGCCGAAGCTCTCGTTTTGCTATTTTTTTTAAAATACCTGTCCAACACAACTTAGTATTTGGTAAAATCTGCAAATTACTGCCATTTAGTGCTCAATCGAAATTCACTATGCTCTCATCAGGCTAATGACATTCACTCTTAAAACAAACGAGCGGTTTTAACTCAGCCTGAGTTAATTTCCACTCCTTTCCGTGCCGAAAATGCACTTCTCCTATAGGAGTGAATTTCACTCTTTTTCGGAGTGGGTAAAAGAAATAAAAGAAAACAATCTGCGTCCTACACTTTTGAAACGAGCGGTTTTAACTCAGTCTGAGTTAATTTCCACTCCTTTCCGGTGCCGAAAATGCACTTCCCCTATAAGAGTGGATTTCACTCTTTTGTTTTAAGAGTGTACTGCGAGGCTCTCGTTTTGCTATTTTTTTTAAATACCTGTCCAACACAACTTAGTATTTGGTAAAATCTGCAAATTACTGCCATTTAGTGCTCAATCGAGATTCACTATGCTCTCATCAGGCTAATGACATTCACTCTTAAAACAAACGAGCGGTTTTAACTCAGCCTGAGTTAATTTCCACTCCTTTCCGTGCCGAAAATGCACTTCTCCTATAGGAGTGAATTTCACTCTTTTTCGGAGTGGGTAAAAGAAATAAAGAAAACAATCTGCGTCCTACACTTTTGAAACGAGCGGTTTTAACTCAGTCTGAGTTAATTTCCACTCCTTTCCGGTGCCGAAAATGCACTTCCCCTATAAGAGTGGATTTCACTCTTTTGTTTTAAGAGTGTACTGCCGAGGCTCTCGTTTTGCTATTTTTTTTAAATACCTGTCCAACACAACTTAGTATTTGGTAAAATCTGCAAATTACTGCCATTTAGTGCTCAATCGAGATTCACTATGCTCTCATCAGGCTAATGACATTCACTCTTAAAACAAACGAGCGGTTTTAACTCAGCCTGAGTTAATTTCCACTCCTTTCCGTGCCGAAAATGCACTTCTCCTATAGGAGTGGATTTCACTCTTTTTGCGGAGTGGGTAAAAGAAATAAAAGAAAACAATCTACGTCCTACACTCTAAAAACGAGGGGTTTTAACTCAGCCTGAGTTAATTTCCACTCCTATCCGGAGCCGAAAATGCCCTTCCCCTGTAGGAGTGGATTTCACTCTTTTTGCGGAGTGGGTAAAAGAAATAAAAGAAAACAATCTACGTCCTACACTCTAAAAACGAGGGGTTTTAACTCAGCCTGAGTTAATTTCCACTCCTATCCGGAGCCGAAAATGCCCTTCCCTGTAGGAGTGGATTTCACTCTTTTTGCGGAGTGGGTAAAAGAAATAAAAGAAAACAATCTACGTCCTACACTCTTAAAACGAGGGGTTTTAACTCAGTCTGAGTTAATTTTCACTCCTTTCCGGTGCCGAAAATGCACTTCTCCTATAGGAGTGAATTTCACACTTGTGTTTTAAGAGTGTATAAGAGTGGATTTCACTCTTTTGTTTTAAGAGTGTACTGCCGAAGCTCTCGTTTTGCTATTTTTTTAAAAATACCTGTCCAACACAACTTAGTATTTGGTAAAATCTTCGGTTGCAAATGACTGCAATTTAGTGCTCAATCGAGATTCACTATGCTCTCATCAGGCTAATGACATTGGTGAAATTAACTTTCTTCAAGGTTATGTCGCGACTCTGTCCTACTTCAGCAAAGCCGATATCTCTAATTACTGCCCACCAGGACTTATAATTCGGTAAAATCACCGACTGCAAATTAATGCGATTTAGTGCCCGATTTCGATACACTGTGTGTTTACCAGGCTATAATGATATTGATGAAAGTGACTTGCCATTTCCTCATGGTTGTCATGACTCTGCTTGCATTAGCAAAGACGATTTCTTTTTCTAATGTTTACCGTAGTATTTTTGTACAATCATAAGTTCAGGTAATTTAGTACACAATAGCGATCAAATAAGCAAACCTTATATCTAGGGACTATAGCCGGTTCCATGTTATGAAGCAATGTACAACTACAGTCCCTGGACAAATTATTAGACGCACTGTATTTTTTTTTAGTAATGATGACAACATACCAAAGAATGCCACATGTCATTAAAAAATATGTCGATATAGGGTAACGAGTACAGTGATTGGCCCCCTCATTCATTATTGAAAATAATGATGATAATAAGATGTTAAAGCCCAAAATGTTGTTGCTAACATGACAAACGTTAATGGGGGGAATTTTACAAACCTTTGTCACACCTATTTTGGGATTTAACATATTATTATTTTCAATAATGAATGAGGGGGCCAATCACTGTGAGGGTGCCAATCACTGTACTCGTTACCCTATGTATTAAGTATAGCAGATAGTATTTTCTATTCAATAGCTTAAGTTTAGGAATACAAATGTCCTTCTAAAGGTATTTTGTTCATCATTGATTGATACATGAAATCTTGCAGTGCGTCTAATAATTTGTCTAGGGAGTGTATATCCACTTTGTTGAATACTGCATCCCGAACCAACATGGGAACACAATTCAGTTTCTACACATCCTTTCGTTGATTGATACAACGTAGATCGGTTCGTCAACCTCGTCGTTTTAGCAGGGATTAACAGGAAAAAAATCTCCGTTAATATAATAGAGACGGGTTATCTGCCTACCTATTCGCAGAACCCTCCGGGAAGAATACCTATAAATGGCAGAGAGAAGATGGCAATTTCACTTTCTGACACGCATGAGTGGTCCATAGAGATCATTGCCAGTTTAGTTGGGAAAGTGGAAGAAACAGTTTAATTGAAGTAGGTAGAATCCTGAGAATTTAAATTTTAAAAAAAATAATTATTAACAGCAGAGCCCGTTATACATCCCTCAGAAATAAAAGCCGCACTTTTAAGAGGGACTGTCAGTCCCATAGAAATAATGCATTAGTTTTGAAATCACAATTTTTGCAAAATAATTGTTTTGCTATGTTATCCCATTTTCACCAGGTATGGGAATCATCATAACATCAATTTAAAACAAAATTGAATAGAAAATAACATCCGGTTATTTAATTATAAATTGATAAAGTTCTAAAATAGTGTCGCCATCTGCTGTAATTTTTGGCATTTTAAAACTTCAAAAACATATAATTAAATAACTAGATAACATTTTCGTTTCAAAATTTGTTTCATTTCGATGTTGTGTTGATTCTCATACCTGGGAAAAAGGGCTAACATGACAAAGCAATACTTCTGCGGAAGTTGTGATTAGAAAACTAATGCATTAGCTCTATGGGACTGACAATCCCTCCTAAGGATTCTTCAATTGTTAAGTTTTAGGTGACGAATTTCCTTCCAGGAATTCCTGGATTTCATTTTATTTTTGCCCTGTTCCTACGTGACATTGATTCACCAATCGAGGCTCAAGGCTGAATTTATTTTCATTCAAAATTTCTGTTGCCATTCAAGATTTGAAACATGCCGATTTTAAATTTTTTGGGTCCTTTTTCGCAATCTTTTCCTCGCGAGGACCAAAGTAATTTACACGATATAATACTCTCAGACACAAATTTACCACAATAGGACGAAATGTTTACTCGTAAATTTAAAAAAAACCCAGAAACATTTCTTCAAAAGTGAAGAAATTTTCGTGAAATATGAGTATAGATTTATGAGAGTAATGCTTATGTGAAATTTTGTTTTAAGTATACAGGTAACATTTCCAATGGGCTTGCGAGAATACACGAGTACAGTTCGTTGTAGTGAGATAGGTTAATACAGTAATTACAGTGAAACCCCGATTTACGTTTATCAAGGGACTGGGTAAAAAAAACGTAAAATACGGGAAAAACGTAAAATACGGGAAATAGTACATAGAATGCAAAAATCTCTTTTTTTCTTAGTATCGCGCCATTTATAGGTACATTCGCGGCACGAGCTTCTTAAAACCACTTTTACTAGATACTTCCAGCTCATGTACGTCTAACTAGCCCAAACCAGGATCCATGAGAAAAACCGTTTCAGAAAACAGGAGCCTGAGAATGGTAAAAAATTTCTTATCTTTGAACAATTTTTCTTTTTTTTGAACTTTCAGGAGAAAACGTAAAATCGGAAATTCCATAGATAACAAACTTACAATCGACGGTTAAATTAAACATTACAGTAAAACGGAAAAAGCTGGGAATGTGAAAAAAATCGTAAAATGCAGGAAAAAACGTAAGTTTTCGGGGGACGTAAAAATCGGGGTTTCACTGTAGTAAAAACTATCTGAACAACGCCGAAAAAAATTGGAATGTTTTCAAATTTTCGAGGTTCAATACGAGTGTCAAATCACATTAAGTTTTAAATTTGTGATTTTTTTTTATTTAGTTAGAATATATGAAACGGTTCCAAATTGAAAAGAGAGACTTGTCGCCTAAATGGTTAAAAAACGACTGTAAAATACTTAAGTTAATTTTAAGTTAATTTTTTTTACCTCTGTTTGTTGTGACTTTTTCTTTAACTATTTTATTCGAATTAAACAAATTTGTAATTTTTTTTTTAATAAAATAAAACTGTCTGTTATTTTTGCTGAATTGAGAACTTAATAACAGTAGAATTTACGTTACAAACTTTACGAAACAATTACCAACTAAAACCATAAACTTTAACATGCAACAAAAAGAAAGAAATGTGTATATTCTTAATTACTTCGAGAGAAACAAATTTAACCAATGGTTCTCAAAATGGGTGAATTGACGTTAAATGGGCTTCTTTCTTTACTTTTTCCTAAATTATTTTAAAGAAAATTAATGTTAAGCAACTAAATTCGCCCTAATTATCTTGTAAAATAATTTTATCATTAGCCCCACAAATGAGAAACAATGAAAAGGTAAAAAGAGCACGGCAAACTTAAGAACTATAATACAGGGTGTCCGTAAAAGAATGTCCGAGTTTTAATGGTATATTAAAGGAGTTTATTTTATACTAAATATAACAAATCATACATGACATTGAAGGAAAACTAACCTAGTTTTTCCTATAAGTGCTCAATGTGTGCGCCTTTAGTGATACGGCACACATCCAAACGAAAATGCAATTCTTCCCAGTCTGCAGCAAGTCCGGAGTAATGGAAGCAACAGCCTGCAACTGTGAAAACGATGTAGCGGTACAAAGCGCATGCGCTTATCTGAAACTGTTGGAGTTATTATTTATTCGGTCACCTTCAACCACATTACAATTACACTTCAACCACAATGCTGTTACAATTTGAAACTCGGACATTCTTTTACGGACACCCTGTATAATTCAATGATTGCGCTAAAGCTGTAAATCACATGAAATATATGAGCAATGCTAAAATGAAACAGTAAAAATCAAAACAATCACTCTGTTCATGCTACTTCGTCAGGGGGACAGACGGACAGAGCATGAATAGGTGTTTCTGTTTGTGGTAAATCGTAAGATCAAAAACCACAACTGTATACTCAACACCCAACATGTCCCCCTTGATGAAGTAGCAGAGTGATTGTTTTGATTTTTATTGTTTCATTTTTGCAATTAATAAATTGGGAGCTCCTTTCTGTAGAGATTCCAAAGTATCCAGCAAATAGCACCCCATAGTAATAATTAGTCCCATTCTCCTTTATCTTAATGATCGTTTGCAGCAGGGCCGGATTTAATGATTTGCCGCCTGTAGGCTACGATTGATTTGCCGCCCCTGTCACAATATTCTCCCCCTTCGGGGAAAGGTAGCTGGTTAGCTGCAAAATAGGGTGGTATGTGCTGTTTAAAATAGATACACATATTAGAATCATCTATGTACCTTTACACGCTAAATCGAAAGCGAAATAGGCGATTTTTTAAAAAAAAACTGTTCGACTATTTTTCTTTCAAGTTCGAAATCCGGGAGGAGGGGTGCAATTGCCCTCGCAGCGACCATGTTTGCTACGAAATATTAGTATTATATATACATTTACGGTTTACGCATTAATGTAAATTATTTGTTTTCTTTCTTAAAAATATTCGTATCTTAATAATAATATTTTTATGCCGAATGCTGCTTTAATTGGTCGTAAAATTTACCGGCCCAAAAAATTCGCCGCTCTAGGCTACAGCCTACTTAGCCTATTTAGAAATCCAGCCCTGGTTTTTCAGGTTTTGAGTGTTACACAATTTTTGAACAAATGAAGATGAAAATAAATAGCAAAAAAAATCTAATTCGTCTAATTATTGAAAGACAAATAACCCACAAACGAAAAGAATTTCACTGAAAAATAATTTTTTAAGAAATTACTTTTGTGATCATTGAAGCGCATCCCACAATCAAAAGACAAGAATGTAAATTGACAAAAAAGAATAATTTTCTGTCTCTTGTTCCGTTTTAACGGTTAAAGCAATGTCGTTTGGAATCATAGAATTCAATTTGTTTTCCCGCGCAGACAAGCTATTATTCTTTTTCTTACACAGTTACGGTCACGGTTAGTGGCGGTCATGGGCGAAGAACGAAACTAAATGGGGCTGGGTGTTAATGCAGAGTTGAGTTGTTTTTGTTTGAGGAAGTGGCTGACAAATCAGACGACCTTTGTGTTATGTGAGAAAGTATTTGAGGTAAATAGGTATATAGGAAAAAAGTTTTAAAAGAAATCCAAGTTACCAACAAGTTTTTTTTTCTGGTTAGGTTTCGGAATAGTTGCAAAAGTCAGTTAATCATGACCTATTTATTTTTTACAATCGAATAAAAGCGTTTACTGCTTGGAGAATTATTTATTTTATTTAGTTAAGTTGTAATACAAAATAGTTAAGCTGAATAACATTCAAGGTTTATTTATGTAATTAAACTTTAAACCAATTATACAATACATAGTTCTATATCTTCGTAACCCATTGTATGTTCACTTCCAATTTAACATGTATGTGTACAAAAAAAATTAGAGTTGTTTATTGTTTTTACTAATGCTGAACAACAAATTGTAAATGTTTCAACTTAATAGTGTTCACCAAAAGTAGACCAACTTAAAAAAGTCGTAACCGTCTTTAAAAATGAACTGACACACATTCAGTTTCATGATAAAAATATAAAATGGACTTGAGCAGTAATGTAGTCAAAGAATTTTCAAACAACGAAAGTTCTTTAACCCAATTTCCTAAAAACTACAATTAACTGTTTGTCACACGATTTTCGTAAATGTTGAAATTTGGTCAACTTTAAATCACGGTTTATTAAAGAAAATAAATTTAAACTATATAACGCAAAATTGATTTTACAGATTCTTTTTAATTCAAATCCCTAATGTTTAAGAGGGATTGTCAGTCCAATAGAGCTAATGCATTAGTTTTCTAATCACAACTTCCGCAGAAGTATTGCTTTGCCATGTTAGCCCTTTTTTTCCCCAGGTATGAGAATCAACATAACATCGAAATGAAACAAATTTTGAAACGGAAATGTTATCTAGTTATTTAATTATATATTTTTGAAGTTTTAAAATGCCAAAAATTACAGCAGATGGCGACACTATTTTAAAACTTTATCAATTAATAATTAAATAACCGGATGTTATTTTCTATTCAATTTTGTTTTAAATTGATGCAATGATGATTCCCATACCTGGTGAAAATGGATTAACATGGCAAAGCAATTCTTTTGCAAAAATTGTGATTTCAAAACTAATGCATTATCTCTATGGGACTGACAGTCCCTCTTAAAGTTATATAATAGGATAATAAAAAATAGAAAAATTTCGGCCATATTTGCCTTGATGGTCTTTTATACAGGTTCATTGTCTTGATTATTGGTCTTAAAAATTGTTTAATTTTAAGCAGGGAATGACCTTTCACAAGGCTTGTTGGTTACCGGGCCTAATGCTGCCAAATGTTAGAGGCCCCAAACTTCAGCGATTTTCTTGCTAAATTGTGTTGCCGGTCGGAACTTTAGAAAAAAAATAGAGTATAAAATTACACAAGTCGTCCAACAAAATGAGTAAAATTACTGATTATATTCAATTTTTAAGTTCTAGCTTACGATTTTGGATTCAGACACTGGCCATTATGCGAGCAATCCTACACAAAAATTCTTGACCCTGGTTTTAAGACACAATGACAAGACAATGTGAAAGGACAAATTGTCACCAGGGCAAAATTCTGTTTTTTTTTTGCAGAGATGGCAGCACAGGGACATATCGATTTGCTTACAAAGGGCTACAAAAATGATTAAGGGTTTATCTGGTGTCGATTATGATAACAGATTAAGATCTTAAAACATGTATTCCCTGGAAAATAGGAGAGCAAGAGGTGATTTAATTCAGTTATTCAAATTCATCAAGCAGGGAGACATGGAGGGCTTAGGTTTTAACTTAAATAGGCGGACCAGAGGACAAGGTCAGAAATTTAAAAAATCCTGCTTCAGGAAGGAGGCAGAAAACATTATTTTTACAATAGATTTGTCAATGAGTGGAATGCTTTACCAGATTATGTTGTGTATTCGAAGAGAGTAGAAGAATTTAATTAGAATCTCGATAGTTAGTGGAAACTAGTAAAAAATTAGAAATATTTTGGACCAACCTGGCTGGGCCGCTGGCCTGTGTTTGGTCTCCAATGTTTGTATTTGATATTAGTATAACTAATCCACTTCTTCCCTCTTCACAGGTGCTGTCATGGATGACCCATCTGTCCCTCGCCCACCAGGCCCAGCCAGTGAAGAACGCGACCTTAGACCAGGGGACGGTGCAGATGTTGAGCAGCATCTTAGACTCGCTCGACACCTTCCGCAACGACCGACTGCGCGACCTCGAGAAGATCCGACTCAACACGACCGAGGTGGCCCGACTCGACGGCCGGACGGTGCAGATGCCCGACAACAGCTCGGTGTCGGAGCACATCAGGGCCCTGAAGGAGGGCATCATGGGCCACAACCCCGTGAAGAAGACTTTCGGGTACAAGGTGACGGTTTACACGTCGCCCATTGGAGAAGATGGAAAAGGTGCGCAGTTGTATTTTATGGCTTTGGGATACGTGTTTTAAAATACAGTCCAACAGGGTAACTGGGGAGTAATATGCTTACAAAAATGCACAATGCTATTCCTAAGAAGCAAAATATACAGCAGATGGAGACACTATTTTAAAACTTTATCAATTAATAATTTAAATAACAGGACGTTATTTTTTTTTAAATTTTGTTTTAAATTGATGTTATGATGATTCCCATACCTGGTGAAAATGGGTTAACATGGCAAAGCAATTCTTTTGCAAAAATTGTGATTTCAAAACTAATGCATTAGCTCTATGAGACTGCCAGTACCTCTTAAACACTATTGTAAGGGTCAATCATCAAAAAAGTTAAATAAACTGACAATTTAAAAAGTTAATTAGTTGTGACAAACGTCAATATTATCAACCTTAAACACTATTGTAAGGGTCAATCCCCCAAAAAAGTTAAATAAACTTGCGAGTTACAAACAAAGTTAATTAGTCACGACAAACAGTAATGAATTGTGTTCCAAATAACTCGGCGTCAAGTGTTACAAACAATTTCTACATTTTCAATTTCACGGTGATATCGTCAACAATAATAGATAAGTGACGAGATACTAAATTCGCATGGAATTATTCTTTCCCACGATTGAGTTCCGATCCAATTTCATCAAAGATCGGTTAAAGTACGTCAAATCACTCATTACAGGAAACGGGATTGGCTTATCGCTTCACGGAACACGTCCGCCATTCGTCAGCTCATTAATTCATTCCATTCTTTCCGGACCTGTAAACACAGAAAGAGAGGATTCAAGAACAATAGTTTTTTTGCTCAATTGGATTAAAATACCGTTTATATGATTTTTTTTAAATGCCTAAATATTCCAGTTTAAACGAAAAAAATGAATTCATCGTTTTTTCTGTATATAATCTAAGAATTGTTAAATAGTTGCGGTTGAAGTTAATAGAATGTGATTATGATTTATGCGGAAGTAATTATAAATGACCTTTTTTACTCAATGTAGGTTTGGTTTACATGACATTTGTGATAGTCATCGTATATTAGTCTTATTTTGAAGTAGAGTTTGTATTGCAAAATCGTAAATTAGGAAAAAAACAGATAAGAATTTTTCTTTTGAGGACAATTTTTAAATAATAATATGTATATTTTAGAGTAGAAAAATATAAAAAGTAATTTTTTTTCTAGATTTGAAAACATGATTTAGAATAATATTATTAATCTCATCACGGTTTTGCATTAAATAAGAGGAGACTCGGAAAGACATTGGAAATTTAAAGCGATTAAGAAAAAGAGAATTAAAAAGGAAGAATGCTGAAGCAAAAGTTGAAGGAAAGTTGAAAAGAAATAAAATGAAGGAGATAGAAATAGAAAGAATAGAGAATAGAATAGGAGAAAAATAGAAAGACATGGGCAGATAGATAAGAGAGATTAAAAGAGAAAACACCTTTCTCTATTTTAACAGAGACTGGAAGGCAAATTTTATAAAAAGAGAAATACCTACTTAGCAAAAGATAAAGAAACATAAAATATAATAAACAACAGTTAAATATATAGAGAATTGAAAAAAGGATAAACAAAAAGAGAATACAAATAAGTAGAGATAACAAATAAAAAGAGAGACTAATAGAAATTGAGCTCGATTAGAGAAATAAAGGGAACGAGCTATATAGAGTTATAAGGGTTGAAAGAAAGAAAAATATAATCTAGTTAGAAATCGGGGAAAACGTTTACTTTAAGAGAGATTAAAAACTAGAATTGTTGCTTAAAAAAGAAAGATATATAGATATAGAGGGATAGATAGATAGATAGAGAGAGAGAGAGAAAGAGAGAGAGAGAGAAGAAATCTATGGAGAGAGAAAATGGGATAGAATATAGTGAAGATAACGCTATGAAAAGTTAGAACTAGATAGCAAGTAAATATATAAAACATGAAATTAATGGAAATAAAATAGATATAAATAGCTACAATAAAAAAAGTTGAAAGTGGAAGGAGAGGTTAAAATAAATAGAATTTGAAACTCGATACCTAAAAAAATATAACAAAAAAATATTCTATTTAAATTTCCAACTTGGGATCATGCTTAGCTCCCAAAATAAATACAATAAAAAAAAAATCGGGATATATTTAACAATACATAATATAGATCAAAATAAGTTGTTCAAACATATATTTCCTATGGGAAGGTGACCGACTTGTAAACGCGTAATAAAAATAAGGTTACACATTCAAACATACTTTCTTAAGTGCCACTCAAAAACTACTTAACCTGACGCCTAATTTAGCAGGCACGCCAATGCAACAATTGAAATAACTTTTCCGTTTCACAAATATACATGTCTTGAAATCAGGCAACTGAATCTAATTGCACGCAGAAATAAAATTAGTTTTTTTTTGTAGGGGTATGGGAAAAAAACATGTTAGCACAACGACTGATGTGGAAGTTTTAAAATATTTATTGCTATTAAAATAAAATTACCTTATTTGTAGAGGTATGGAGAAATAACTTTTAAGTATACTGACTAACGTTGGATACGTTAATATAGTTTAAATGTAGATATTAAAAAGTGATTGTAAGGAATAGTTACTGTTTCAAATCTACTTGTAATTTTTTTTAAAACAATTATTTAAATTTTATTCTGTGGTAATATGAGCTTAATAGGGAATTGCAGCAATTTTTCTTTTTTTCCTTAAAGTGACTGTCTAAGTCCTCAATTGTAAAACAATACGCTTTTACGTTTTTATGAGGCTCTTCAATTTTTAATTTTCAATTTAAAATATCTAGTTCTGATTTCATTCTTAAGCAGAATGACGTGAATGAATTTTTCCGAATGACGTAGCCAATGTGTGTACAAATCGGAGGAACTTCCTTTGAAAGTATTAAAGTTTGGGAAAGTTAAGTTTGCCCAACAACAGTAACTGGCACTATATACTTCAAGATTTTCAATTCTGGTTTTTAATGATTTAAAAACTAATATTACTAAAATGAAAAAAATCAACAATATTGTCAACCCAACATTCAGATTCACGATCTTTTCTAGAATGAAAATATAATGGAATGAAAATTAAAATAGGATTTAATTTCCTATTGTAACAAGTAAATAAAACCATAAAACATGCTTTTATACTATTTTATTTAAACAATTTCTCTAAGATGATTTAAGATCAACACACATGGCAATGGGAATGTTTCAGATGATGTCATGTTCTTGTTTTCATTGGTTCCTTCGGTTTCAAGTAGGGTAACGAGTACAGTGATTGGCACCCTCTCAGTGATTGGCACCTTCACAGTGATTGGCTCTCTTATTCATTATTGAAAATAATAAGATGTTAAAGGCGTTAAAGCCCAAAATGTTGTTGCCAACATGACAAACGTTAATGGCGGGAATTTTAAAAACCTTTGTCGCACCTATTTTGGGCTTTAACATCTTATTATTTTCAATAATGAATGAGGGGGCTAATCACTGTGTGGGTGCCAATCACTGTACTCGTTACCCTACTGCGATTTCACTGGTGGCTTCGGTTTCACTCTCAAAATAACCGATATCGATAAAACAAAAACTTCTTTCTATGCAAGCTTTCTTTAACAAATGTTTTGAACAACCAACAGCACCGCAAGAAGTTTACATTCAAAAAATTAACTAAGTAAAATATTCTTAGAGAACTCATTTTCGAATAAGAAAACATAAGTAGATTCCCTATTGTAACAATTGAAGAAAACCTTCAAGATGCTTTTATACTATTTTATTTAAACAGTTTCTCTAATTGAGATCCCGACACACGCGGCAATTAAAAATCCATTAAAAAAATCCACCACGTTACGAGCATTTAACCAGCCGTTACTAATCCGGCAAAGAGACTTAATACGTTTAAGTTAATCGAAGTCACGATGAGCCTGGCAATGAGGGTCATGATTAAGAGAATTTCCCTCTAGCCCATTTTTTTCAATATATCAGTGGAATTATAAGCTCACATGGAAATATTCCCGACTTTATGACCAATTTTGTAAATGATTTATATTTTTATTTAAATGTTCACTATCCTATTACACCAGTTCGTTAAATTAAGGCCTCCAAAAAGAGTGCAAGGGTTCAGTACCGAGTGAAAATCCAGAAAGGAAATGTCGTAAATTTAAACTTCGACAATTTGAATATTTTTTCTTAAAAAAGATCAATGAGAAGCAAAACAATTCCCTGAAATAAAGTTAAGCGACCTCTATTGAGCTTAATTGTTTGAAGGATTTCTTTTTTTACAAATTTTTTCGCTTTTCTTATCATTTAGCAGAATGTCTATTCGTGTCTAATAGATGGCAGCACCACATTTAAAGTAGGAAACCCAATTCAATTAAACACTTCTTTTTTTTAAAATAAAGTTGCTAAAAGCTACTTTAAAGGCTCTCCTAGTAGCCGATGTAGATAATCCACGATCCTCTCACCTAGAAGATCCTCTCACCTCCTCTTCTAACCATTGACCTATCCTATACAGTCCCTGGACAAATTATTAGACGCACTGCAAAGATTTCATGTCAAATATTAATTACAGAGTGATATTGTACCGTTTTATTATTTTAAATTGATTTGTTTTTTATTTTTATATTATCCAATCAATTACCGATTTATTTGACACAAATAAAGCAGCATTCATTTAGAAAAGCATAAGTTTATTAAGTTTTAAAGAAAAGTGAAATGAATGTTAGTAAAAGTCAATATTTAGTTGAGCCACCTTTAGGCGCTACCAAAGCTTTAATTCTGCGTGGCACGCTATCAATGTAAGACTGTACTGTCTCCTGCATTTGAGGATGATGATTCCACACATAATCATCTTATTATCTCCAATTGGACCAACCTTGCTGGGCCTCTGGCCTGTTGTTGGTCGACAATTTTTGTATTTGTATAATAAATAATTAATATAAATTAATCTTAATCATAATTATCTTAAAATAAATACAAATATGTAGTCTACAACAATTCTTTTGAATAAAAATCAATAATATTGCAGTTTAAATATACCATTATTGCATAAAAACTCTTAAGTAACATAAAATTACTAAAAAAAATATAGTGCGTCTAATAATTTGTCTAGGGACTGTAGATGCATTCGTGCTGGAGGAAAAATCACTGGGGTGTCCAAGTACACTGCGATATATACTTGATCGTTAAATCTGTGGAGTCGAAAGTCCGTAAGGCGTGTCCTTTGTCGCACGAAGTTCCGTTGGGTGCCCATTCAGGTGTGGAACTCGTCACTTGACCAGGGTTCAAATATTACGAGGCGTGATTGGCTGTACTAAAACTCCTTGGAGGCTAGTAACGGTTGCGTTGGGTGCCTACTCAGGTGTCGGCTCGTCACTTGACTGTGGTCCTAAATTACGACAGCCGTCGCCAATAGCCCTCGTGTAGCTCTAGTGGGACGATAATTTAAACTTACCTTGGAGGCTAGAAATTGACACCCGGAAACGTACAACCTAACCTAACTACTTTAACACGTTGGCTGCCACTCTCGGTTTTTGGTTAGTTTTGAATTATCGTCGCACTAGTGCTACACGAGGGTGAGGGCTATTGGCGACGGGCGTCATAGTTTAGAACCACAGTCAAGTGACGAGCCGACACCTGTGTAGGCACGCAACGCAACCGTTGAAGTTTGTGAGATTTAGTTATACCTGTTGAGATCAATTATACCTCCCGGTGTGTAATGAACGGCAACAAAAACTTTCAAATGCATTTTTTTTGTGCCAGCCCGCATTTACAGGAAAAACTTCATTGACCACAGATTGGTTCCAAACCACTAAAAATAGAATAGAGTCTTTACCAGGATAATAATAGCAATATCGACAATGGTTTAATGATTTGTGCAAATTTCTCAATGATTATATTTGATTAATTTTGAATAATTGCATTTTCAGATGCCAAGCCTGTGATGGTGACGCAATATGTGGGCGGAGACATGAAGCCAATGAGAAGAGCGGACGAATCGGATGACCTGCAGGAATCAGCCAATCATCCGGACAGGCAGCTTGTCCACTCCAGTGAGAGGTGATTTAAAAACAGTACTTTTTTGTTTTTGTTTTTTGAAAATAAAATAATTTAATTAATCTGCTCTGCTTATTTTTAACCTGTTCCTTTTTTTTTTAAATTCGAAAGGATTAAAATAAATGTAAGTATATAATTGACATTGCGAAGATTTCCGTCAGTCTTTATCCCCAAAAAGGGCAACCGGTACCTGTAAATTGGCCTTCGGTCCACCCTAGCGGGTGTGCATACACTACAAGTATGTGAAAACCGGAGTATCCAAACTCCAAGTATGCCAAGGAGTGCCAATTAACCATGTATGTGTCCCCGGAACATATCCTCGATTGCTTGGGGCTCACCTTGGAGGATGTTTGTGGTAGCCCTCTCCTGGTGCTGGACTTTGCAAGGCTGCACGGGCTCATGGATTTGATCTAGCTGTCACAAGATCAGGAAGGATTGGAAACAACGTCCATTTCGACCAACCTTGCTGGGCCTCTGGCCTGTTGTTGGTCGACGATTTTTGTATTTGTATTTGTAACAACAACATGTGAAAACCGAACATAATCCGATACATTTCATTCGTGAGAAAATAACTTAGGTCTGAGGGCCCTGGGATCTTGGACTAAAACAAACCTCTCTACAAAGCAAACTTTAACTCAATAACACCTTCCCCCATTCCATAGCGCCCACCTCCCCATCCAAGTGAGCCAACTGCTCGCCAGCGGCGGCGGCGAGTCCGCCAACTCCCACGCCGATCTCGCCAAGGGCGCCAAGGACCGCCACCGCACCACGGAGCACTCGGAGTCGTCGGAGAAGGGCCACCAGAACGGGCACTCGCTCGCCACCACCCTCGCCAAGGGCCACGACCACGAGCGCCACTCCGCCAAGAGCGACAAACACCACAAAGAGACCGAGAAGGAGAGTCACAGGCACGACGAGCAGCAGCACGATAAAGGGGGCGCCACTCAGCAGGGCATACGCGAGAGGACGGAGATCGAGTACTATGAGAGAGGTAGATTTCTTGTGTACTTAGTTCAGTAATTAGGCTCAGTCAGGACCCGATAGGGGCCGGGATAGCCTGGTCGGTAAGGTCTTGGACTGGCATCCCTAAGGTTGCGAGTTCTAGTCCCGCTGACTTCCGAAGACCCCCGTGTACGCTAATGGTGACTGGTGCACGTTAAATCCGTCGTGGTCACAAAGTCCTCCAAGTTCCCATACCAAATCAATACCTCTGGGGGTGACAAGTCAATTCTGGGGATCCTCTAGTTGACCTCTGTCTCTAAAAATTAGATGGATCCACTTATGTGTGTGTGTGTGATGTGTCTGTCTTACTTGACGAAGGTTTATAAGCGGGTCTCTGACCAAGCACACAAACCTGAATATATATGTCTACCAACCAGGACCCGATAGAGTAGTACAGTTTTGTAGTACATGCACAAATGAAGAGTACAGGGGAAGAACCGCTTGATTTATTAGGAGTCGTCCCGTAATTGTGTCTGCTTGGCGGACATTGGCGGCAGGAAACCGGTTTCTCTCTTTCTTCTTCGCTTGGTCCAAGCGTCGGAATCGTGCATCGCGTGAATCTCGGTAGGTAGAAAAGTCGTGGTTTAGGACTTTTCAATTAATTTGCGAATCTTAAAATTTCTCTGAATTGTTTTAGAAAAATTCGTGATTTTCAATCAATCGTACTTTATTTTTAAAGCTTAACATGATGATGAACACAGTCTTTTGAATAAAACGCGGAACTGAATTTCAGGGTTGCAGTGAGAGAAGATGCACAAGAAAGTGAGAAACTGGTTTCCTTACACCAGTTTAGGCGATTACACGCTATCATCGCCAAAGATGCCTGATGAGAAAAGCTTTCTACGAAATTAAGCGGTTTTTCCCCTGTACTCTTCAAATAAGAATATGTGTATGTACTACAATGCTCTTAATTCCATTTCAAAACACGCTGGGTATAAAAATCAATTTTGAATGTTCAATTCACCTACGCATAGTAATCAGACTATGCGCTACGAAATTCGCCTGTAGCGCCCCCTAGTTTTATGGTTTCGAGTAAAAAAAAGCATGCGCAAAAGGTATCCGCAAAGTTTAGCTGCCGTAGAATACTTTGTTTCAAAAGTATTGTTGAAAAACAAAAAGAGCTAAGGACTTCAAATTTTGTAAACAAGTACTTGTTGAATGTCACAATAATATTTTCAAGAAAATCACCCATGCGGGCAGCACCTTCCATACATACTGCATCCATTGTCACGAGCACAGTAATGTGTATTAAAGAAGAGACATAACTAATATTTGGCTAAACTTAACTTTTAAAAACTAACATAACAAACGAAACATAACTAACTCATAAACATAAATTGGTGAAGGAAGGTGTACACAGAAAATAGTAGCAACAGTCAAACAAGTAGGTTTTAGACATATATTTTCAGGTTGTGTGCTTGGTCACAGAGACCCGCTTATAAACCATCGTCAAAAGGACGGACACGACATACACACACATATATGACAGAGCTGCCATCTATCGCCACTCCAATTTAGACATGTCCTGAAGGGGAGGGAAATAGTCTCCAGGAGCCTGTACCCGTGGGAAACTGCGCAATGACGCCCAACAGGACTTTCGGACCCAACAGATTTAACGAGCACGTACTCCGCAAATACTCGACAACACAACATCCATGCCTTACGGGATTCGACCCGAACCCAGAGGTCAAAGGCTAGCTCTCTAACCGTTGCGCCGCCGGGTCGGCTTAGCAACAGTCAGAAATTCATCAGAGTTTAAATATGCATGTTATAGTTACAGATTCAGAATTTAAGTCATACAAATATTATAATTATTGAGGTTGTTGAAGACGTTGTTCTTGAACTGCTCTCGCTCATGCCGCCACACATATAAACTTCGTTTCTAAAGACGTTACTGAAAAACTTAAACCTGCTTGTACAAATATTTCACCGAATTCCAGCCTATCAACTATCTATTTTTGAGTGATAATTGAAACTTGTGTTATGCTTCACACCCCTAGGTTTTTCATTCCTACATATTTCTTTCCAGAGCACTTCCTGGATACTGAGTTCGACGCTGCGAAGCGCGGCCACGACAAGACCAGCGGCCTGAAGGAGCACCAGGCCAAGACCGGCCACGACTCGCACGAGAACACGCGGGTCTACGACCAGGACAACATACACAACCACCGCGTGGAGGAGGGCGCGCACAAGGCAGCCATAGGTGAGATAATGGGAATGTTTCAGATGATGTAACGCTCTCATTTTCATTTTTCTACGAACTGCGATTTCATTGGTTGCTCCGGTTTCATTCTCAAAATAACCAATATAGATGAAAAGATTTTTTTCTTTCTATGCTTAGTGACTTTTTGTAGCGCTCAAAGAGTTCTATAGTAGGGTAGAGGAACGACTCGTACTGAGCTGCCATCGGCAGCCATGGCTCACTACGGAGCCCGAATAGAGTGGCAAAAGTGCTAGTTAATTTATAATTTTGATACTGAGAAAGGAAGTACACCCAGGGCAAAGGCGGGAGTCGAACCCGCACCAGTTACAGCACGCGGACTGCTAGCGTTATGGCCTGTGATCCAAACCACTCGGCCATCGGGCCCCACATGCCACCCTATATTGTCTCCGTGTTAGTCCATGGTGCTGTTTAAGTCTCTACCCTACTATGGAACTCTTTGATAGTGCTATGCCGGCCTTAACTAATTTTACAGGAACCTGGTAGCCCAGTTGGTAAAGCGTTGGACACGCTATCAGTCCAGATTAGATTGTAAGCGCTTGGCGCTGGTTCGATCCTGGGGGCAGTCACTGCTTTCATACAGATGGAAACATGCAGCCGAAAACCACCGAAAATAGCCGAGTATACTGGGATAGGCATGCTCGTAAAATCTGTATAGTCCAAAGTCCCAACGGTGTTAGCGTACGATGTCGCTCGAAGTTCCGTTGGGTGCCCGCTCTACCTCGTCACTTGACTATGGTTCTAAATGGCGAGGCGTAATGGGTTAAAGCTCCTGAAGGAGGCTAAAAATAGACAGCCGGAAAAGATTAAATGACCAAATTACTAATTTTGTAACCCTTACTTTCCAGGCACCCACGAATCCGCCTACGTCCCTCCGCTCCCCTACCCCGACCCACACCACAAAGATCTGAACAAAGACGCCCTTTCCTCTTCAGCTGCACACCTTGACTCCGGGTCTTCGAAACTCCATCACAGCGAGGCGTCCAAGGGCGCCGCGGAGCACAGTGACGTCAGAGACCTGCAGAAAGAAGAGCGGGACCAGGGTTACTCGGACTCGGACAAGGGGCGGAGGAAGGAGGGGTACAGGGAGAGGGGCTACAAGATCACGGCCGAGAGGGAGTACTTTCTCAATGGTGAGTGCCTTATTTACAAAAATGAATGAATGAATAAATGAATGAATGGATGAATGATAGGGAGTACTTCCTCAATGGTGAGTGCCTTATTTACAAAAATGAATGAATAACTGAATGAAGGGATGAATGATAGGGAGTACTTCCTCAATGGCGAGTGCCTTATTTACAAAAAGGAATGAATAAATGAATGGATGAATGATAGGGAGTACTTCCTCAATGGTGAGTGCCTTATTTACAAAAAAGAATGAATGAATAGTGAATTATGGGTACTTCCCAATGGTGAGTGCCTAATATAGCTGAATTAGAGGACCCTATAATTACACTTTTGAAATTGGTTTGAATATATATATTTTCAATAAATAATTTTACAACAAAACAATAATATTTGAGCCATTCGCTTCTTCACTGCTGCTTTCTATTAGCAGTTTTTTTTTTTAAATAACGTTTAGTTCTGAAGAAAAGTAATGAAAGCCAATTGATTGAGAGGATTTGAACAAAGAGAAACAGGTCCACCAGTAATACGGGTAACGACAGATGCAAGGGCGAGTATGATGAAATGGGATCTACTTATGAGTTGATATATGTCTGGTAGATGGCAGCACTCAAAGATATTTTGCTGCTGCCATCTATGAGGTAAAGACAGAAGCATTAATCAGGCCCGAATTATTTTACAAATGATTTATAAACTAATCTACTTTAAAATAGGCTAGATTTTTTTACGTAGGGATTTCTACTCGCATTTTGGTACTTTCTTGATATCTGTTATTTAGGCTTAGGTAAGGTTGTTTCAGTATTATTAAATGAGATCGATTAATGAGTTGATTTAGGTATCGTAGATGGCAGCACCAAAATAGTGTGCTGCTGCCATCTATGAGGAAAAGATAAAAGTTTAATCAGACCCGATTAATTTTGTAAATCATTAATAAACGAAAACTAGTTTTTGAATACGAAATTCTGCAATCCACTCTCCCCTTCAGTGATGATTCACCTGACAATGTTTCTCCGGCTGTCAGGCAAAAATAAACATCTTACAAAAATCCAAGATATGATCATAAAATAACGCGTTACGTGCTCCGTTAGTTTTATTTTCAATTTAGGTTTCTGTTCGGGTAGTTTTTTTTTAATGATCGATTTGAATTCATATTAATGAATTAATGATTTCTTATTCATTCTGATGGGTAATCATTAGCTCAATTCACTAAAATGGTTAAAAATCGGCCTTAGCCCTCCCTCTCTCTCCCCCCCCCCCCCCAAATACTCACGAATGGCGCTACTAGGCAGACTGCTTTCTGACAGCCCGTAAAATGATACTATTTCTAGAATTAGGAAGGCATTATTATGTAGGAGGTTGCATCTTGACGTGGAGAGGGTTCACCTGACCATGCCTCTCGTGGCCAGCTTCAGATAAAACATTTTTAAAAATAAACAATAATTCTCCTTCTCTACAGATGCGGGGCAGGGGAGCCCAGTTGGTTAAGGCGTTCGCCTTGCATGCGAAAGGTCGTAGGTTCGGGTCCGAACACCTTCGAAATAACTGCCGACATATAAACGGCCCATGCAGCCAAAAATGTCCGTCGAATAATACCCCGCGTAGAAGGAGTTAAATATGCTATAAAGTCCCAACGCTGCGTACGATGTCGTCCTTAACGGTTGCGTTGGGTGCCTTCCCAGGTGTCAGCTCGTCACTTGGTGGTGTGGCTTTAAATTACGACGCCCGTCGCCAATAGTCCTCGTGTAGCTTTAGTGAGACGATAATTCAAACTTACCTTACCACCAGCTACAGAAAAAAAACATCTCACAAAAACCCATCGTCTCTTCTTCCCACAGACACCTTAATAAAATAGCGTGTACATGTTTAAAATAGAATTAATACTGTGTTTGGCGCTTATTTTCCTGTTTAGCACAACTGTTGTGTGAAAGCGGGTTAAGTGACAGATTCTGTTACAAACCTACTTGTTTGAATACGCAATTGTGCAATCCTCATTATCTCCTTAGCGATGATTCACGTGACAATGTTTCTCCGTCTGTCAGGCAAAATTAACAGCTTACAAAAAACCATTATTCTCTTTCTCAACAGACGCCCACCACGACAAAGGCTCCGCCTCCCACACCTCCGGCCACAAGTTGAAGGACGAGGAGGGGGCCGCTCACGCCTCCAAGGAGGGGGAGCGCGACCGGGGCTTCGTGAAGGAGACCAAAGAGGAGGAGGCGCACGACGCCGCCTACGAGGCCAAGGACAAGAAGTACAGGGACGGAGAGGAGCAGCAGGAGAGCTTCGTGAAGGAGGGGAGCGCCTCCTCCTCCACTGCGGAGGGGGGAAAGGAACAGAAGGAGGAGGTGGTGCCCTTGGTGAGTGGATTGGTTGCCCTTTCACTCCAAATGGTTCCAACAAACTAGAGATTTTTTTCTCCCTAAGTTAAACTCTCTCAATTATATTTTATTAATATCTCTATACATTTTTCTATTAATATGTATTTTTTGTAAAGTTAGATGGAAGAATCATGTTTTTTGAAGAATTAAATAATGTTTGTTGTAGTTGAATGAAAATAAGAAAAACATGGTGAAAATAAAATTCACAATGAAACGATTTTATTAAGTAAATTGGTCCTAAATTCTTCAAGTTTGCATTTTTAAATGTTTAAATTTAACGCACGACGGCGCCTACGAGGCCAAGGACAACAAAAACAGGGACGGGGAGAGGCAGCAGAAGAGCTTCGTGAAGGAGGGAAGCGGCTTCTCCTACGTCGCGGAGGGAGGGAAGAAGGAGGAGGTGGTGCCATTGGCTCTCGCTGCGGATGATTCCATTTGGAATCATCAGACTTGCGATTTTTTTTTCGCACTAAGTTAAACTCGCATTTTTTTTTCAAACTAGCTTTCTAAACCCGGCTTTGCACGGGTTAATCTTTAATAACGGGGATTAGTTTTTGACACAGCTGTAATAAAATGGTCGGTCTGTCCATTGTCGTGTTTTGGCAATATTTAAAATTTAACAACCCAAATGTGGTAATTATTCTACAATCAATAAATAAAATAAAATAATGATAGTCAAATAACAATCCTACAAATTAAAACCTCTTGATATTTCGTTTATACTTAATTTTTGCTCGCGTTAAAGTTTCTTTCAAATTGAAAATTAAAAGTAGAACTCGAATTTGTGTCAATTTTTTAACGGCTCTTCTTCCTGGATTTCATGTTTATCTACGGATGACGTCAAGCCCCTGTTTTGGCCTGGCCCATGTGTTTTCAAGCCCCAGTTTCGGTCTCTCACTCTCAGGTGGATGACGTATTTTTGCATATATTTATATAAATTAAAAAATCGTAGTCAAATATGAAGAAACTAAGCCTCAGGTGCACACGTAGGTATTACAGGGAATCTATATTAAAAATTTCGAATTTTTTCGAGCAGTATAAGTATGTCTTTCACGATCCACAGACAAACAGACAGACTCTTTCTTTTATTATTATAGATAAATTTTATTAAATTCTCCATACTTTTTTTGTATAAATGTATATTTTCTTTTGTTATCGTTAGATGGAAGAATCATGTCTTTTGAAAAATTTAAACAATGTTTGTTGTAGTTAAAAGAAAATATGAAAAACATAGTACAAATAAAATTCACTCTGAAACAGTTTTACCTTGGTGAGTGGATTGGTTGCTTGACATCCAATTGGAAAAAATATTTTTTCAGCCAAAATACTCGGGTGTAGGGAATGATTTTACAAACGGTTTTTTAATACGGTATATTTAGCGACTTAAATGTCGTTATAATTCCCTCTTTTAAAAATGTGTTACAAAATTTTAGATTATCAATATATAATTATAATTGTGCAATGAAAATTAGACTTATTACTTATAAAATACAAAGAATACAGGGACGAAAAACTTAAATTTTCTTTTATATTAGGAAAAAAATACAAAATTATTTACATGTGTCTTTAAAACTTACACTTTTAATGAGTTAACTACTCTAAATACAGGCTTTAAAGGCACGTATCTTATAAACCACAAAAAATGTATTACTTATTTTATAATCCTGTTTGCAGGCACCACCCGTGGTCAACTATGTCGAACCCGACCCCCACTACCACAGTTCACTGTACCCGCCACTTCCCATCGTGTATTCCCCTTCCAACGACGGGGCTCAGGCGGTCCTGGCCTATCCGCCGGCAGATCTCAAGCCACCCAAAACGTCTGTTCAAGTGCCACACGTTCCAGTCAACAGGGATGTAGCGAGAAAGCAATCGCAACCTATTGGTTAGTTTTGATATTTGAATTGTTGTTAGTCTCTTTGAATTTTACTTTGAAGCTCATTTTCTCGTTTTCACTTTTTTATCACTTAGCACGTTCTTCCACTAAGCTCTTCAATTGTTGTTAGTCTCTTTGAATTTTGTATTGGTTCAAATGCTTTTTTTACAACAGGAGAAATTTCCGACCAGGACTACGAGGCCTATCAGACAGTCATCATCAACATTGTCTCGGCAGCTCTTTGTGGGCCCTGGCCTTCTATAGAAGTTTCTCGTATTCTTCCCATTTTCCAGAAATCGATCTCTAGTTTTTAGCTTTTAAGATGTCTATTTCCCTAAAGAAGGCCTCTTCACTCGAGCAATGACGTGGTTAAAGAATTGTCAACTGAGGCTCTATCGACAAACTAGCCGCTTAACGTAGGCAGTCACTAGAAATAGCACTTCAACCCAACACTTTCTTTAAGAGGGTGTTGGCTTGAGGTGCTTTTTCTAGTGACTGCCCACGTTGACTGACTAGTTAGTCAATAGAGCCCCAGTTGACATCCCAAGCAAGCTGATTTTATATTACCTATAAAGGACTGAGATGGTCCATGTGTGGCAGCACGGTGATGTAATTGTGACGTTGGACATCCGGGCAATTGTTGGCCTATTTAAGCAATGTGCGCTGTAAATATTCCCGTCCGGGGCCAGTTTTGGGAGCTAGTCGTGTTGGGATCAGGCTTTAAAAGAACAGTCATTTCGTAACAACAAACTTTAATAAAACATAACAATCAAAACAATAACTCTAAAATATTTACAGTGCACATTGCTTAAATAGGCCAACAATTGCCCGGATGTCCAACGTCACAATTACATCACCGTGCTGCCACACATGATCTGATACCCGATTTGTATACCCACCAGAGATGGCAGCACGGGTTCAGGCGAACTAACCATTACACCATCGTAGTCACTTGCTTTTGATATTATATAAGTACCTTTTCTTTCATTTTAACTGTTATTTAAATCATCTTTTACCTCTTAGAACTTTGGGTAATTTCAGGAATTCGGAAATTGAGCTGGACTTTTACTTCTAGCCACAAATTCGTAATTGTGTAAAAGTGCATAAATATTAGTATGTCTTTCAATTTGAAAATTAGCTTTGCATCGACCTTTAGTAAGATAGTTTAGAGTTATAAACTTACTCGATAAGCAAAAATAAAATCGAGAATAAATTTGAAACTCTCGCTTGCGCAGCTTTACTGTCATTTTGACCATTGGTAGCTAGCACTATTTTAACCGAAATAACTACTTATTTTTAACAATATTTTATGCATTAATTTATGCTTATACTATCGTTTTTGTTTTGAAAATATCAGGTGGTTATGACGATGACGAAAACCTGGAATCCTCTACTGGATACCGAGGCCACGCCTCCTACAGGAAACGCCCTAGCCCTCTGGTGGCCAGCATAAGAGATAACGTTAGGAAAGACGTGCACTCCAAGCCACCTTCTTATGCCAAGGAAGAAACGAGTGCAGAAAATTCTGTTCCAAATTCCGGAAATTCCGTCAGGTTTCCCGAAGAGGAGAGCAAATCGTCTGCAGAAATGGAAGAAGAGCGTTCCAGAGCATACCAGGAAAATTCCAGAACTCACCCGGACAAGCCAAGTGATTTCGAACAGGAACGAAGAAGACCAGATTCAAAAGATGTGTACTATCAGAAGAACCACCAAGACCATTCCAACGAACAGTATGGGCCACCGAAACATGAAGCGGGAAACAGACGACCACCAACAGAATCAAAAGAAGTCTACTTCCACAAAGAGACCCATTCGGACCCGAACGAGCCATACAGACCCAAAAAAGATGTCGTCTACTTGGAAGACAGCAAACGTAACAGACCTCAAGACCATCCAGACCTGAACCCGGACGAACAGTACAGACTCATTCCTCCCAAGAAAGATGTCGTTTACTTGGAAGACAGCAAACGTAACCGCCCTCAAGACCAAAACCCGAATGAGCCGTACAGCCTCAAGAAAGATGTCGTCTACTTAGAGAATACCAAGCGAAACAGACCTCCACGCACCGAAAACCACCACCACTTGCATTCCCATCGACCTAGGGAGCAGAATTCGAGGCTGCTTTATGTCCAAGGGGCCCAGAATGCGGACAAGTTGTTGAGGACGGTGGATCGAAGTGTTTATCCTCAAATCCAGAACGGGGAGCCCGGTGTCAAGGAGTTGATACAGGAGGTCGCTCGTTATCCTCAGGCACAGGAGGTCCAGCACTATTCTCAGAGGAACCCGAACGGCAATGCTGAGTTGTCGTACGATGATATTCACCAGTTATATCATCCGAACTCAGAGAGGAATACCAGAAATCAGCAGGTTAGTGCTGACTATTAGTTGTGTTAGTATTACTTGGTACAATAAGGTTTTCGCTTCCAAAAAATTACCCCCCCCTCCCTCAAAATCCTATTCCGATTTCTTTAGTGAATGATTGGCTTGTTTCAGCTGACGTAAACCTTCCAGCTCTCATGCTGCTCTTCTTTTGATCGGTACTCCGATTAGTTCTCCGTTCCCACGTGACATTGATTCATCAATCCAGTCTCGAGAAAAAATTGTTTTTATTCAGCATTTCTGTTGTCCCTCAAAACCTGAAACATGCTAATTAGAACTCTTATGAATATTTGTAGACAAATTATTCCCAAGATATAAATTGTATATATAAAATGAGAATTATTGTTTTTTTTATTTTGTTCAGAGTGGCGTAAAAGATAGTGCTCATCAATATTTCAGCCTTTCCATGATTTTGTATAAAAATATCCTCCTACATAAAAATGCCTTCCAAATTCGAGAAAAAAAACATGGATTTCAGGCTGTCAGGAAGCAGTTTGCCTAGTAGCGCCATCTGTGGGTGTTCAGGTGGCTAAAACCTATTATCAACGATTTTAGTTAATTGATCTAATTATCTATTTAAATGAATAAAAAATCATTAATTTTGCATTATAATAATTAAAATCGATTAGTTATGCATGAAATATATTATTAAGAAGAATAAGTACTGGAGCAGAAACCTATTGATTGAAAACAAAACAAATGAGCACGTTGCGGCGTTACGTGATGAGCATACCACGAACCATGTTCCATAAATAGGGTTGAAATAGTTTGCCTGGTTGCACTCTCTACCGACTGCTGACTTCCTACTTTTGATCGGGGGCTGGAGGTGGAGAGCCCAGTCGGTTAAGGCGTTCGCCTTGTATGGGGAAGGTCCCAGGTTCGGGTCCGGGCATCGCCAAAATAACTGTCGACCTATAAACGGCCCGTGCAGCCAAAAATGTCCGACGACTAATACCCCATGTAGAGGGAGTGCACGTTAAATACCCTCCAAAGTCCCGATGCTGCGTACGATGTCGCCCTTAACGGTTGCGTTGGTTGCCTACTCAGGTGTCAGCTCGTCACCTGACTGTATTTCTAAATTACGACGCCCGTCGCCAATAGCGCTCGTGTAGCTCTAGTGCGACGATGATTCAAAACTAAACTAAACGAAACCTACTTTTGATCGATTTTGGAAGGCACTATTATGTAGGAGGCTATGGTGTAATATTTTTACGGGGGGGGGGGGGTTTATTTTTAATAGGAACTTTAATGATAATCACCTTGTAATAAATTAAAATCTTCTCTCCTTACAGAAGTACAGCCAGCCTCTACCTACACAACAGCAGCAACCACAGAGCCACCAACAGCACTTGATCGCCAAGTACAACCAGCTGATCCAGCAGGCGAAGCAGCAGAACGGCGAAGCAGTCCTGGATCTGCTGCGCAATCCTGATCTCCTGCACCTGAAGCCCACTACGGAGCAGCAGAGGTCTGAGCTGGAACTGCTGCAGCAGCAACAACAACAACAACAAACGAAGCCACCGTTCAGTCCTGTGGTGTTGTTGTCTAGAGGACCATCATCGCAGCAGCAGAATCAAGCGGTTAATGTGTGGTACACCAGGCCTAGATCGTAAAGGACTCGTTCACGAATGTAATAAAGGAGACTCGTTCAGGAATGCAAAAAAATGACTTGTTCGTGAATATAATAAGGGACTCGTTCATGAATTTTGTAAAGGACTGATTTATATGAATGTTGTAAAGGACTCATTTATATGAATGTTGTGAAGGTATAATTTATATGGATGTTGTAAAGGGCTCATTTATATAAATGCTGTGAAGGTATAATTTATATGTATGTTGTAAAAGTTTCATTCGAAGATGCTTCAAATTACTCGTTTATAAATTTTTTTATAGGACACGAATACACAGTTTTAAAGGACGTGTTCACAATTTTTTTGTAAAGAACTCGCTTATAAATTTTTTATAGGACACGAATACACAGTTTTAAAGGACGCGTTCACAGTGTTTTGTAAAGAAGTCGTTTATAAATTTTTTATAGGACACGAATACACAGTTTTAAAGGACGCGTTCACAATTTTTTGTAAAGTACTCGTTCACGAATGTCGAAAAGGACTATCTCATACAATTTGAGGACTCTTATTTGTACGAGAGATAAGTGTTCGTTGTTATCACAGTGTTCTATAATTAGATGTACGTCCAGTTCATAAAATTAATGGGGTTGTGGGCAGTCAAAAAGCTAATTCACACAAGAGTTTTACAGTAAGTAGCACCCAAAGAGTTCTATAGTAGGGTAGAGGAACGACTCGTACTGAGCTGCCATCGGCAGCCATGGCTCGCTATGGAGCCCGAATAGAGTGGCAAAAGTGCTAGTTAATTCATAATTTTGATACTGAGAAAGGAAGTACACCCAGGGCAAAGGCGGGAATCTAACTAGCACCCGTTACAGCGCGCGGACTGCTAGCGTTATGGCCTGCGATCCAAACCACTCGGCCATCGGGCCCCACATGCCACCCTATATTGTCTCCGTGTTGGTCCATCTTGCTGTTGAAAGGTTCAGTCTCTACTCTACTATAGAACTCTTTGGTAGCACCATCTATATCGTTTGTTGGTTGCATAACTCTTGATGCCGGTGAGGGGCAAACTTTATATTAATTTGGTATCTACCAATTTTTAGATTTAGTTGGAAAAACTACGGATATTTTTTATAAGGCTATGGTTTTATAGATAAAATTTGGCCCTTGCTGTATAGATGGGGACGGATAAGATAGTGTGGACTGTAGTTTAAACTTTACGAATTTCAGTTCAATGGATGAACATCAATTATTATAATCTCTTTAAAAAGAAAACAAATATAAAGAAATTAGAAACAAAACTCCATAAAGTTATACAGATCGATTAAATTTGTTTCTCCAATATTAAATTCAGATGAAATCGTTTATTGAATAGTTTAAGAATCTATTAACAAATAATTACATTTAATAATAAAGACTTACGACACTAAATTTTAGCCGGAGTGATTAATTTTAATTAATGTTTGCCAACCTATTTTTATGTGATGACTGTGTTTAGTGTTTTGAACGGGTATTGTGTACTGTTGGGTATTATTTTTTCTATGTTGGTCTCTCTTGCTATTTGTAATTTATGAGGTTTTGTAGACAATGTAGTGAATTTTTGAATGTGTTTTGTATTAAAATATAAATAAAATTGTTGCCAGTTAAGTCTGTGAAAGTTAACTTTATTGGGAGTGGAAGTTATAAAATAAACAATATTCTTGTAGAATTCTAGAATTGCCAGCACTCTCCGGATTTTACCGGATTTCGGCGATACCGAGATTTTAACTACTTTTTAACATGGCGTATCATGTGTACTGTGGAGGTTACCACACGCACGCAACCTCAATCAATCATCCACTCGCTAGGGGCGAGGATTTACGCCTGCGTTTCTACCAGTATTCTGAATAATCATCGAAATAGTAGTATATAAGCGAGGTAACTCATCTCCACTTTGAGGATCCTTTTGGTAGACTGTGGGTTACTGAGGCTGCTACAGTACCAATTTCCGGATTTTCAAATGGAAACAACATTTGTTTTGGCGCCTGGAATCCGTGAAATGGTAATTACCGAGAGTTGTCAGGTTGGTTGAAATAATTTCGCACTAGAGACTCAGTCGGAAGGTCTGCAATTAAATGAAAAAGCATACGTTTCTGTAGAACATTTAAATTTAATAAAAACTTACATTTAAATTAATAAAAACTTACATTAAATTTAATAAAAACTTACTTCATGCAGCAAAGGCGGAGAAAGGGGTAGTCGAAGCCTTTTTGATCATTCCAAGCTAAGGAATGCTTTAAAAAAATTTCACAGATCTTAGCTAAATTCGTCTGAGATTTATCATTTCTATTTATTTAAAAATAGTCAAACTCTTTCATAAAATCATGTTATGATGCTGGAAATACCCGTATAACGAATTCCCTTGCCAAACGCTTTCAATTTTAATTTACAAGCTAAGTTAAACAATAGTGGCTATAAAAGATAATGTGTGAACTGCTATTATTTTCCTGGGTGGACGAGACAGGGATAGGAAAGGGGTGGATAAAACAGTAACACATAGATATAGGAAGATAATTAATCTCATGGTGCAATCTTATGGCGAGTGGGATGTTTTGGCTTGCGAACTGCCTTATGGGATACTGGTGGAAAAGTGGCTTTACCTCTTCCCCCAAGGGGCATATCTGCTCCTCTTCCTATATCTATACAGTAACAGTTAAACTGAAAAACATGGTTTCGGCTTCAGTTATACCGAAACACAGCAGAATTTTGGCTGCGGCTCTTACTAAAAAGCGCTTATAACACTATCCACTATATAGTTAATGCAGTAAACGAAGCTGACACCACCATGTTGTAAGTATGAACCACCGCAACTCTAAATACAGTCTATGCATAAAATAGAAAGCGAGATAACTTTCTGAAAAGAAAAAGCCTGTGAACAATAGTGCCATGACAGGTCGCGATGGTGGCTTCCGAGGTGATGGGACTGATTATATCATAAACGCTTCCTTCCTCGTTGCTTCCTACAAGAAATGCTGAATAGAAATGGGTTCATTACGGGGTTAATGGCGAATCGGTCAAAGGTTCGTTTTACTTTAACTTTCGCCATTATGAGGAATGGAGGTACATAAAATCAATACGTGCTGATTTGGAAATGTCGTTGGAAATAGGGCTTGGTATATTAAAGCCCATTTCACACCTGCACAACTACATGCAATTCCGTTGCAACTAAATGCAACTGCAACTCGTAACTTGTGGAAACCTTGTTTTTCGGGTTTCCTCAAAAAATTATTTATCTCACAATTTGGCAAGTTTCATCTTTTTGCAGGGCATCGCTTGCATCGTACAGAAATTTATGTTTCCGAACTTCATTAATAAGATCAATTTCCATATTTGCCGTCCAATTACTACCCATTTATAATTGCGCAGATTTTTGCATTTTTTGCAAGCAAGGAAAGTTGGCGTCTTAAAAAGTAAATAAACAACCAGTTGGCGAAGTCTAGTTCGCCACAATGTAGCCAAACAAATACTGTATTCTGATTGGCTAATGGTACATGCAACTTGAGATTTTTTCGTGCTCGCATGAAAAAATCTCACGACTTGAGTGCAACGTTTAATGCATGGTGTCCTATGGGAGTTGCAAGTAGTTGTGACAAGGTGTGAAATGGGCTTTAGACGTTTCTGTTTGTTTATTTATATAGACTCGTCCACACTCTTTTTTTCTGATAATGGTCCTCGCTCTTTTTTTCTGGTGAATCGTCAAGGCTGATCTCCGCGCCGCTAATACGTCGGCCTCTTTCAAACTCCGACGGCCTTGTCATGGTAGGGCGGAACACCACCGTCCAGCTACCGGATTAAGGAGATATATCTGATCTTCTTTCAGGATTAACCTTAGCTGCTGCTTTGCACTCCGAGCAAGCAAGTGTTCGAGTCTTGTGTAAGTGTTCGAGTATCCTGATAAAAATAAAATAGTGCTAAAAGATTTCTTTCGATACTTTAATGAAATAGTGCTAAAATAGAGGACATTACGACGCCCGTGTACTTTTGGGGCCCGGATGGCCGAGTGGTCTGGACCATTACGCTAGCAGTCTGTGCGCTGTAACGCGCCTTCGCCCTGGGTGTATATTCCTTTCTCTGTGACAGTAAAAAATTCTTTCTGTGTCTCTCTTACTTGACGAAGGCTTTATAAGCGGGTCTCTGATCAAGCACACAAGCCGGAATATATATGTACCTACCCCTACCCCTACGCCGCCCGTCGCCAATAGCCCTCGTGTAGCTCTAACTCGACGATAATTCAAACTAAAACTAAAAGCTAATAGAAGACAAGCTGGTACGCTATAAACTTACGAGTTTTCGCATGGCACATTACCATAAATCCTTCCTGTGCCTGTCATACATCCTTCAATAGCAAAGGTGTGGTTCTAAATTATAAGGCCCGTACACTCTTAAAACAAACGAGCGGTTTTAACTCAGTCTGAGTTAATTTCCACTCCTTTCCGTGCCGAAAATGCACTTCTCCTATAGGAGTGAATTTCACTCTTTTTCGGAGTGGGTAAAAGAAATAAAAGAAAACAATCTGCGTCCTACACTCTTAAAACGAGCGGTTTTAACTCAGTCTGAGTCAATTTTCACACCTTTCCGGTGCCGAAAATGCACTTCTCCTATAGGAGTGAATTTCACTCTTTTGTTTTAAGAGTGTAGCCAATCGAATAACTCTAGTGCGACGATAATTCAATCCTAACAGAACCAAACCCTCCGGGGAGCTGTAGTGGTTTAATTCAACTTAGCAAAAGGGCTGGAGCACAGCTACAAAACGAGGACACCACCTGAGCTACGACTGATACTCCTGAGAGATGTAGTACGAGGTCGAATGCAACCCACTTTTCTGACCAAATCAAAAAATTATGATTTAATAGCTTAAAAAATTTCAAAACAAACTTTTTTTTCTTCTTTTGATTTAACTCACTCTAGCAAAGGGCCGTAGTGAGCCTAGTGGTCAGCGTCTCGGTCTCGGGATCGGAAGGTCCTGCGATCGAGTCCCGGTACCACTGAAGACCTACCGAGTATATGCGGAGTACGTGCTCGTTAAATCTGTTGGGTCCGAAAGTCCTCCAAGTTCCCATACCAAATCAATACCTCTGGGGGTGACAAGCCAATTCTGGGGATCCTCTAGTTGGCCTCTGTCTCTAAAAATTAGATGGATCCACTTATGTGTGTGTTGTCTGTTATGTCTGTCTTACTTGACGAAGGTTTATAAGCGGGTCGCTGACCAAGCACACAAACCTGAATATATATGTCTACCAACCAACCAACCAACTCACTCTAGCAAGATGCAGAGGTTATTGTTGTTGTTATAATTATTAATTCTCTTATATTTTAAAAAATATTTTGTTTCTTTGGATATATTATCCTTACACAAGCAGAACATGAGATTACACTACGGTAAGTGAAAATTATTTGATAATTAAAAAACGAGTATTTTGCTATAGATTTATATTTCAGTTAAACTTTAAAAGGTTTGAGTTATTGGTTATGCTCGTATGTAAGTCCATATAACGGACCTCAGAAATTAGTGATGCTGAAAAAATTACCCGAGACTGAAACAAGAATTCAAATGCTATTATTTTATTGCTTTTGCACTCTTAAAACAAAAGAGTGAAATCCACTCCTATAAGGGAAGTGCATTTTCTGTACCGGAAAGGAGTGGAAATTCTCAGACTGAGTTAAAACAGCTCGTTTGTTTTAAGAGTGTACGGCTTCTTAATAGAAGTCAACAAAATGAAAATCAATTGTTAAAAATCAATGATCCGTTCTTAATTTGCTAGATTATAAAATGAAATTGTTCTTTTACAAAGATTTAACGCTAGGAAAATTAAATTTTGCAGATCTAAATACACGGTGTCCGTAAAAGAATGTCCGAGTTTTAATGGTATATTACAGGAGTTTATTTTATACTAAATATAACAAATCATACATGACATTGAAGGAAAACTAACCTAGTTGTTCCTATAAGTGCTCAATGTGTGCGCCTTTAGTGATACGGCACACATCCAAACGAAAATGCAATTCTTCCCATACTGTCTGCAGCAAGTCCGGAGTAATGGAAGCAACAGCCTGTGCAATTCTACCTTTTAAGGTTGGTAAATCGTGGGGTTAGGGGTGGAACGTAGACCCGATCTTTTACGAAGCCCCAAAGGAAGAAATCGCAAGGCGTGATGTCAGGTGAACGAGGCGGCCAGGGTAACAGAACTCTGTCGGAAAACTCGGACATTCTTTTACCGACACCCTGTATTTACAATTTAACTCCTGAGAGGTTTGATTTTAAACATATTATTAACGAAAACAGCAATATAGCTAAAACATTCAATGTAGGATAAGTATCTTATTAAATAATAACTGCCCCAATGTAATTTACATTCGTTTAAAAGGCGTGGATCAAAAAAAAAAACTTTATTTACATTAATTGATGAATGAAAATTAGTAGAGTTCCTACTATTGAGTTTATCATTATTGATAATAAAATTTGCAGCTTTTTATGCACTGAATGAGTCCCGGGACCGGGCATCGACAAAATAACTGCCGACCTATAAACGGCCCGTGCAGCCAAAAATGTCCGACGAATAATACCCCGTGTGGAGGGAGTGCACGTTAAATATGCTCCAAAGTCCTAACGCGTCCTAACGATGTCGCCCTTTAACGGTTGCGTTGGGTGCTTACTCAGGTGTCGGCTCGTCACTCGACTGGGGTTCTAAAATAAGACGCCCGTCGCCAATAGCCCTCGTGTAGCTCTAGTGCGACGATAATTCAAACTAAACTATGCACTGAATGACAATTTTCTTTAAAACTTTCTGTGTTTACGAACTAAGTTTGTTTTCGTAAAATTGCTCGTGTTAATGTACACTCTTAAAACAAACGAGCGGTTTTAACTCAGTCTGAGTTAATTTCCACTCCTTTCCGTGCAGAAAATGCACTTCTCTTATAGGAGTGAATTTCACTCTTTTTCGGAGTGGGTAAAAGAAATAAAAGAAAACAATCTGCGTCCTACACTCTTAAAACGAGCGGTTTTAACTCAGTCTGAGTTAATTTCCACTCCTTTCCGGTGCCGAAAATGCACTTCTCCTATAGGAGTGAATTTCACTCTTTTGTTTTAAGAGTGTACATCACAGCATGTGTAATAACACTTTTGTTAATATTTTGAATTGGTAGAGTTTTGATTTTGATGACATTTGAGTGCGACGATAATTCAAAGTAAGCTTTCCAACTCAAGCATTCTTTCAGCAGATTCGAAAATCCTAGTAGCATAAAAATAAAAGAAATTTAAATGTAAATATCACCTGGCTATAAAATTATTAATTTTCGGAAGTTTTAAAATAAATGATCCGTTCCAGTTTTAAAATATGCAAAATACTTTTTAGGGAGGCACAATTTTAAAAGTTTTTCAATTAATTATATAAATTTCTGGATATATTTTATTTACATTCTTCGATTACTATTTTTATACGAAAAAATTTTTACTTAGTAATACTTTCACCAGAAGTTAGAATATCAAAAGTATTAGGTCTAAGGACTGTTCCCTCCCTAACATTTCTTTCGTTATATCGAGCGGTCATTATTATCTCGCTTTTTGCTTGGTAAATTTTAATTTCACGGTACTGCTTGGCGCGGCTCCAGAAACAACAACAACTTGGCGAAACTCGCGTGTTTTCGCATTGCCAGATTCCTTTCCGCCGATGCAGTAACCCTAGTTACTTTTGAAAAAAAAACAGACTCAGGGTTTTGGTTTGCTTTGGGCAACACAAACAAACTTTACACTACACAATGGGCTAGTAGTGGCAATCCAGTTTAGTTTCGTTTGAATTTTCGTAGGACTAGAGCTACACGAGTGGGAATCCAGTTTAGTTTAGTTTGAATTATCGTCGCACTAGAGCTACACGAGTGGCAATCCAGTTTAGTTTAGTTTGAATTATTGTCGCACTAGAGCTACACGAATGAGTGGCAATCCAGTACGCACGCGTTTGGGAGTACGGGCAATTATTTTTTCCCTAAAAAAAACATCAGTATCCAACATGGGGCAGTATTGTAGGGCCCATTGAAAGCCTAAATACTCGTTTGGGGCCCCGGGCAATTTTGTTTTCTCTAAAAAACATCAGTATCCAACATGGGGCAGTATTGTAGGGCCCATTGAAAGCCTAAATATTGGTTTGGGGCCCCGGGCAGTTTTGTTTTACGAAGCAAAACAAAAAATTTAAAGTAAAAAAATTTAGTTTTATTCTTTCAAAACTGAATGATAGCTAGCTGTCCAGCCATTTTCAAACCGATAAAAAATTCAGAATTTTAATACGCACCATCCATAATAATCGGATGTTCAAAAGCCAAACGTAACCCCAAACGTAATGACGATAGAACAAAAAGAAATTTATTAGAATAAAAATAATTCCGTGCGCACAAAATCCGCGCAACCTAAATACCACGCAATTATTACCAGCGCCGGCGATTGGTCAAAAACTAATTTAGAACAAATAAATCCCACGCGCCTAACATCCGCGCAAGTATAACCAGCGCCACCTAGCCACAACAAAGACGCCACAACGCTTTTCACCAGAAAATGCCGCATCACCAAAAATAATTGTTTATCGCTCCCTTCAAAAGCGCCAAATCCCTTGGCGACAGAAGTACCGTCAAATTAAAATTAACCTTTTGCTTGTCTTTCCGATAATATACGAGGAATTAATTAGCAAGAATGGACAACTGGAACGGTTGCGACAACCATTGTCTTAAACCCACTAAAAAACCCAACCAGCAGTTAATTCGTCAAAACTAGAACTGTCACGCCTACATTGACGCGAGTTTACGTCAGGCATTGTCTTCTTAAGCCCTTATCACACGGTACGAACGTCGCTCGTCGAACAACTTTTGGGACGGCAAAAACGTCAACGAGAAAACGGCAACGTCATGCGTGACATCACAAGTTTAACAGGGTTACGAGGAGGCTCGGCCGGACGTCACGACTGAACTTCGTTCTGTATTGTAGCAGCCGTTCGAACAGCAAAAATGTGCCGGATTTTTTCGAGTCGACTCGAAAATGCTCATCGAGCAAAAACTGCTCCAATAACCAGTTTTTGATATGGCGTACGGACGTCGCTGAACGAACGAGCTCTCGTGATAAGGCCTTTACACACTCCACGCTGTTCAAATTTTCCATCATTGGTATAGGTAGTAACCCTGACCACTTTTATAACCTTTTACTTACAGTGCTTCGTAAGCATGTGTCCCATGTTGAGCTTCGAAAAGCGAGAAAATCTTGTGTGGGAATTGTTGCAAAAGGTAAGTTTTAATTTTTCTTGTAGCCTCAAAACAAAATTACAAATTCAGTCCTTCAATTGTGCAGATTAGAGTTTTTAGTATTTTCTCTCTCCTATAAGGTGTTAAAAAACGTGGAAGGCCATCTGTTAAATCCATCCAGTTGAACAGTGCAGCGCACAGGTAATTTTTTTATTCGGTGTATTTTTAAATGTATGCCATTAGATATCCTTAAAAAAGGATTTTTTTTAATGTAAGGAAAAAATGCCTTTTATGTAAGTTTTAAACCGTTTTTTCGATTATTTTTATTGTGTCTACACTTTTATCATTACAGAAATAATATTTAATCACACTCTGATGGTGGGGCTGGGGAGCCCAGTCGGTTAGGCATTCGCTTAGCATGCAGAAGGTCCCAGGTTCGGGTCCGGTCATAGCCAAAATAACTGCCAACCTATAAACGACCCGTGCAGCCAAAAATGTCCGATGAATAATACCCCGTGTCTAGGGAGTGCACGTTAAATATGCTTCAAAGTCCTAACGCTGCGTACGATGTCGCCTTTAACGGTTGCGTTGGGTGCCTACTCAGGTGTCGGCTCGTCACTTGACTGTGGTTCTAAAATACGACGCCCGTCGCCAATAGCCCCCGTGTAGCTCTAGTGAGACGATAATTCAAACTAAACTAAACACATTCTGATGGTAAACTAACCCTTTATGCACTGAATTAAGATTTAATTTTAATTATTTGCCGTTTCCGATATTATGGCTGTCTGTGCAATTAATAATAAATTACTGTAAAAAGTAAAAAAAAATAATTGGAACATAAAATGCACTTTATGATGAATTTAGTTTCGTTTTTCCTTTCTATTTATAATAACTAAATTACATTGTTAAATGAATACGATTCACCATTCAGTGTCTTTAATGTTTTGAAACTTATTACTGCTATAATAAAATTCCCGTCAGTGCATAACGATTTGACGCAGGTGCGCGTATGCGCGATTTAATCGAAAACCTCATTGTGACGTCCAACAAACCACAGAGTCACGCGGACTTCAAATTCGGTATACGAGTTCCTAGTACCTACTAGGAATTCTTGTTCAAAATGTGTAGTCCGTATAGCTCTTTTAGCTCAATCTATAGCAGACAGACGGGCCAATGTTTAAAAACACTTTTGCGGAATCAGCATCTTCATAAAGGTGTAGAAAAACACAAAATCTCCATTTCGGAAATTTCACCCCATCGCAATATTTTCATTACCTTATACACTGAAGAGTCAAAATAACTGGTATAGGCATAGATCTGCGAATAAAGGTGTATAAAACCAACCGAAGTTCGTCGCTATGTTCAGCAGCGTCTATGTGCTGCTATCATGACAGGTTAGGAAAATTGAAGGGATTTTGAAAGTATCGGGGGTTGAGAAATGGAATTCCATATCCATGCATCTCCGAGGTGAAGATGAATTTTGGATTTTCACTTACGACAATTCCACGAGTGTACCATGAATATCGATAATGGAAAAAAAGATATTCGACGACGGACGAAAATCATTAAACAGGATATATTGCGGATACGTGATATATACGGCTCCAAAAGCCCATATCGGTGAATATTCATTAAATGTTTAACAAGTTGACACTTGTACGACATAGAATCGACATAGACATTTATCACATTTAATGATCAGTTGTCAATGAACCCGGCTTTGCACGATGTTTTTAAGGTCAAAGCTATGTCGTAGATTTGATGTTTTATTGGATTATCGATATTCATGGTACACTCGAGAAATTGTCGTAAGTGAAAATCCAAAATTCATCTCCAACTCGGAGATGCATGGATATGGAATTCCATTTCTCAATCCACGATACTTCCAAAATCCCTTCAATTTTCATAACCTGTCATGATAGCAGAACATAGCGACGAACTTCGATTGGTTTTATACACCTTTATTCGCAGATGTATGCCTATACCAGTTATTTTGGCTCTTCAGTGTAGTTCATATTGGGTAATTGAAAGTAAAAATAATAGTGTAGGATAAACTTGTTTTTGAAGTGATAGGAACGCCGAGTGGTGGCCATTTTTTTTCAGAAGCCAATGCGTGTGCGTGGGTGACGTCATTATATCCGTGTGCGGTCGGGACGCGTCGGGCATGGGCAAGCGGGACTTCAAGCGACTCTCCCACAGCACAGAAGTGGTGCAACTGGAACTGGAGTACGAGATCAGGGAACCGCGTAAGTAACAATAACTTTGGACAGGCTGATACATTGAGCTAGAAGGGAAACTGGAGTGAGGTGTCATCGAGCCGAAAACCCACTCACACCCTTTTGAGCGAACAGGGCAGAAAAGGACTATTTCCCTACACTTGTATCCAATGCTTGTATGAGACACCTCTATCATATTGACATGGGCTCCTAAATGTATTTTAACATTTTTAACTCAAATTAACTTTCTTCTTTAACTTTAAATTCCAACTTTTTAAAGAAATAACCATGTGGATCACTAACTAAGAACCAGCGAAGACGAATCCAATAGCGAAATAGGCAAGTTTCTAGGTTTTCTGCCCGGTTCGCTTCTGCTGCAGTGCCGTGTATTCCTCCGCGTTTCGTTATTGAACCGGCTCGTTTGCTGCCCTGTTCCGTGAATCACACACCTCACTCCACGTTTCTTCTAGCTCAATGCTTTGTACAGGCTGATAGGACTAATGCAGACTTTCCAACTGTTGCTCTGGTGCGCCGTTATTTCAATCAACCAACCTGCCAATTTTCCGGATGTAAAGGCGAATGAGCCCGCGGATCTCCAAACTAAAGTTAATCCAATGGAAAAAAAAATATTTCTGAAGCCACATTTTTCCCGGCTGTATAGTGAATATTGTTACAAATGGTAAAACTATTTATTGAAAATTGAAAAATAATATTTGAACCCATTTCAAAAAGTGGGATTCTAGAGACCTGTAGAGCAAGCTTAAGAGGGATTGTCAGTCCCATAGAGCTAATGCATTAGTTTTCTAATCACAACTTCCGCAGAAGTATTGCTTTGTCATGTTAGCCCTTTTTTCCCATAGGTATGAGAATCAACATAACATCGAAATGTAACAAATTTTGAAACGAAAATGTTATCTAGTTGTTTAATTATATATTTATGAAGTTTTAAAATGCCAAAAAAATACAGCAGATGTTGACACTATTTTAAAACTTTGTCAATTAAGAATTAAATAACCGGATGTTATTTTCTATTCAATTTTGTTTTAAATTGATGTTATGATGATTGTCATACCTGGTGAAAATGGGATAACATGACAAACCAATTCTTTTGCAAAAATTATGATTTCAAAACTAAAGCATTAGCTCTATGGGACTGACAGTCCCTCTTAATGGTTTTCGCTTTTGAAAATCTGGCTGTTGGCACCTATGACACGAAAAATCAGAAAGGTCACTGCTCAAAACAATTAGGGGAGCACTACGCGTACTTTTGTTAACCCTCTCAGTTCCAACGCTTTATTTTTTATTCTAAAAATCTGAAATTTGTGAAATAGATTCATTATGTATCCAGAATGATATGGTAAAAAATCTAAATTTTTAATCTGAAATTTTAGGGAGAAAAATTCGAATCAATTTTTTTGAATAAATTATAACAATAATTTTTTCAAAACTTTATATGTTAAAAAAGTTAAAATCAATTTTTCAAACATCTGAGAATGCAAGCGTGAAGAATTTAGGGTCAATTTATTTCATAAAATATTTTGGGAGTGAATTTTATTTTACAATTTTTTCATATTTTCCTTTAGTTAAAACCAACATTATTTAATTCTTCCAAAGACATGATTCTTCCATCTAACGATAAATAAGTGAAAGCTCAACTTAATTAGAAAAAAAATAGCAAGCTGATGATTCCAAATTGAATCATTGGGGGTGAAAGCGTTTAAACCATGAATTCCCCTAATTCTTTTGAGCAGTGTAGTTAAAAATCCGGTATTGCCGGGTCAAATCCAGTTACGGCTTTCAATTGTCTTTTTTTCTTCATCTGCGTAATTAATAGTTTACTGACTTGAATTAAGAGTTGCTGTATAATAATCAAATATCGTGTTTAGGTTTGAACACTTCAGGAGTTTATCAGCTAAGGAGAATGCCCGTCAGGATCAAGAAGACATCAAACTCATTCGGATTTGTATTACGGAAAGTCGGGAAGAAGTATTCGGTTGCTTCCGAATATCCGATCCTCAGCATTATAGCGCAACATGAGCCTGTTAGCAAGTTAGTTTTATTTTAAGGCTTCCTTAATTAACATTTATGATCTTCATTATTTGAAACAAGTCCCTTCAGTTTCCCCTTGGAAGTGTAACACTTTCGCTACGTAAGCACTTTGTTGCCTGCAATTTGATGACGGCCATCAGCAATTAACTATAATCCTCCTTTCATCAATAACTCTTGTGTAGTTTTAGTGTGACACATTTGTTCCAACCAAACTAACCCAACAATCCACTATGCTCGCCAAACACCAAGGCATTAGCAGGGGCTGGGGTGCCCAATCGGTTAGGCATTTGCCTAGCATGCGGAAGGTCCCAGGTTCGGGTCCGGGCATTGCCAAAATAACTGCCGACCTATAAACGGCCCGTGCAGCCAAAAAAATGCCAGACGAATAATACCCCGTGTGGAGGGAGTGCACGTTAAACATCCTTCAAAGTCGTAACGCTGCGTACGATGTCGCCCTTAACGGTTGCGTTGGGTGCCTACTCAGGTGTCGGCTCGTCACTTGACTGTGGTTCTAAAAATACGACGCATGTCGCCAATAGCCCTCGTGTATCTCTAGTGCGACGATAATTCAAACTAAACTAAACCAAGGCATTGGCAACGTTGTCTCCTTTAGGCTCTCTACCTATTTTTAAAGTAGACTCTTCCCCAGTCATAATATTTGAGATGCTAAGAAGTGACTTACGGACTATACTGTTACAAGAATTTTTTTGCTTAAAGGCGATGGTCAGTCCCATAGACATAATGCTTTTGTTTTGAAATCCTAACTTTTTAAAAAGTATTGCTTTGCTATGTAATTTTTTTTCCCACCAGGTATGAAAATAGTAGTTACTAGAAAATAAAACATATTTTTTTTGCAGGAAAAATATAATTCAATTATTTAATATTTAATTGATAAACTTTAAAAAATAGTGTTGCTATTTGTTAATAATTATACGTCATTTTATAACTTAAATATTAATATGTAATTAAATAAGCAGATGATATTTTTTCTTCAAATTTTTTAAAAAATGTACTATTATGAAATTTTCATGCCTGGCGAACAAATTCTTAGGATTTCAAAAATCTTGCATTTATTAAATTATATGGAGCTGATTATTCATTTTAATAAACGTTTCTAAACGAACTTGTTTTTTTTTTTACGATTTTCAAAATCTAAGTTTCCATTTCGTTGCAGAGACTTCTCGTTGCGATCCGGCGATCGATTGATTCAGATCGACGATCAGGATCTGTCCTGGCTGTCGTTAGAAAAGATTTCAGAGATTTTGGCACAGAAAGAAGAAGCCGTGTTTCTGATTGAGTATTCCGTCGGAATTGTTGGTAAGTTGGGCTAAGAAATTAATAATAATGACACTACTCTCAGGCAGCAACGACTATTTTTTTTCCGGAAAAATGTCTTCATTTATTCATAATTGCACCACATTAACATAATAACTGTTGGTTACATACCGGGTGGCCCAGCAGGTAATGTTTAAAACAAAGTCCAAGTGATGGCGCTAGGTGCGCGTGAGTGAAGCCAAACTTGGTGCGCATGCTCCGGTGAGTGGGCAATTGTAAATGAAGAGTACAGGGGAAGAACCGCTTTATTTATTAGGAGTAGTGCCGTAATTGTATCTGCTTGGCGGACATTGGCGACAGAAAACCGGTTTTCCTTTCGGTTCTTCTTTCGCGGTACCAACGTGTGACTCGTGTCCGCTGATCTCTGGCGTAAATCAGGGTTGCCGCGAGAGAAAAACAAAGTGAGTAACCGATTTCCTCACATCAATTTAGGCGATGACTCGCTTTCATCGCCAAAGAGGCCTGATGAGGAAAGTTTTCTACGAAATTAAGCGGTTTTTCCTTTGTACTCTTCAAATGTGATGTTCCTTCAGTCTGCGGTGCGCTTTAGCGTGTGATTCTCGTTAGTAAACATGAACAAATATTCGACGGATATTCGCGTCTTTATTGTGCTACAAATGGCCAGAAGTGATGAAAGTGTGAAGGAAGTTCAACGAGCATGACAGGAGAAGTTCCAAAAAAAGAATTGGCCAAACAAAAGGAGTATGGCAGGAGTACGGAGGAAGGTATGGGTAAGGAATATGGTTGGATTCAAGAACCGCCTAACTATTGTCCTTGTCAAAGATGGCGGGCACTTCGAACCCCTATTATCATTAATTGCCCAATATGTCCATTCAATAAACGTCATTAAATTCTTCTCATGTCTCTTATTTGTTTTTATTTTTTCATTTGTTTCAAACATTACCCGCTGGGCCACCCGGTATATAGCTTAGTGTTTCCATGGATATTTGACTTTCATTATCATGGCAAAAATGGAATCAATTCTTTCATGATAGTTCAAAATTAATCTGGATGAATATAAATACATATGCATTCGAAAACTAAAAGGTTGTTGTTGGACTATGTAGACATCTTAAATTTTTTTTTATTGTTTAGAACCTTGCGTGAGGCCTGGAGGAAGAATAGAACTTGAGATGGAATGCCTAGATTCTGATATTGGAATTGTTCTGGCGTTTTCTAAAGACAAATCTTTACACATTAAAGAGATTCAGAAAGGAAGTATGGCAGAAAGGTAAGAATGGGTTTTCGAAAATATTTCAAGAAAAGGTTCTGTAGTGGATAAGAGCTCTATTAAGAGGAATTGTCAGTCGCATAGAGGTAATGCATTAGTTTTGGAATCACAACTTCTGCAAAGTATTGCTTTGCTATGTTAGCCCCCATGTATGGGAATCGACATAACAACGAAATGAAACAAATTTGAAATAAAATGTTATCTAATTATTTTATTATATATTTGTGAAGTATTAAAATGACAAAAATATACAGCAGATGGCGACGCTATTTTAAACTTTATCAATTAATAATTCAGTAACCGGATGATGTTTCATCAATTTTGTTTTGAATTGATGTTATGAGGATTCTCATACCTAGGGAAAATGGGATAACATGTACCGTCAAAGCAATTCTTTTGCAAAAGTTGTGATTTCGAAACTAATGCCTTAGCTCTATGGGACTGTCAGTCCATTGATGGAGAGACATCGTCAGGTGAAACGTTGTCACTCCACGCCAATATTTTGTTCTATATCTTTACTCGTCAGTGATTGGTGTTGTGTGCCCACGTGACGTCTTAAACATTGTCCATCAGAGACTATTTTGATCTTGTCGGACCAATAAAATATTTTATTTCACTTGAGTATGAGCAGTGAGCACACCACTAATCACTGATGAGGTAAAATTCCTTGGTGTGAATGAAGGGAATTTGGTGATGGTTCACCGGATAATGTCTCTCCGTCTGTGCCCAGCTTTAGTCCTTTTGCTACCTGATGAATTAAGCTCAAAATCTTTTAAATGCTTGGATTTTCTCCCATTTTGACACTGAGCACATTGCTGTTCAAACAGCTAAAGTAGCTAAAATTATTGTGAGTTACATTTCGCTTTCTTCACTCGAATAAAACAGAGATCTATTAAAATCTATTGTATGTGTGGCCAATAGACTTGGCGCAATCCAGTGCGCTGACTTTTAATTCTTCTTTTGTGAATTATGCAAGCGGGTTTGTAATCCAATTTTTGTTTAATCAATATATATTTAAATGGTTAACAGTTAATTGAGTAATTAGTTTTTTATGCTTTTTTTTTTTAAAGATGTGGAGTATTTCAAGTGGGCGATGCTGTGTTGTACATAAACGACATCTCTACATCCCATCTCTCTATCTCCGACGCCAATGCTTTACTCAAAAGCTTCAAGAAAGTCCCAGGAAGGCTGACCTTTGTTCACAACGCTCAGGAAGATCCAATCAGAGATACAAATACAAATTTATTAGGTATTGTTAAAATATAGTATTACACATTTATTTGAAGTCCGAAATCGGAAAAGAAGGCTCTATGTATTCAAAACTATCCATAATTAATTTAGCTTTTGGGAACAAAAAACTACAAATTTGACTATATAAATGAAATAATATGACCACAAGAAATACCTGACAATACTTTTAATGAAAGACAAACAGCAAAAAATAATTTCTGAATAAACTACGATTAACGAAACCGTTGAATATCTTAATCAGGCAAAGTTAAACTACACTTTTCTTGTTGCGAGATTGAAGCTTTTTGTAGTAATATATAAATGAAATATGACCACAAGAAATACCTGACAATACTTTTAATGAAAGACAAACAGCAAAAAATAATTTCTGAATAAACTACGATTAACGAAACCGTGGAATATCTTAATCAGACAAAGTTAAACTACACTTTTCTTGTTGCGAGATTGAAGCTTTTTTTAGAACCGTGGAATATCTTAATCAGACAAAGTTAAACTAAACTTTTCTTGTTGCGAGATTGAAGCTTTTTGTAGAAAAGGAAAGCCTCAGCTCTTTAAACTGTCTTTGGCACAAGTCTTAACAAATCTTTACTGTTTCACAAACAAAGACTGTAGGTGCAGATGTAGACTGTAGATGAAACTATGACTGTATTAAAAAAACGTAAAATTGCATCTTTTTATCGCTTTGCAGGAATGTAATGGCAAGAATATGATGATAAAGTAACACTTATTAACGATCAATTGATCATGGGTTATAATAAAAATTGTCTCTTGCCTTTCAGATTCCAATACATTTACCAAAAAAGATCTTCATCCAGTGCTTAGTGCTGTGCCAAGTGAACGTTTACATTTGATTCCGCCACAAAACAGTCCAGAGAGTTTGTACAACTGGCATTTCAAGAGGACGCATTCGAAGCTTCCCAAAACTGACCGAAAATCATTTGATTTCCAGTCAAAGACCGTTTCCATGTTAAACGACGTTGTTCGAAAAGTGTCGACTTTGCAAGAACTTATTAATTTTCGCAAACATCGTCCGAACTTGAAAGAACTTAACTGTTCCCAAAATGTTAGCAACTTCATTAATGAGTACCATACAAGTCAAAAGGTCCCTTGCCACATCAATGAAGAAATAGATGACCAGTTTGATAATTTTGAAAGGAACTATTTTTCTGATTCGGAAAGTAAAGATTTCGTCAAAATGGACACAAACAGATTGTCTCAACTCGAGGCCTTGTGCATACAGACGAAAGATTCGGCCCGCACTATTGCAATGCACTTTGTTAAAAACAGTATTAATGTTTCCTTGGTGAACGATTCCAGTGTCGATTTACTTTCTGGTGACACTAGCTACTTCCTTAGGAGCAAGATAATACATGAGCTAACAGAAAATTTGGCTGAGATACATTCTAAGAAGTTGATGTCCATACACATTTTAGACAATTTTTTGCAGAAAGTGAGCGCTGTTGATTTTGATTGTCGCGAATGTTCTCAGTTGTGCTTGTCGGCAGCTTTGACAGTCCAAAAAATTATGCTCCTTTTGACTTTGAACGATCCGGATTTGGACGCGATGTTCGTGATAAATACGCTACTGCTGAGCGCTGTCAATGTGGACGTGCCATGTGAGGATTGCAGTACTCCGTGGTGTTCGGTATCCGAAGTAGGAAAAGAATCTTCTAAGGTCAAAGAAGATAAGCATTCCTGCGATTTGTTATGCCATTCAAAAGATGTTGAAGCCGATCTCTTAAATCTCGATTCGACCTCGGAAACAGACTTATTAGGTTCACAGAACTCTAGGAATTTATTAATACCCCCTGACTTATCGAGTTCACATGACTTACCTAAAGGCCTGGAAATGAGCTTGCAAGGCTTTAAAAAGTTAGGTAAACGCCCAGAAGTCAATTTGAACGTAGAAGATAAGTCTGCTTATTATAATCTTGCACATGTTGACTCCAGTCAGTCATCAATTGCTTCTGAGAGTGATACTGTAAGTTCCCTTCGACCGAAGAAGATGATCATCAACACACGAAACATAAGTTGCAATTCAAATTCCTTCAACACTTCTCAAAGGTCTCATGCCTTCACTGAACAGCTCAAAGTACCGAACAATAGTCCCAATGATTTTAAAGTAACAAAAAACAAGCAAATTACAACACGACCAACCATAGTAGAAGGAAACTACAGCCAAAACTGCAAAGAAAAGATTCAGGTTGACAAGCATATGCCCACAAAACCTAAGAAATTATGGAAGTCAGCAGAAGCCATTACAAGGATTAGCGAGAATGGTCTGTTCAGAAAGTTTAAGTCTGTTATCACTAAGCATTCCAGCGATCCAACTGGATTTTCTAAAAGCCCAGTGGACTTGTTCGAAAAAGACAATACCAGTTGCAGACCTACGTCTACAGCGCTTGGTGGCAATGATTGTGAGTGGTCGCAGATAACATCGATTGTCACTACCGATTCAAATCCTTTAACGGATATACTTGGAAGAATGAAATCATGCTCGTCGAGTATGGAAGTAAACCTCAAGAATGAGGGGCAGGGGTTTGGTTTAGAAATCGAGTATTTAAGTTATCCGAGAGATGGCGTCACTTTAACTATTATTGCAAATGTCGAGCCCAATACCGCAGCTGCAAAGTAATCATTTTTCGTTTTTTTTTTTAATTAACAACAAAGTCTGGTTACATTTGAGTCGGATCATACTAAATTTGTTATCGTGATGTCTTTTTTTTAGTTCCGGTATACTTCTAAAAGGGGATCGTATTGTGAAGATCAACGGAGAAGCTACCATCGGCCTGACGTTAGACGAGTTCTCCAACCTAACCAAAGAAGCCTTCTCTGAAGATGAGGTGACGCTCAGTGTGAATTTCGACGTGGCATTGCCAGAAGTCAGGTTTGGAACATTCGACGTCCACTTCGACAAAATTCTGAAACCTGGTATCGAATTTAAGGGTGAGTTAGTTGAGGAGCTTAGTTTTAAAAACAACTGTATAAGTATATATAAAACTAGCAAATAAATACCCGTTCTTCGCACGGACTAAAAAAATATCAAATCGATCCAAGTATATGTGTCATTTGATTTGCTATAGGATAAAAAAAACTTTGACTTTGTTCCCGTTCCTTATACAGAATAAAATCTCGTTACTTATATTGCTTTAAAATTCCAAAATAAAAATACATCACGATAAAATGCACATCCTCATATCACAAAAATCTTCTTCAATATGAACTTACTGCCATCGCGATTTTCCTGATAAATTCAAAATTAACCATAATTGTATAACAATGTTATTTCACGTCAAAACCTCCATTCTGGTTTTTGTTTTTTGAAAAATAAATTAGCTCATTGGCGCTTTCAATTATTTTTCAAATCATATTTAGTTTCTGAAGGCAATGGCAAGAAAATAAAAGCAATTTCAATTTTAATTATTTTGTGTGTTCATTTTAATTTCTTCTCTCGAATGGCAACACGAAAGAGAAAAAATGATCGGATTTGAGCGAAAGTGGTGTATTTTTTCAGAAAATTCGAATTTTCTCTAAAAATGGAACAAATATGGAAAATCTAAGCCTCAGGTGCACACGTTGGTATTAAAGGGAATCTATCTTAAAAATTTCGAATTTCTGAGGACAGTATAAGTAGGTCCTTTACGATCCACAGACAAACAGACTCTTTCTTTTATTATTATAGATTACATAGTGTTGATAATCGAAAAATAACTATGTGGCCTTTTAATATGTATTTATGTAAAAAAAAAATCTCGATCCTTTTTTCCGAATGCAGTGATTCATCTTTTCATCATAGACAACATTGCAATTATTTTCTACTTATATTGAATTGATCAGTCAATTTCAATATAAGTTCTTTGATTACATTAAGCCTTGCTATAGCCTTTTAATCAGTGCCTGTCCTGTTCGAGTAGTAAAAGTTTGTGGACCAACGGAAAACCGATGGCTATTTGTGTCGCCTATTGTGGTGATGCTGATTAGATAACTCCTTCCGACTCATTATAGTTTTTTTTAAAGTGTATATTGTCGTCAGTATTGATTGATATTTGATCTTTCATATAATATATAACTCGGTGACGGGACGGAGGCCCCATTCTGATTCATCGAATTTGGAGTGGCTGGGTTTCCTCTTCAGAGAGAGTAACGACAGGGGAGGAAGGCAGCTGCATTTTCCTTGGCCGAGCGGCGTTTTTTCTCCCAGCTATCTCCTATCTCATTTCCTTCTAACTTTTCTCCGGCAAGTATCCAGGCCAAATATTAGCTTCATTTCCAATTTAGCTCAGGCGAATTTTCGTGCATTGATAGCCAGCTTCCACTTGGAGAACCAGTTCTCAATTTCAGGGACTTTCATAGTGAACTTATGTACTGCGCCATTGGGATCCATCGATTTACAGACAATCTCTGTGTCGTCCACCTAGAAGGCAGTAAGGTTGTTAGTGTCATTTTGAAAGGTTGGGAAATCATGTGTACAGAACAGGCACAAGATAAGGGCAATGTTTGAACCCTGGAGCAATCCTGCGTCAATAGATCTGACAGTGGATGCGACTGAACCATATTTAATTTTAAAGGTTCTGGTTGAGAGATATGAGTGGAGTGTCAAAATAAGATTGGGAGAGCAGTGATTGGATAACCTATTATATGACTCTTCATCGTTTTGTTATCCATCAATGCTGCTTGGTTGCTAACCCACTGCCTTGTCTTTGGTGGAAGGCACATCGGGGGCTATGATTTTGTATAAACTTTATCTTAGATTTCAGCAAGGGTGGTCCCCTGATCGTGCGTGGCGTGGCCAAAGGAAGCGCCGCCCACCGGTCCGGCCAGCTGTTCGCAGGGGACGAGATACTTTTCACTAACTGTATCCGCCAGGAGGCCTTTGACTCTCGCAAGTGCGCCTACACCAGGACAGATATGGTGATCATGACCGTCAGGAGAGAGCACACAGGTGAGATATTGAGATGTTCCAACCATGTGACCAGGGTTCCGACAGGGCAAACGGGAACCCCACTTTAAGGGGGCCCCCAAATTTTCTTCATGAGTATTTATGCTCAATATAACCCAAACTTAACTTTTTAATATGAAGATTGCAAAAAAATTAAATTAATGCAAAAAAATGACTATGAAAGTGTGTTTAAACTCTTATTAAACAATTCACAAAAATATATATTTTGGGGGTATTAAGTTGCTTTCCAAGCAAATTACTTCGGCTATTTTTTTGGTAAACACTGAATTATAGAAAAATACACACGAATGTTTTATAGAGGTATGTTTAGGGGCTATGTTTAGGGGCCTCCAAATTTCCCTCTGCCCAGGGTACCTAAAGTTATAAGTCGGTCCCTGCATGTGATCTGTTAAGTTGTTACCATAACAACTCTTTATAAACAAAATTTATCGAAGTCAATGTTAGGCTTAGCCAAGTAGACTTGTATGTAAAATTGCCCTTAATCCATAATATATTGATAAATAGTATAAACGAGATTACACCTTTGGAAGCGCCACTCGGGTGAAGTGGGGAAAATGGTTATCCAATTAGTCACATTTTGTTTCAGTTAGTAATAACCATTTTTTCCCGCTTTACATAAGTAGCGTTCGGTCAATCAAGTTGGGCTGGAATATCACAAATACGTAAAAAATATCCATTCGGCTATTTTAAATACAATGGTAATTGTTTGGATGTCCATACCCTATTTGGTTTGAAATTACCGAAAGCTTCACTTGCAAATGTAAATTCACTTCACAAAACCGAAGCACAATTTATCTACTTAAATGAAGAGTACAAGGGAAAAACAACTTCATTGCATAGGAATCTTCCCGTAATCTGGTGTGCTTGGCGGACATGGGTGACAGGAAACCGGTTTCTCTCTCGGTTCTTCTTTCGCGGTACAAACTTGTGACTCATGTCCACTGATCTCTGGCGCGAATCAGGGTTGCCCCGAGAGACTTTCATTCAGAGACTTCAAAAACAAAGTGAGTAACCGGTTTCCTTACACCAGTTTAGGCGATGACTCTCTATTGTTGCCAAAGATGCTTGATGCGGACAGATTCCTAAGCAATGAAGTTGTTTTTCCCCTGTACTCTTCAAAAAAACTATTATGTTCAAATAGTTGGATTTCACAAAAAAACTTTCTCAACAGAGCCAGATTCAAATCCAGAACCAGAAGAAAACACTCCGCCGCCGCACTCAACTTCCAGCACCCCGGACGCATGCGCAGTTCACCGCACTTCGTTACACACGATAAGTGGCAGCGGAGCCTTGGTCCTGGAGCAAGTGTTAACCCTGAGTCGAGACCCTAGACTCGGAGACTTCGGGTTCCTGGTTGGGAAGAACTTAGGGACCGGTGGAGTCCATGTGGCCGGGATTAGACCAGGGGGACCGGCTGATAGATCTGGAGTGGTCAAGAAGAACGATACGATTGTCAAGGTAAGATGGCGGACGTTATCCTCAAGAACGACTGAGTACCATCCACAATCAAATGGATTGATAGAAAGGGGACGTCCATAAATTACGTGATGCGATTTTGACGATTTTTTGACCCCCTCCCCCCCTTGGTGATATTTCGTGACATTTGTCTCGAAAAAAAAACCTGGAAACAAAAACCTCGGAAACGGTTCAACAGAATGCTGAAAATATGGTGATGCATTAGCCTTTGCGTAAAAAAAAAACACACCAACAGTAGCACCTTATACAACCAAATGTATTGTTCATTAATCCTATCTCTCATGTGTATCATAATAAAATTAAACTTCTAAAATAGACAGTGAAATTATATACTTTTGTACCTAATTTCATTGTAAATGATATACTTTTGTGGGGACTGAGGGGCAGTGTCGGTTAAGGCGTTCGCCTTGCATGTGGCTGCATAACTGCCGACCTATATACGGCTTGTGCATCCAAAAATGTCCGACGAATAATAGTGTAGAGGGAGTGCACGTTAGATATGCTCCAAAGTCCCAACGCTGCGGATAATGTCGCCTTTAACGGTAGGGTTGGGTGCCTACTCAGGTGTCGGCTCGTCACTTGACTGTGGTTTTAAATTTCAACGCCAGTCGCCGATAGCCCTCGTGTAGCTCTAGTGCGACGATAATTCTAACTAAACTAAATCTAAAATAGACAATGAAATTATATACTTTTGTTTCAGATTGATGGAACACTCGTTGGCAATGGAAGTTCCAGTCTTTCCCTGTTAATGCAAGCCGGTGAATCTTTAGAGCTTACAACCCGCCGAATGCTGACGCGCAAAAAAGACTGAATTGAACAGATTCGCCAGTTACAGAACGAATGCTTGTAATTCATTAACAAATTTTTATACATAATTAAGTGTATTTAACGCATAACCATTAAAATGTTTTTATTTTTACTTATATTGTGTGTTCGAAAAATTTACTGTTGGAAGTTACTTAAAAAAATCTGCAACGTTTTGACTGTATTTTGTCGGACAAAATAATGTTATTCATGCATTTTTTTTCACTGATCCGGAAATCACTCCAGGATGTTGCGCCAAACCCACGAGATTTGGTTAACAATAGGCACATTTGTTAAGTTTATCAATACCATAGATATCATAGTTAAAGTATTAGATTGGCAGATCACGTGACCTCCAATGCTAACGACGGGACGCGCAAGGAGACCAAATAAAATGGCCAGTGTTGCTGCCATTTTAAGGAGAAAAATACTACGAAAAAATACCATCTAATTCTAAAATTACAAAAAAAAATATCGTAAAAATACTAGCTGCATTTTGGAATCTTTTTAGTGACTTGAAATGCTTTTCTAGTATTTTTTTTTTTTTTAGTAATTTTAGAATTAAATGGTATTTTTCCGATGATGCCGTAGCATTTTTCTCCTTAAAGTGGCAGCAACACTGGCCATTTTGCCCTCTTAAAAGGCCTCCATGCGCGTCCCGTCGTTAGCATTGGAGGTCACGTGATCTACCAATCTAATACTTTAACTATGATATCTATGATCAATACGCATCGCACATTTGATTCGATGGCACATTCACATTTGTCGATTCTTATCTGAAGTCTGTTAGATAAGGGGTAATCAACAGGCACTAATGGACGATTAGAAGGGGGAGGAGCATGGTTTGTTTGATAGAAGACAATGCTTGTTGTACAGTTCTACCATAACGAATACATTTTTTCAGAAACCCCATAGGTCCATTATTGTATACGATTGTTCGGATTAATTTTTTTACTTTTTTTTTGGCTTAAAATTGTTTTAAGATGAATAAACATAATTTTAGCTACCCAAATACGAATTAGCATTATTTTTCTGTACTTGAAACACATTATTTTTTGCAGAAACCCTTTAAGTCCAGCAACTTTAAAATTAATTAATTTTAAATGGTAAATAATGCTTTAAAAAAATAATCTTTGAAGTTGTAATAATGGATCACGCTCGAAAAACTGTTGCAAAATTTTTTTTTCAGTAATTTCGATAAAAGTTGCTGTTAAAACAGTTTTTTAGCTTCCACACTACGTTTAAAAGTAAAAAGTGGAAGGTATTATAATCGTTCAGTCCGTCCGTCTGTCTGTCACCCACTTTCATAGAACTACAAATGCTACAAGTGCGATACGTCAAAAAATTCAGTGCAACAAAATAAGAATACATTGAAAATTCGAATTCGAGAACTTCAATTCTTTAAAAAACTGCAAAATTTAAGGCTCATTTAAAAAGCATAGGAAGCCATTTTTATTAGAATTGAATCACCATTGCCATTCGCAACAATCGCTCGGGAAACTTTAATTCTTTTAGACAATAAATTAAAATAAATTTATTTTTGCGACATCGATCAGTTTGAAATGACGTCAAATATATTTCACTACGAGATTCTTTGTATGTTGATATGAAATATTTTCATTCTATTTAAAAGCGAGGAATATTATATATAATTATATAGGTTGGTTAGTAGCTCATTTTGCACTAAAGCTACAAAACGCGCTATCCACTTTAAGAGAAATGTAGAAAGTTTCAAATAACATCCGTTCAAACCAAACCTAGAATCAAACGACCCTATAGAAAAAAATAACATCTAATTCATATATGTCTCTATTTTTTTATAGTTTTAATATTCTCTATGAAATTGTTGTTTTTACGCACTGCCGCGTCGTTATTTTACTACAGTGAGATTACCTAAATAAAAATCTGTGTTTAATAATGGAGTATTATCAGTAGTAATAGGGTACTTGACTAAAAAAATTTTAATTGGCTTAAAATATTCTTATGCCAAAAATATTAGACCCGTATTTTTTCTTTTTTTCAAATACCCCATAAAAAGGTGAAAAAATGAATTTTAAAATTAGGACGAAAAATCACTCCCGAAAACGCTTTGTGGCTGTCACGTGGTATCTATGATGTCACTAGTAACTATAAACAAACTTTGAAACACCATTTTGGAATCTACTTTAAGCAAATTTGAACTATCCGCTTCTGTAAAACCTCCACCCATTATCTATATAATTCTTATTTTAATAGTAAGTTAGATTAAAACCAGTTTAATTACAAACAAAAAAACATCACACCGGTTTGTTTATACATACTAGTGACGTCAGCCAAATCGACGTGTTTGTGATCACGTGACGTACCGATGAAAAAAAAAAGCCATTTGAAAATGATTTTTATTAATTATTTAAAGATTTATTTTGCAAAAAAATATATACGTTTGTTATATTTGGGTTCAAACTATAATTTAATTAATATTGGAAGGTATTTTAGCGATACTGTCAAGTACCCTATTGGGACGATTTTTTCTTATCTAAAGCCCTGGTTTGTAAGAACACAAAATCGGACGCTGAGCAGTGCGTCCGAATTTTCCGCTTTCTTATTGGCCCTAGTTGTCACGTGACCGCGGCACCAAAAATAACGTTGATCTCAGCGTTCGAAAATCTCGAATCAGTCGTGGTTTGATTAGAGCGTCCAAAACGTGCGAAATGGCCGATGTTTCTAACTATTTGAATGAGATAACGGTGGTCTTCGCTCACTACGCATGCGGTAGATGCGGACGCATCGCTAGACGTGAATTCTAACAAACCAACCAAGCGAAGATAAGACGCTGATATCGATGAGCAGGGCGTGTTTTAACGCTTTGACGTGCGTTTTCAATCTTTACAAACCAGGGCTTTAGATGTTAGCAGAGGGAAAGACCAAGAGAATAGCCTCGTATTCCTAAAACACTATGAGGTGTTGAGAATAAACCTTGAGCAGAACCTGGGCAATTCAGAGGGATGGGGAGCCCAGTCGGTTAAAGCGTTCGATTTGCATGCGGAAGGTTCCAGGTTCGGGCATCGCCAAAACAACTGCCGACCTACAGGGTGGCGCAAATAAAAGTGGCCCCGGCGTAGAGATAAGAATGCACTGATATGCTTGGCGAGAAAAACTATTGAAGTCTTCTGAAAGCCCTCATGTCGAAATAAAAGATTATTCAAGCGTGTAACGGCTTCACTTGGTGAACTTGTTTTTGCAGTGGTTGGAGCGGATTAGCATCACATTACAGCAACTTATGGACTTTTGGCGAGTTCAGATCTCATGCGTAAGTGGGAGTTGATCAATGCACAGGAGAAGCTGACACTCACAGTACAGCAAACCAAACCTAGAAAGAAACGACCCTAGAGAGAAAAAAAAATAACATCTAATTCATATATGTCTAAATTTTTTTTAAACTTTTAATATTGTCTATGAAATTGTTGTTTTTACGCACTGCCGGTAGATGTCGTTATTTTACTACAGTGAGATTACCTACATGAAAATCTGTGTGTTTAACAATTTCAGTCCCAATGACAATTTGGCATCATCATTTTCGAAAAATTTTTCTGATCGTCTATAGCCATATATGATATCAAAAAGCACATCATTCGATTCTTCAAACTTTTTTACTATTAGAAAATTATTGTTATTAATCCCAATAGATGTCAGCCGTATTATTTTTTTAAATTATGATCAGAAACATGATGATGCCAAATGGCATCACTGGGACTGAAAGGGTTAATAATGGAGTTGGAGTATTATCAAAAGAAATTGATAGAAATTGCAGAAAGATTTATTAAAACAAATTGGTGGAAAAAATGTGGCCAGTTGTTTGTCAGATTTTGTTTCTTGTAATCAATTAGAATGCTTTGCATTAAGGGGGAATAGGACCGAGAATCGGCTTCTCTGCACAGCTGTAAAAACCTTCAATTTATATTGAATTCCAACTAGCTTGTCAAATCACAGCATAGCTGCCGGCAAATAATTCGCCAAGCGTTTGTTTGGGCTTAATATTGAAGCGATAAATAGCTCCACTTAGCAAACCTGTCTTTGCATTAGTTTTTGAAGTGGCAGCAATTCTATCTTATTCCTATCTCCATCACGGGGCCACTTTTAATTGCGGGGGCGGGAGAGCCCAGTCGGTTAGGCGTCCGCCTAGCATGCGAAAGTTCCCAGATTCGGGTCCGGGCACCGCCAAAATAACTGCCGACCTATAAACGGCCCGTGCAGCCAAAAATGTCCAATGAATAATACCCCGTGTAGAGGGAGTGCACGTTAAATAGCCTCCAAAGTCCCAACGCTGCGTACGATGTCGCTCTTAACAGTTGCGTTGGGTGAATACTCAGGTGTAGGCTCGTCACTTGACTGTGGTTCTAAAATACGACGCCCGTCGTATTTTAATATAATCCCAATAGCCCTCGTGTAGCTCTAGTGCGAGGATAATTCAAACTAAAACTAAAAAACTTTTATTTGCGCCACCCTGTATAAACGGCCCGTGCAGCCAAAAAATGTAGAGGGAGTGCATGCAATATGCTTCAAAGCCCCGACGCTGCACACGAGGCTGCCCTTAATAGTTGCGTTGGGTGAATACTCAGGTGTAGGCTCGTCACTTGACTGTGGTTCTTACAACATCCGTTGTCAATAGCCCTCGTGTAGCTCTAGTGCGACATTCAATTCAACTCGCCTCGAAAATACCACACCTCCAATTGTACACTGCCTCGTAATTTTGAACCCCTTGTACAAACTTATTGAAATAAAAAAAAATCATAACAAAATCTACTCAAACCACAAAAAAAGCAACCAAACAAAGCAGTAACACTTTTTCGTTAACCCATAAATAGAAAGCAAACGGAAGTTAGCTCTTCATTTCCAGTTCAATGCTCGACTAATCATCTCACTAGATGGCGCTGCATCGAAGCTGCAAACCCGAAAGTAAACTTTTGTTTTGATTTTTTGACATCGGCATTTAAGTTTTCGTCCCGTGTGGTGTTGGTTGTTTCTCTTAGTTTTGGATTCATTCTCTTTTAAAGAAAAGGCGGCAATTGGAAAAGGAATTTTTGCTATTAGTTCGGTAAGTTTTTTTTTAAATAAAAATATATTTCAATACTTTTGGGTATTTCAGTTGATATTTTTTTTGGTGCATAGGTCCCCAAACTTAGCTCTCTGGTTCCTAAAGGAAACTTTTTTTTTTCATTGGGGAACGCGAGTAATTTACACACGTTTTTACCTTGCATATTCTAAATGTTTTTTTTTGTTGCAAAATCATACTAATTAAAATTGAAAAATAATTACTTTGACTTTCGTAGATAATTAAGGCTATTTAAAATTATTTTTATTATTGACACAAAAAAATAATTGCATACAAAAGTTTTCAATTATTGTATAACCTTTGTTAGTCCACAACGGAATGGATTCGCGATTTCGTTTTTAGAATATTTTTATTTTAGGATGCATTTATTATGTTGACTATCTGATGCCTAGGATATGGGATCATGGACATCCATATTTACCTTGTATAAATCACTTAATTCGAAATTTGCAAGCATTTTTTTTTCTATATACACGCTCATTTTGAAAAATTATCATTGAAAAGATGATATGAATATTGAATTTTAAAAAAAAATTGTTAACGTTAAAAAAAATTGATAAGCCAATAGTGGAAATTATGGGCAAAACTGTTATTTTTGCTTTAAAAATTTAAATTAGTGCCTCAGCTTAAGTGTTCCTACTAAGGATAAGTATTTTGATTATTATATTTGTACACTTACAAAATCTGTTGTTTTATAAATATCACACAATTTTATTGTGCAAGTAATCAATTACATAATTATTTATTAAATATAATACCATATTTGAAAAATTTTGCTTATTGTGGCAATTTTAAATTTTTACATAATCTTGACGTCTGGGACCAAGCTTGCTTGTCAACTTAACACTGGGGGTTCCAGGTGGTTATCACCTGATTGAACCATATGCATCACCCCCCCCCCCTTTTCATTTAACTTTTATTAAGATTTCTTTCGTGCTTGTAAGGATTCAAAGGAACCCAGTTGGTATTGTGTTAGCCTCCTTACCTTGGAGCTGTAAATCGAATACAGTGATTTCATAAACAGAGTTTCGTGACACTGCATTTCTATCAACTTATCATGATCTCTCCATGAAACCATATGCTCCAAAAAACTGCATAGAAGAAGCTGATGCAAGTTAAATCCATCCCTGTAGAAATTCCCGCTTGTATTTTAGCTTCCACACTACGTTTATAACGTAAAAAGTGGAAGGTATTATAATCGTTCAGTCCCTCTGTCTGTCCGTCACCCACTTTCATAGCGGGTTAAGTGACAGATTCTGTTACAAACCTACTTGTTTTTTTTTGTAACATTGCGTTGTGTGCCCACTCAGTTGCAACCTCGTCACTTGACGACTTTTGAAAATGATGAAATAACCCAAGGTTACATTAATACAACCGAAGTAACCAGTGTTATCCAAGCGACAGGGTCCGAACTCCACTTTTCCTACAATTCCGTAATGATTGCTCATGATGCTAATTGATACAGACCTGCCAACAGTGGATCTAATGTAACGTTACTTCAACCAACCAAACTGCTTCATTTTACCTCTTCTACCTCATTCTACCATTTTCAAGATTCCGAGCGCCAAGAGAAAGTTGAATGTTTCCTCTTTTCGAAAATCCGTCGATTGGTGCATATAACATGGAAATTAAGAACGCAGTTAAAAATCCGGTTATTGCCGGGTGAAATCCGGAGAGTAGACTATAAACAATCAATGATCCAGTTTAAGACCAGAGTTGACAGCAATTGTAAAATTCCACTCCACTTTTCAAAATCACTTATACTCCATAAGTAAGTAATTTCCCTGTCTTTTCTGCCTTCGGAGTTTAAAAGAATAACCTTAATAGAACGAAACGAGTCGGCCCTACCACCCAAAACCGAGCGTTTAACCCAGTCGGATTAAATTTACCACGTCTGTCCTGGTGCCGGGCCCTCCGTGATGAGGATTTTCTATTTTTCGAGACGGAGATTTATAGAGTGACTCAAGGTGGATGTTCAACCCACGAGTTTATTTGCTAAAAATCTCTAGCATTAACACCGGCACGACCAAACTTGTACTAAACACAGAAAGTTTTAAAGAAAATTGTCATTCAGTGCATAGTTTAGTTTGAATTATCGTCGCACTAGAGCTACACGAGGGCTATTGACGACGGGCGTCGTATATTAGAACCAGAGTTAGGTGACGAGCCGACACCTAAATAAGCACCCAACGCAACTGTTAAGGGCGACATCGTACGTAGCGTCGGGACTTTGGAGGGTATTTAAAGTGCACTCCCTCCACACGGGGTATTATTCGTCGGACATTTTGGATTCACGGGCCGTTTATAGGTCGGTTGTTATTTTGGCGATGCCCGGACCCGAACCTGGGACCTTTCGCATGCTAGGCGAATGACTAACCGACTGGGCTCCCAAGTCCCGTAGGCAGGTCTGTAAATATATCCTTCTGAGATAACCAAGCAAATGTACACAGATATTATTTTTACAATAAACTTATTTTCCAACTATCTTACATTTAAATTTACGTTTTGCAAGAAACTTTTTTTAAAAAATAACGTTTTATATTTCCTGGGACAAATTAACTTTAATGCATGTGAATTCTCAGGTTTTAAAACCTCAAACAAGTTTTGGCATTTTTTGCATTTAAAAGTCCCTTTTAAAAATTTCTTTGCGCTAAATTATTTTAAATTTACTACTGAAATTTCTTACCCTCGTTACGTCTATTTTTATACAAACGAACCGACTGATACCTGAAACCAAACGCTGCCGTGAGATATGTAAATGTATCATAGGGAGAGAACAATGCTTGACGGTAATGAATTCAATAATTCAGTCTTAAGGGGGAATGGGCGCGCTGGACCGCGGGCCTCCAAACTCAAGTGCCTCTGTGTTTTTCCAATGGCGAAAAAAATATTTTCTCTGCCACATTTCTCCGGTTGTATTGAATATTTTTACAAACGGTTATTTTTAAATAATAAATGTGGATAACTTACAGGTCTCTATCTTCAAACTTTTTGAAATTACTTCGAATATTTTGTGCAAAATTATTTATTGAAAATTTAAAAAAATATTCGAACCCATTTCAAAAAGTGGGAAGGTCGGGACCTGTAAGTCAGCTACATTTATCACACAAAAAAATCCGTATGTAAAAATATTCAATACAGCTGGAGAAAAGTGGCAGAGAAAATACTTTTTTCGTCATAGGATTAACACTGATGCACTTTGCTTTGGAGACCCCCGATCCAGCGCGCCCATTCCCCCTTAAACCTCTGATATATTTCCGCATGGATATTTGAACCACAAACTAAAAAATATGCATAAGTTGTCATGTTTGAGAACATCGAGCTTAAGTCGAAACTTTCTACTTATACCATAGTGAAAGGTTTAGTATTGCTAACAATTGTTAACTGATTCACGATAGTTTTCTAGAAAATTTGCCACACGAAGATAATCTTTCTGCCTAAGTTTATTTAATAAATGAAATATAAGACAAATGAAGACAATAGTTCTAAACAATTTATGTAGAACATATTAAGTTACACAAAAAACGAATTAAAAAAACCTCAGTTTGCGTTTTTATTTGGAAATGAAGGTGTTAATGGTATTCATGAAGTCATCGTGAATGAGTTTTAAGTTTATCTAAATAAGCCAAAATAAGTTGGTTTGTAACAGAATCTGTCACTCAACCCACTTCCACACAACATTTGTGTTCAATAGGAAAAATAAAATGTCGCCAAACACAATGCTAATTCTATTATAAACATTCACACGTTAAATTTGGCTAGTTTTATTTCGAAAATTCAATAATTATTTCTTCAATAATTATTTCTTCAATAATTATTATCGTTTGCAAAAATTAAATTATTTTGCAAAGAATAAATATGTAATATTCCTCTCTTTTAAATAGAACCAAAACATTACATATCATCATACAAACAAAGAATCTCTTAGTGAAAAATATTTGACGTCATTTCAAACTGATTGATGTCGCAAAAATAAATTTCTTTTAATTTATTATTTCAAAGAATTAAAGTTTCTCGAATGATTGTTGCGAATGTAAATGGTGATTTAATTCTAATAAAAATGGCTTCTTATGCTTTTAAAATGAGCATAAAATTTTGCAGTTTTTTTAATAATTGAAGTAATTCGAATTCTTTTCCGAAATTTTCCTTGTATTCTAATTTCGATGCGCTGAATTTTTTGACGTATCACGCTTGTCTGTAGCATTTGTAGTTTTGGCTACGAAAGTGGGTGACGGACAGACGGACTGAACGATTATAATACCTTCCACTTTTTACGTTATAAACGTAGTGTGGAAGCTAAAAATGAAGAATTTAAAACTTGTTTTATTCGTTAAGGAAGGTGTTAAGGTGGGGGTTGGGTATTGACGAATGGGTCTTTAATAGGTTAAAACAATAATTAAAAAAAAGTAATTTTGACTTATATGTATAAACAATATTCATATTTGACCAATAAAACTTTCTAGGCTTAAAACAATCTTGTTAGAACAAACCAACCTAAGCCTATTGTTAGTTCTATATTAGTCACTTATAATCAATCAACCTTAATCCATTACAATTCTTTACGTCAGCAGTTCTTCAATCAGAAACTCATTCTATTGTTACGTGGATTTTTAAGTTCCAATCTCAGTATTTGCCAGGCACTTTCGAAGTTATACATTCACTTCTCGCACCATCGCATTTCTTGAGAACTAGAGGGGTGAAAGTCAATATTTGGAAGGCCATTTCCTTTCAATTAATTCGATGGGTACATATCGAAAGTTGATTTCAAGGTCACCTTCTAGTAACAGGTCGAACCCTCGAGCTGAGCCTACATTTGTAACATTGCTTTTGAAATAGGAATTATGGGTCACGTATAAGTTAGAACTCAGGGTATGTTCATCTGAATCCCACTTATTCTAGGGTCACTTGGGTCTGGTATGGTAACAGATCTCTATACAATTCCAATGGTGAAACTTTTGACCCTGTTTTTAAATATAAAGTATACGACATGTACTCACGAAAACTTGTCCAAAAATACAGAAGAAAGTAATTTTGCCATTAAAATAATTAATTAAAAGTATCATTTTAAAGATATTAATTCGTTATAATCAAAACAAAAAAATTTGTTTGGATATTTACATGCGGTTAGAGTTGCCATCTGTAGTTTGTGAATAATTTCTAAAATTTTATTTTAATTATAACTCATTAATTAAAATGATACTTATTTAATTATTTTAAGGCCAAAATAACTTTCTTCTGTATTTTTTGGTAAGTTTTCGTGAGTACATGTCGTATACTTTATTTGAAAACCGGGGCAAAAGTTTCCCCATTGCAATTGTATAGAGATCTGTTACCATACAAGACCCTTAATACGTATAAAATGCCCAACAACCTTTAGTTTTGGCGAAAGCTTCCTTTTATCGCCCAAGGCAATTTATTGCAAATCTGTGCCCCATAGCGATTTTCCGTGCGTTCACTAGCCTTGGTAAATGCGGGTTGCCTCGCATTTAAGGGTGACATACCTCTGTTTATAGAGTCAATATCTGTTAGTGCAATAGATCAGTGGTCTCAGTACCTGGCCATGATGGGCCGCCCTACTTAAGAGTCAAAATCTAGCTTATACCTGTGTACAGGGCCTGATCTAGGATAACATGGACTATGGGCCCTGAAAATATTGGGGCCCCCTTAGGAAAACTTGTGTATAATTTTCAATGCCTGCATCAAAATCAAAAGCTAGAGCTTTAAAAAAATGAAAATGATCATTAATTTAACTCATTTGGCTGAACTTGTGTATTTTAATGTTTTATTTCATAAGCTTTAAAAATACACTGCTCAAAACAATTAGGGGAACGCATGGTTTAAACCTCTTCACCCCTAAAGATTCCATTTAGTATCATCAGCTTCCGATTTTTTTTCTCACTGAGTTGAGCTCGAACTTATTTATCGTTAGATGGAAAAATCATGTCTTTTGAAGAATTAAATAATATTTGTTTTAATTTTAAAATGAAAATATGAAAAACATGGTAAAATATAATTCCCTCCCAACAAATTTTATTATGTAAATTGACCCTAAATTCTTCACGCTTGCATTCTTAGATGCTTAAAAATTGATTTTACCTATTTTTACAAATAAATTTTTGAAAAACTTATTGCTATAATTTTTTCAAAAGTTATGATTCCAATATTTCCCCCCTTAAATTTTACTTAAAAAAGTAAGAATTTTTTCCCTGATCTTTACCATTTCATTCTGGATGAATAATGAATCTATTTCACAAATTTTATATTTTTATAATAAACAAGAAGTTCTTAAAGAACTAAAATAGCCTAATTTCCTTTTACTTAAATACTTACTGAAATTCTAATCGGGAAACAACTAGGTTCATAACAGTAAGTATCATCAACAATCGTTTCTACACTAGATTTACACACATTAGAAAAAAAATCGCTAAACACCCAGCTATAACATAAACTTCTAAAAGCCAAAATCAACTATTTTCCTTAATATTCTTTCACAAATAACTTAATATTATTTATCGTCTGCTCGTGATTTATTTGTAGTTCGAAGAATAATTAAATATTTATTAATAACAAAAGTAATGAAACTACTCCGAACTGCATTAAAAAATAAGAAATGTAAATTAAAACTAAGCATAATTGCATGCAAAAGTATGCCTTGCCGCTTTCTTGGTAGATAAATAATGAATAATCAAAGAATCAAATTGTGCTACATTTTATGACGTCATTCCCAACTGATTCATGCCATTGTTGATTTGGCAACAGTGATTTAAATGACTCAAAATTGAATTTCAATGCTAATTCAATGGGAAATTCGCCGAAAGATAGTAGATTTACGTCCGTCCGGACGTACAGACAGACGGACAAAAAGTATGAAAGTTGGGTATCTGAGGTCATAGCTTTCTAACAATTTTTTTTTTTTTTAAGATCCGATGGATAGAACCGAATTTGGAAGGGGGGTACGGACAGACAGACAGACGGTAAGACAGACAGACATACGAACAGACAGACAGATGGACATCAACCGCATTTCAATACCTACAGCGATTTAAATGACTCAAAATTGAATTTCAATGCTAATTCAATGGGAAATTCGCCGACAGATAGTAGATTTACGTCCGTCCGGACGTACAGACAGACGGACAAAAAGTATGAAAGTTGGATATCTGAGGTCATAGCTTTCTAACAAAAAAAGAATTTTTAAGATCCGATGGATAGAACCGATTTTGGAAGGGGGTACGGACAGACAGACAGACGGACATCGACCGCATGTCAATACCTACTTTTTCATTTTTTTAATTCTTTCGAATTAAAAAAAGAAAAGTAGGCTAAAAATAAGAAGTTGGAACTGAAAGAGAAAGCAAAGTGCTCCCCTAATTGTTTTGAGCAGTGTAATACGAAACCACAAAATGGCACAATTTACTGAAGTTTCAGGGGGCAACACAAATTAGCATGAAAATCACTAAAATTTGCCCTAGGTTTGCCCGATGGAAGATCAGGCCCTGCCTGTATAGTAGTTATATACTTGCCTTAGGAGATGTGAGTAAGTAAAACACATTTTGTGATATTTGAAAAAACAGGATTTTGATATTTTATTTAAAAAAAATTAAACATCAAACAAACCATGTTATACACATTACAATCCAAAATTTTAACATTCTGACTCAATAAAAAAGTAACTGTTTTTTCGTCTTAATAAGTAAATTACTAATTTTTTATTCAAAAGTAATAAATCAATTTTCATACATTCGAGAATAATTCAATATTCTTGATTAAACGAGAATAATTGCTCAAAACTTTACATTATTAGAAAATACCCACTTTACATTATTCAAGTATAGCCACTCTTTTATCATTCTTAAGAATAATTACTTATTTTTATCATTCAATAATTGTTATTTCGTTGTACTTTTTTATATAAATCTGATTTGTACACATTCGTTGTAATACAAACAAGTAGGTTTGTTACAGAATCTGTCACTTAAACCGCTTCCACACAATATTTACACAGTTGCCACAATTTCCAATATTCATTAAACTTTCTTTCGGAAAAAGAGAATAATAAATAATTAGTAAAATTGATGCTTTAAAAATAAAAGCGAACTTTCGCTTATTTTTTCATTCAAAGTTAGAATTCTCTATGCATCCTTCCTCATACATATATAATGAACCATCAAAAGAACTCGATTGTGATATTACAACAATCCAAACTAAATTATATCACATAAATAAATATTCTTTCAAGAGTTTTATTTTAAATAAAGTTTCTCGTATACGGAGGCTACCAGGACGCCTTTCGGAATACGTATGACTAACGGAATTTTTAAAAATAATCGTTTTCATTTTTCAACCGGCAATTTCAAGAATTCTAAACGGGAACTATTTACCCATGAAATACTTATGACATAACTCTGGATTATCTGTGTGACTTTTCCTTTTAATAAAGAATTTTTCCGACCACGCAAGAAAGTTTCAAAATAAATCACTATCTTCATTCTTGTAAATGGATGAAAAAAATTAACATAATCTCAATCGGATACCATATCACCTTTGGCGCGTATGCTGTTCCCAAAGGCAATTCTGTATTTTGGTATAAAAAACCTGTTACCGGGGGGGACGGAAATTTTAAAATGACTGATTTTCGTTTTTTCTGACTGACTTTGAAGAAATGCATGACATATTATAACTCAACCCCCTCAAAAACTTATATTTTTAGCCCCAATTAAACTTAATAATTTAACCCTTTCAGTCCCAATGACAATTTGGCATCACCATTTTAGAAAAAAAAAATCTGATCGTCTATAGCTATTTATAATATCAAAAAGCACATCATTCGATTCCTCAAACTTTTTTCTATTAGAAAATATTTTTTATTAATCCCAATAGATGTCAGCCCTATTATTTTTTTTTAAATTATGATCAGAAACATGATGATGCCAAATGGCATCACTGGGACTGAAAGGGTTAAATTACGTTTTTCACAAAGCTTCAATATCACTTATTAATATCTTTATCATCCCAACAACCGCGTCATCTAGTCGCACCACGTAGCCGTTCCCACAGAAACTGTTAAGTCAGCACATTTTCTAGCTGACCTTAAACCTTTCTCATCATCTATGCTCAACCCTACACTCTTAAAACAAACGAGCGGTTTTAACTCAGTCTGAGTTAATTTCCACTCCTTTCCGTGCCGAAAATGCACTTCCCCTATAGGAGTGGATTTCACTATTTTCGCGGAGTGGGTAAAAGAAATAAAAGAAAACAATCTACGTCCTACACTCTTAAAACGAGCGGTTTTAACTCAGTCTGAGTTAATTTCCACTCCTTTCCGGTGCCGAAAATCCACTTCCCCTATAGAAGTGGATTTCACTCTTTTGTTTTAAGAGTGTAATTGGTCAATTGAAGAACAAGCAATAATAATCTGCAACTGTGAACCACTTTTTAATTAGACCTCGAATTGTGATGTTGTGTGCTTTTTGGCGGGCCGAGCTTTGGCTCCGGACTACATCCCTTCAAATACTCTAAAATAATTTATAAAAAATAAAACTTAGGACATCCAACTCTCTCCTTTTTAGAATGAATTAAAGAATAACTAAGCTCTTCTGTGCAGTAGATATTTTCTACTACATGCATATGAAGAGTACAGGGGAAAACCGCTTGTTTTATTAGGAGTCGTCCCGTAATTGTGTCTGCTTGGGGGACATTGGCGGCAGGAAACCGGTTTCTCCCTTTCTTATTCGCTTGGTCCAAGTGTCGGAATCGCGCGTGAATCTCGGTAGGTAGAAAAGTCGTGGTTTAGGACTTTTCAATTATTTTGCGTTGCGAATCTTAAAATTTCTCTTAATTGTTTTGATCAATTAATTGATGTGATTTTCAATCAATCGTACTTTATTTTTAAAGCTTAATATGATGATGAACACAGTCTTTTGAATGAAACGCGGAACTGAATTTCAGGGTTGCAGTGAGAGGCACAAGAAAGTGAGAAACTGGTTTCCTTACACCAGTTTAGGCGATTACTCGCTATCATCGCCAAAGATGCCTGATGAGGAAAGTTTTCTACGAAAGCGGTTTTTCTTCAGTACTCTTCATATGTTACTTTAATATAGCTATTTATCAGAAACATTCAAGACCCGACGGTAAAACGTTTCGGAAAAATACACGCGGACTGCGCCTTCAACACAATTGATGCGCTAACCATGCATTATTTTTTGGTCGCAACACAATTTTTGTATTTTTTCAACACAACTTACAATCACATTTTTCAAACGCAAAATTTTGTAATTGAAAGTTAGCACAAGTTTTTTTTCTCAGTGTATATAGCAAATTCCCCGTTAAATCCTTATCAAAGCAATAAAAGAAATTTTTTTCTTCATTATCATAAAAATCCCTGTGTATCACTGGGTATCACACTGGGCTTACAGAAGTAAGTAGACAAACATAAGTTAACAAATTAAAAAATAGAAAAACGAAATCCGTGTGTTGGTAGACGTATATATTCAGGTTTGTGTGCTTGGTCAGAGACCCGCTTTCAAACCTTCGCCAAGTAAGACAGGCGCAACACACACATAAGTGAATCCATCTAATTTTTAGAGACAGAAGCCAACTAGAGGATCCCCAGAATCGGCTTGTCACCCCCGAGGTATTGATTTGGTATGTGGGAACTTGGAGGACTTTGTGACCACGACGGATTTAACGTGCACCAGTCACCATTAGCGTACACGGGGGTCTTCGGAAGGCAGCGGGACTCGCAACCTTAGGGATGCCAGTCCAAGATCTTACCAACCAGGCTATCCCGGCCCCAAAAAATCCGTGTGAATAAAAGACATTTGGTGACATTTCCAACGGAGTGTCTATTGAAAAAAGGTCGTTCGAATACCAGAAATGAACTTTCGGATGTCTGTAGCTTTCCTCTTGTTCCACACTTCTCTAATTCTCCGTGTAGCGAAGGGCACCGGATTATGTAAATTTCGATCATATCTCGAGGCGAAATGTTTCTGTAATATCAAGGTTTTCTCCAGTGACTTTGGCAGATTGTTAACCTCATGGTGGCTTGCCTCTAGCAGATGCCGTCGGAGATCAAGGTAGACTTTTACTAACTATGTAAAGTCATTCACTTATGATCAGGGCGACTTATAACTTTAGGTTCCTTGGGCACCAGCAAATTTGGGAGCCCCAAAACATGTCTCCATAAAATATTCGTGTGTATTTTCTACATTTTAGTGCAGTACACCAAAAAAGTTGCAGTAGAACTTTGCTTGGAATGCATGCTCAAGCCCCCCAAAAATTAATTTTTTTTTTGTGAATTGATGATTAATCCTGAGTTTAACACAATTTTATAGTTAACTTTTCATGATTTTATCTATTTTTTTCTTAGTTCATATTGAAATCTTAAGTTTGGGGGCAGTTATATTGAGCATAAACGTTCCTGAAGAAAATTTAGGGCCCCTCTTAAAGTGGGGCCCTGGGCACGTGCCCCCTGCCAGCAAATCATGCTTATAACTTTATCTGCTTATGATAAGCAGAACTCATCGTAGGGTCAAGTGGGGTAAGTGTGACAAGGTTTCTGCATTTTTCCGTTAAAAAATTAGTTCTCTGCTTCAAGTAAATTCTAAATCCTAAATTTGGTAGTGAATTATTATAAGAAACATACCTATCTAGGACAAAATTTATATGTTTGAATTCCAAATTTAAGTGAATAAAATTTGCATTTCAAAATCCATTGCTGTTTTATCACACTTACCCCACATAGGGGTAAGTGTGATTTTGATGTGGGTAAGTGTGATTTCAGTTGCAATAAGTGTTTTCAAGCCATATAAATTACCTAGCATACATTTTTCTTAACAATTTAATATAAACATAAATTTATTAGCATTTTACATCTTATTAGAAATATACGGATAAGAAAAATCAAAACTATTGAGAATTTTCGTTTTTGGTTCATGTTGTGATATAATAAACTTAAGTCAGGATGTAAAAGAAACAAACAATTTTAAAGTCAAAATACCTATGGTGCTATTCAATTTTTATTATTAGTTAGACTGCTTTTTTTTACAGATTGTAATTTTCAAAATCTTGCGAAAAATACAGACGTTCTCTTCGGTCCATATTTGGACATGGGAGGTTCAAAACAATATCGTCGTCATCAATTATACACACGTCATCTATATTTGGCCATGAAAATGTCTTTGTTATGCTATCATATTTAAGAAATTTTACAGTAATCCCTTCTCGATTCACCTCATTTTCAGACTGAACTTGTCCCAAAAAGTGCTTTACTGTGCGTTTTTTTAAAGACAACAAGAATGTAGCATCCAGCAGAAGGGTCAGTTTTTGGTATTTTTAATTCAAAATCCTCTGGCATATTATGAAATGAAATGCCATTTGCTTTTATTCATTTTTTTTAATCACAATTTATAATTTAATAATAATATAATATTTTTTTTTATATTTATGTATGTTTTGCATAAGGTAAATGGGGTGTTTTGGATTATCACACTTGCCCCATGTCACTTATCACAGTTACCCACAACTGATATTTTGAGGGGTAACTGCGATTGTACTTCCATACTTCACAACATGTGAAATAATAAACCAAAACAGTTTTATATCTTTACCTTTATTCTTTTTACTAACAGAGAAAGAAAAAACATGATTTTTATAAAAATATGACACTTATGGAATTTGGAAGAAAACCTTTGGAATTTGAAAAAAAAACAGACAGTTGCACTTAAATTCAAAAGCTCAAAACTATCTTAAAAATATTATTTAAAGTCAATATTTCTTTTTTAGTTTAAGTATAAGTGGTCTAATGTTATATATTGAAAACTTTCAGATTTTTAGAATGATTCCCGAAGTTACAAGAGCTGTTTATCACACTTACCCCACTTGACCCTACTTGTAGTTATTGCACAAAATGTCTATGGAATGTATGGAAGACTATTGACTTTCATTACCCATTCGAAGGAACTAACAATCGAAGCATTTGGATGGAACAGATCAATAAGAAATGGAAACTTTTTTATTCATGTTACTATTAGACGTTTTGAATGTAATTTAACTAAGGCTTGTTGGAAAATTTAAAGAGTAAAGGTTTTCACTTTTGCAAAATGAGTTGCAAAAGCGACATCAAAGTCCAACGTTTCTTATTTATTTTTTTAGGAGGGGGGGTAGGGGGGGGGTCCTTTTTTATTCGAAAGAATTTTTAAAAAATAGAAAGTTGGTACTGCCATGCTGAAGACGATCGTCCGTCCGTACCACCCTTCCAAAATTGGTTCTACCGTTCGGGTCTTGATCCTTTTTTTAACGAAAGGTATGACATCTGAGGCCTGTGTTTTCTAATTTTTGTTCGTCTGTCTTAAGCCGTACGTACATCTTTTGGAAGGGAGGTACGGACGGACAGACAGGCGGACATCGTCAGCATATCAATATCTATTTTTTCATTTTTTAATAAATGTTTCGAATTAAAATAAAAAGAAAAGTAGGCTAAAAATAATAACGAATTTTAGCGTTCAATTGTATGTGCCCATTTTAATCGTAGCGTTACATTATAATTGGTGGAGTTAAATATATTACAACTGGCGAATACTTCCGCCATTCTAATTAAGTAATTTACGTAATGGACATAAATAAACACGAGGAAGGTTTACGACACATGTCGGAAAAGTTTACCGGCAAAAAAGTGGCTGCGTGTAATTTTCAATTATCACAAACTAATTACATGCGCTTAAAACATCGTTGAGGTAATTCCTTTTTCACGCTTGGTTTACCAATAAATGCTTTTTTCAACGGACAAGATGTATTCTTCCTGACGAATTTCCTCGAATTTGGTCAAAGAAGCAGGGTTTTAGATTCTATAGGCCAATTGAGTCATTATGGATACTTTTTTAGATTCCCCAGCAAATAGAAATTTAAATTGCTATCCAAAACGCTATTTTTTTTTCGTTCAATCTAATCTTTTTCAGATGTTTTTTTTTTACTTTCAATGATCTAATGGGGGTCTTTATTACAAGCCCTGCAAAAAAATGTGTCTGGCAATTTGCATCCTATTACCAGTCATCCATATGTTGGCACGATTTAATCGTCCAACAATCATTACCACTTAATTAGTCAGAACCACACTCTGAGTTTGGAGGGTCACGGCAATGTCAAATTCCTGGATCAGGTGTTCAAATTCTTGGACCTAATAATTCTGAGATTTTGACACTATTTTTTCAATGGACCTTTGTGCGACCTGACGTTAAAGTGCAGTCAAGCGGGGTTGAAATTAATGGCTTAAGGGGCAGATGTCCCCCACATCCTGATTTCAATACATCCCGTGGAACCTATGAGAATGAGGCGGCTACCGGGGTTTGACCACTGGCAGACCTTTGGGGGGAGCTGTTCTCTTACGATTTGACCAGAGGCAGTGCGAAGGGCGGTTTCTTGCTTCCGATTGGCCAAGGGCATTTCTGTCCCTGGACCCCAAAACTGAGATAAATATAGCGGATGACGGAGAAAGAATAGAGAATAATATTCTCAACATATACAGAGTAAGAGAATTTCAGAATAAGTTTGGAGAAATACTGACTTGGTTAAAAATAGCCAGAAGGAAATGCATCTTAGACTCTATTAACCTCGCCTCTGGTCACCATCTCCATAAGCCACCCCATATGCCAGGGGCATTTCCCAAGTCACCCAATTCCTTGGAGCCTTCGACTTAGCCCTTGATCTCTTCAGATTTACCTGAATCTCCGAATTAGCTGCCTGTCCCTGTGGTGTTGCCATAACTCAGTGGTGTTGCCTTCAAGATGTCGACCCCCTTCTTAATCCTTTGGGGTAAGTCTGCCATGTCTCAATTGTTTGTCCAGGATCAATTATGAATCTAAATGCTTTAAATGTTGTAAACGTAATGCCAAATAAAGGGTTAAATTTTAGTGAATAACCATGTCTCATGCTGCATTATTCCAGGGTTATTGTAATTATTGTAACTATTGAATTTAATGAATTTTGATTTCACAACGCAATGACAACTAATTATTTCATTTATTCTATCCACTATAGCTTTAACCAGATTTCTATCTCCCCCTTTACAACTACATAAGTAATTAATAACTGCACAACAATGGTGCCGTGTTTATTTCAAATTTTGAGGATCGAAGGGAATATTGCAGATGAGACTGATTATCATTATTTGAATATTTTACAGAGATTTTAAATATTGGCGAACGGAAGTTCTTTCTCTTTCTTAGAGCACATGACCATAATCAATTTTTTAGTTCATTTGTTTTGGTTAATTGAATATTGATTGTTTAATTTCAATTTTATTCTAATTGTTTTCCCCGAACAATTTTGTTTTATTTTACTGATCAAAATGGCTCCTCCAAATACTAGTTTGTCAAATGGTGATGACCAAACTCTGAATACTCGAACAGATATTCCTTTACTTAATGATCCCCCACAAAACGCACCAGCTTTATCAAGACTTTCAGGTTTTTCAAACTTAATACCTTTATTCGATGGTGAATCCGCTGTGACCGCACAATATTTTGTTGATACTTTTGATAGTTTAGCCCAAACCTTAGGCGCAACAGATGATAATGACAAACTCTTAATTTTTAAAAGTCGAATTAGAGGCGATGCTTTAACTCATATAATACAATCAATTGAATTTTCTAATGAGGGAAACTTTGCAGAGTTCCGTACTAAATTTTTGGAATTTTTTAGTGCAAAATCTAGTCTAGCTGCACGTCAGCAACAGTTTACAAATTGTAAAATGAATGGCTCCGAAAGTATTAAACAATTTGCGGCAAGAGTAACAAATGCGACTTTAAAATTTCTGGGAAATGTACAAATGGGTGATGAAAGTGTTAAAAAATTTTTTGAAGATACTAAACTTTCCAAATTTATGGAAGGAGTTAAACCAGAATTTAAAAGATCCCTTCTTCTAAAAGATCCGGGTTCATTTAATGAAGCTGTAAGATACGCCGAGATTCTAGAATTAAATGATGGCTTAACCGGGGAAACCATTTCCAATATAAAAACCGAAAGTAATCTAGAACAGTTACTACAACAACACGCGCAAAGCACCCACGAAGCGGTATGCTCGCTTACTAAAGAAATAAATGAATTAAAACTAAATAAAAATATCGGAGAGAGGCAGTTTCCAAATCAAGGGGCCTCTTCAAGGATAGTTATTTGCCAAATCTGTGGAAAAAAAAACCATACTGCAAAATATTGCTATCATAGAGGAAATAATCAAATTAACACACAAGAAACTAGGGGCAGGGTTCCGCATCGCTTCCCCAGACGACACGAAAATAGACAAGACAGGTCCCAAAATCGAAACTACAATAGAGCAAACCAAGAAACAGCAAGTTATGGACATTCTACCAATAACTATACCCAAAGGCGTTCCCCCTTTCGTAGAGATTTAACTCCAAGATACGATAATTATGATAGGCGAAGGTCTCATTCTAGGAATAACGGATTTCAGGGTTATCGGAATAATTCTGGAAACAGATCAGATTCGAGAAATAGGGTAAGATTTTTAAACTAACAGGGGATTCGGTTGTGAGTCAAAATCGAATCCCAAGCGGACAATTTAGAGACAACGAAACAAAAATTGAAAGAGTACACACCAATATCGTTAATCGGTTAACGGGCTCATTACCGGTTACAAAAATTAAGTTAGCGGGACTAGAAGTAACAGCTTTAATAGATTGTGGGGCAAGTGTTAGCTTGGTTTGTCAGGAGGAATTTCAAAAAATTGCAAATAATAGAAATGTAAATGAAATACATGACCCAACAACTATAAAATCAATTTCTGGCGAAAAATTACAAATTTTAGGTTGCTATAAAATACAATTAAAATTGGCAAATAAAGAGTTCTATCATCACTTTTATGTTATAAATAACAACTTTAGCAGTCATTACAGTGTAATATTAGGTTATGATTTTATGACCGCAAATAACTAAAAATTGATTTTGAAACGCTAATGATTAAAATAGATGATGCACAAATAGGGATAATGGATTCAAATTCAATGTGTCACATAAATAACGTTAAAAATAATATTGCAAAATTAAAAAACAAATATATTTTACAACCGGGAGAAAGGCAAATAGTAAATATTGTGATCCAATCAAATACAGAAGTGGGTGATGAAGTTTTAATTCAACCGATTAATAAGAAAAATATTAAAATTGAAGAGTCAATTTGTACAGTAATGACAGACAACACCTGTCAAATTTTAGTTACAAACATCTCAAATAACGTTGTAAGTTTAAATAAATCAATGAATGTTGCTACCATTTCATCTGACTTTGAGATTAGAGATATGGACGAAATTAGACTTTTAAGACGCAAGGAATTGCTCCCATCAGATTTCGACTTAACCCACTTAGACACTAATGCTAGAAATAAATTAACTGACTTATTGATGGAGTTTTCGCATATTTTTAGTAAAAGGCTTTATACAATCGGTAGTACAGATAAAGTGTGTCCTGAATTTTCTGTTAAAAGCGAAAACTTGCCTTCGATAAGGGCATATGGAGTTCCACAAATGTTAAAACCAGTTCTAAGTGAACAAATAGAAGAATTATTAGAGGCAGGTCTTGTGGAACCCAGTAATGCTGAGGTATCATTTCCGCTCATATTAATTAAAAAAAGGACTAAAACTAAGGACGGTAGAGATCAATATAGACAGGTTGTGGACTTCCGCAAACTTAATGAACAGACTAAATTTGCTAATTACCCATTGCCATTAATTAATCAATTATTAGACGATCTAAAAGGATCCGAATACTTTACTAATTTAGACCTCCATAGCTCATTTTTTCAAATTCGCCTGCCAGAAGATAAACGTAAGTTTACAACTTTTAGTACGATATTAGGTAATTTTATGTACCGTGTAGTCCCACAAGGATTAAATGTCAGCCCAGGAACTATGCAGAGGTTAACGGATAACATAATTGCGCCCATTAAAGACTTAAACATCGTTAATTATTTAGATGACTTTGTAATAGGAACTAAAGATTTTCCAGAAATGCTGAATAAATTACGGAAGTTTTTCCAGAATTAAGGAAAGCTGGCGTAACATTAAACCCTAGTCAAATGTTCATTTATGTTAAAAAAAATACAGGTTTTTTGGGCCACGAAGTCGATAAAAATGCATCCGACCTTTGACTGAAAATTAAGAAAAATACAAGAATTTTCCTATCCCTAATACTACGCGTCGATTAAAGCGATATTTGGGCCAGGCTTCTTATTACAGAAAATTCATCCCAAATTTTTCAAAAAAGCAGAGCCCTTATTTGAACTAACAAAGAAACGAAAAATTCGTTTGGAATCATGCGGCACAACTAGCTTTTGATGCATTAAAAGACGCATTGTCCAGCCCACCTATTTTACAACATCCTGACTTTTTCTAAGACATTTATCTTGTCAACGATAGTTCGGACACCTGCATTGTGCGACCTTAGGCCACAAGCACAAGAAACAGGTGTTATCCTACCGATTTCTTATTTTTCCAAAAAACTAGTTGATCACCAAAGAAATGGCCTATTCATGAAAAGGAACTTTTGCGATTCAGGAGGCGTTAAGCGTTTAAACATTACCTCTACGGAAGGCATTTCATAGTTAGATTGATAATTCGGCAATTCAATCATTAAAAGTCTGGAAAACCCCGCAAATAGGTTGGCAAGAATGATTTTATTTTGAACGACTATGATTTTAGTTTTGAAAAAATTCCTGGTTCTAAAATCAGTTGCGGACCTGTTTTCGGGGACTTTCACCAGGTTTAATTTGGCCCAGGTTGACATGCCCAGTTATCAAGAAATAAAAGACGCACAATTACTAGACCCAGTAATTACTCATTAGTTACAAATTATCAAACACTAGAAACAATTAACTCCTTCTGGAACAGAGATATTTTATTTTGGACGGTGTATTAATGCATAAGGATAAGTTTAAAAGTTTAATTTCACGACCAGATCAAAATACACCATATTTCAATTAGTAATTCCTGAAAAATTTAAAATGAATATTTTAAATTTGGCACATCGGAATCACACAGGTCATTTAAAGACTTATGAAACCATAAGGGAACAATTCCTATTGGAAGGGGTTGTATACAGATGTCGAACATTTTGTTAAAACTTGTCCGGCATGTATTAGTTTTAAAACTCCAAAAATGACAGCCCCGGTACCAATACAACGAAATTTCTCTCCTACAAGGCCATGTCAAATGGTGTCCTGTGATTTGTAGGACAATTACCAGAGACAAGTAAGGACACAAATATTTTATAACTTTTGTAGACCATTTCACCAAATACTTGGTTGCGTATCCTATGCGAACTCAATCGGCTGAGGAAACATCAGAGATGTTTTTTAAATACATTACCGTGTACGAATCCCCGAAACCTATTGACCGATCGTGGCACGAACTTTACATCGGAAATGTTTCGGAACGTTGCCAGTAAGTTAGGTGTAACTAATTATACCGACGGCCTTAAATCCAAAATGCAATGGTCGAAATGAAATCGTACATGGAAAAATCAAGAAAGCTCTATCTATTTGGGCCCGACAGGATAAACAGTGGATAGATATTTAGATTTATATACATACATATATAACAAATACCTATCATACGACAATAAAATAAGCCCAGTTACGTCGTCTTTGGAATGGATATCAACATGCCTCATACAATTTTCCAAAACAACAAACCTACTGATTCTTACCCTAGTTATATTGAGAAAAAACTTCGCAATTACAGGAGGTATTAAAATGGTTTCGAAAATATTGTTACCGCGTTCCGAAAAGCAAGAAATTATCAGCACACAAAAGCGAAAATAAAGGACTTTAAGGTGGGACAATTAGTGTTTCTATATTGCCCAGATATGGACAAAATTCAAAATTACCCAAAAAACGGTCGTATAAGGGCCCTTTCAGAATAATCGAACGACACAATGCGTAAATTATTCTATCATTAACACAGTTGATCCGAAAGAAAAATTCAGAAGGTCAACTCTGATAGATTATACCATTCGAAGAAAGAAAGCCTGAATTTTCGACAAGAAAAATCTCGAAAGGTCAGAAAATAATGTGTCTTCAAAGTCAAACCCCACGCTCAGTTTGACTTTGATAGCGATGACGAATTGCCTTTGGTCGATTTTCTAAGACATGTCAAGTATTAAACAAATCCAACCGTGGAAACGCAAGGGCAAGAAATAGATAATTTTGATGCAAACGAACGAGAATTGGAAATTGATTACGAATCAGACACAACCGAAATATATTCCCCAAAAACGCAAATTAACCCAAAAGAAAACTCGGAACGAAATTCCTGTCGTTATAACTTACGCCCGCGAGCGAATAAATTGCCCCAAACTCAAAATCAACATATCGCCGTCCAGTGGCTTGACAGAATTACCCAAGCTTTAAAAGGACTAAGAACTTATGTTCTCGAAATAGTAATTTTCTTATGTGGGAGTTTGTTGAATATTAAATAAGTTTTTGCTTTAGACAAAATTACGCAAAGAAAAATATATAAATCAATAAAATAATTCATTTTCAAAATACAAAGAAAGGAGAAACGCAAATAAATAATTTTAGGTATTAAAATACTTCAGGATGTCAGAATTACAATTACAGAAGGATATGAAAAAATTTTATTTGGCCTGTCAAATAAATTAGTAACATTGGCACAAAATACAATATATATAAAATGACTCACATTGCATATAAAATACTCTGCACTGCAATATATATAAAACAAAGGGTATTATAAAATAAAACCATTTAAAAAAAAATTAAATAAATAATAAAGCCTTAAATTGGCATAAGACCGTTTTTCAACTCCTAACCACAACCCCCCCCCCCCCTCCCCCGATTAACAATAAACTACGAATTTCCCTCGACCCACAGCACCTGTCAAACGTTCGGGAGTCGTGAATCTTCCTTCTCCACAACCAACCCACAATCTGACCCTCAGGGGCAACGTACATTTTAAAGAGAAAAGCTTACCTATTGGTCATCGGAGTATTTTCCAGAGGCCGGATGTTCAGCTGTCCAATTCTTGCCTCTCGGAGTTGTTCCATCTAAAGCCCTCGATTCTCTCTGACTTAAGTAGCGACACTGTTTTCCCCGGCGCTTTTATGCCGCTTCGTTTTCCTATTGGACGTCCAGAGTCACGTGTGAAAGATGCGACATCTTGGGTCCTTTCTTGGAATGGGGATTTAGTTTGGAATTGCGGTCTTGTGAGTGTCATCGTTTTTGTTTCAGCGAAAACTTGCTAACTATGTTTAGATAATTTTTTACCAAGCTAGTTCTTGATAGATGAAAGACTATTTCATATGAATATGCCGAATTGTTGTGCTTTTGGATGCGCAAACAGTTCAAAAAAGGATTTAAATTGTATCGCTTACCAGTTGGAAACATACACTGGAAAAATATGCTTTGATATTGATTTTGACAAAGATGAAATTTCTATAGAAACTAACTGTACCATGTCGACTGCCAGAAAGTGAAGAAAGTGCACTTTATTATTATGTGGATGTATTGCAAATATTAATTAAATCGAAGTAAACTATGTTCCCTTTGTAAAAATAATTTATCTAATAATAACTGTGTAACTGCAAAACAATCATTTTCTAAACTTAAAGAATTTAAAAAAGATATTAATTACTTAGTTTATGTTTCTGAAGAAGTATATAGCATTTTAACTTCATTTGGAAAATCTTTTCAGATCAAATGAAGAGCAAATCCTACAGCCAAAAATAAATTAAAAATCTTACAAAATCTTCTACTAATATCTGTAATGGGGCATTTCAAAGATTTCCCTCAATGTTGTGATTGATCACTAAAATTGCAAATATTTTTGTTAATCATAGAGTGCATTTTTTAATCAAAAAAAATAAAGCTTTTCAACAAAAAAAAAAATTAAAAAATGTTCTAGCAAAGCATTGGATTGAGAGTTGCTGCATCAGAGATAATGTGATCTATATATTTTGCTTGCTAATAGCTTTATAGCTGTGGGTTATTATTTATAAAATGTACACTTTAATTACTGTTATTAAATAAAATATGACATTTTTCGTAATTTCTGTGGGTTTATTTAGATTCATAAGATAATTTAATATTGCATGTGCCCTAAATATTTGTTACAGGAGAATGTCTAAATAGAAATTTATAATTGATGTTAATGTGGCTTTAATTTGAATTTAATTTTAAAGAAACATATAGGTTAGTAAAAATTTATGTATTTCAATCAGGATTTTAGCGGCCCTGCCAAAATCCAGGCCAGGCGTTTTTTTTTTATATAAGTATAATAAATAGTCAGTAATATATATTAGTATATAATATATTAATTATTCATGGTTAAAATTTATTACTCAGGATTAAAAAAATGCAGTTAATGTTAAATTTACAAGCAAATCGATCATTTTGGCTGCTAAACGCGAACCATTTAAGAATCGAAGGTTTGAGATTTTAACTTCTTAATAAATCAAAAATCAGTCAAAAGTCCTTTTTATGCTTTAAAAGAATGAAGTTTTATACATTTATTTCTTTTAATATAAATTTAATAGTCTTTAATCAATTTGTAAAGAAAGAAGAGAGCGAAGTACGAGGAGAAAAACGAAGCGTAGCGTAGCCGTTCCCCCGGAGACCCAAGATGGCGGACGATTGAGCTTGTCGCTACTTAAGACAGGGAGAATCCAGGGCTTTAGTTCCATCGCTGCAAAAACTGCCGCACTTTTCATCGTCTTTCATTTGATTGTCTAATACCATCCTGGCGAGATGAAGAGCTATTAAAATATAGGAAAATTTGATCAAATGACTCAGACTTGGAGTTAGGAGATAATTAAGTGATAATTTATCACCGGAATTAAAACCTTATTAATACAAAATAATAAGTTATATCTAATGTTAGCTGTAACAAAAACATAATTACAACATGATTAACAAACTCGTTACATCTACAATAATAGAAATAAAACCCTCAATAAGTCTGGAATCAAAATTTAATACAAAATTTTCTCTATATGAAATTAATAATGGTCTGGTACTATTGATGGTCAAAAACTAATGTTCTACTAAATTTCATAGTTAAACTAAACCTATTTAAGAAAATAATCATAAGTACTTTAAATTTCATTTCAAACACAAAATTGCTAAATTTGCAACTACAAAATTAATCACAAAATCTATTTCATTTCCTGTTCAGCTGTAAGCTGGATTTTCCTGTAAAAACAAGGGAATTAAAATTCTTGTAGAAAGTATTAAATCTCCTGAAATACAAAAGAACTAAAACTTCTTGTTTAAGTATTACTTAGCCTAAAAACGAAAAAAAAAGAGTTAAATTCTTGTAAAAGTACTAAATTTCCTGTAACACAAAAAATTAGCATTCTTGTAAAAATATTACATCCCTGTAAAAGATTAATAATTATTAACAAACATAAATTTAATCTAGAAGGGAAAGAGATTATAATGTTCATTGAAGAATCTTCCTTACAGCAATTTCTACTAATATTCACCGCTAACTAGTTTCCTTCAACCTGAATAGATATAAATAGATAATTACTTAAATAAAAATACCTAAATAATAAAAAAAAAAAAAAAAAAATATATACAAAGACACTACAATCTTTAATTCTGTTAATTATTTTTTCCGTTTGGGTTTTTGCCTTGTAAAGAAAAAAAAAACTTAAATTACATCATTGACAATTACAAGTACATTGCTAAGTCATATCATTTAGAGCGGATGTAACGCTTGATCCACCGTTGACTCTGCTAAATAAAAATTTTATGATTTTGTGGATATGGGCTAATTTCGCGGATTGGTGCCAAATTCCAATACTCAACATTTTCAACTTAGTTATAAATTAAATGAGTTTAGTGAAAAAAACTACCGTTATAAACATTATCCTTCCTAAACAACACGAAACTTTAGACTTTGTACCTGCTATGAGCATTTAATTAAAGTATTTTTTTTTAAAATCAATATATGTTGTGTTTTTTTTATATAGGGGAAAATAGAATAGAAAAAAAAAACCACGTAAATACCAAAACACTCAGCTAACTGTAGAACATTTTCAGAGAGATAAATGTGTGACTTACCTTGACGACGATATCCAGTAAATGTTTCGGCGAAGCTAACAAAAAAAAGCAATCGTAAACTATTATTGCTTAAAGCAATTACGGACAGCACATACTATTGTCACGGTTTACGAGCGTCAGCAAAGGGGGCTTCATAGTGATAATTGGGATTTTCTCACGGGCTACATAATAGCCACTCAAAGCAAGGCCCTTTTCAGTAGAACGGCCTCACGGGCCGATTTCTGATTAAAAGGCGACCGACAAGAGATTCTTTTGCTTGGAGGCTGGCTCATTTGAGTTGGCAGCAAGCCGCGTTAATACAATGGAAATAAGGATTTTCCAAAGGTTGGAATTTAGAGGGATTTGCGAAGTAATCGGTAGAAGTCATTTTGATGAAAAATTTAGTATATAAAAAAATTACTAAAATGAGGATAGGGATCCAAATTCACAAATTAAAAGGAAGTACGATATTTTGAAAAGTGCGCTCAAAAATAATGTATAAAAAAAATAAAAAATAAAAAAAACGAAAGAGAGAAAATGAATTATTGGAACAGTGAATTCCAAACAAAACGCTGTTATAAATTCGAATAAACGCATTAGCAACGACTTCGCGGAATGTAACCCGTTTGAACAGACTTTTGCATTTTAAAACAAATGAATTTACAGTTTAAAATGTTGACTAGGGATTGCACTTATTGGAAGTTATAATGTGAAAGAGTACGACAATGTATGATTAATTTGGATTAATTATATGAAAATTAGAAAGATGATATTTTCGCGCAAAGCAAATAAATAGGCGTTCTGATACAATTGCCTTGGTTTAAGTATTTGATGATTTGAGTATAGTTCACGTCAATGACTTGACCCTTGTATAAGTCTTTAAAAAAAAAAGACAATAAACAGGGTTGTCTCCAGTAGTTGACAGTGTGTTCTGGAATTTTTCCAGTGAGATAATAATTGATATTTGTCATGTGTTGCTATGTAAATAATAATACTGAAATTAATACATGGTTCTGACCATTATAGTTACCGCTTGAAAAATCTTGTGGTTATAAATTATTTAATATATCAAATAGATAAAATTTATTATTTTATCGTTGTGTACATTTTTTTATTTTTTACTATAAAATTGATTCTGGACAGAATTTGAACATGGTTGCTTGCTTTCAGCCCTAGTGATACTGTTAGCAAATGGACACCCTCCAAAAACTGTTCACTTGTGCAAATTTCAAGACGGACAATATAATGTGGTTGTTTTCTCCTACCAGATAAGTGCAACATTATACTAAACATCCCTCTGGACGACCCCATGTAGTCAACGTCCTTGGGGCATGGCTACACTAACATTTATCTATCCACAGGTGTGTTCGTCCGAACATTTTGTGCCCACGGAACCGCATTCATTTCAAAGCAAGAATGGACAGTTGGTTCCAGAAAATGTTGAATTCAGCTCCCTTAGGGCTAGGACTTCGCTTTCTGACTATGGATTGTCTGTGGAAACTAGACCAATATGTCCCAAATTTTGGGGGACGGAATTCAGACTGGGGTTGTTGCCACAGGTAATCTTTCGCTAGAATTACATTCAACGTTTAAGTACAAGGTGGTTTCTTTGTTATCAGAGGAAAAGACAATAATTGTTGAGTTTCTAGCCGAAACGAAATGTTTTAAAGAAAAGCTTTGTTTAAAAGCGCATTCCCAAATAAGATGCACTAAGTTAGTATCCTGTTTGGAAGAACTGTCCATTGACTTACAACAAATGTATATATATCCTTCTAACCAGCATGTCGGCTTTAATTAATTGTTGTTGCCGACGATAAGCCTTCACATTTGGAAGCATTGTAAATAACTTATATATATTTTTTTAATTCAATTTTACCTTTTGTATTTTCAATATGTTATAATAGGGGTACAATTGGTTCCATATCTTAACAACATTAGTTTATGGTGTGTCTATTTAGTTTTAATCAACTTTCATGTATTTTATTTCTGACTATTATTATAATTCAACGTCACTTCCTGTGTAGTTTAGGTGATGATGAATTAGTCAGTCTCATTGTATTTATTCCAAAATTCTATCATAGTTGGACTCAAGTTATTGTATGGTTCTGTTAGATTAATCAACTTATTGTATTTATCTTATTATCATTATATAACAACATACCTCTGGTAATTACATCTTTCAGGATAATTGTACTTTTGAACTATATATCTGTATATTCACAGTGAGTTCACTGATAATGATTCCCTTATGCCTTAAGGGTCAATGAAACTATTATACAATTATGAAACATACATACTATTTAATCTAGAATTGCAATTACATTTCCTTGCTCTGATGTATTAGCATAACTATTTAATTTTCCTATAACCTGGAAATTGTATTGTAACTACATTTCAATGTTTCTACTTTCTAATTATTGAGACATGGGGACTTGCGACCGAAGCTCAATTGAGGAAGGGTTGTGACCATCTTTACGCCGTAAGTCAGACAAATTTTTTTTTGCTGTTTTTTTTTGCTATGGCGAGTCGATAGATTGTTGGCACGATTTAATCGTCCAACAATCATTACCACTTAATTAGTCAGAACCACACTCTGAGTTTGGAGGGTCACGGCAATGTCAAATTCCTGGATCAGGTGTTCAAATTCTTGGACCTAATAATTCTGAGATTTTGACACTATTTTTTCAATGGACCTTTGTGCGACCTGACGTTAAAGTGCAGTCAAGCGGGGTTGAAATTAATGGCTTAAGGGGGCAGATGTCCCCCACATCCTGATTTCAATACATCCCGTGGAACCTATGAGAATGAGGGCGGCTACCGGGGTTTGACCACTGGCAGACCTTTGGGGGGAGCTGTTCTCTTACGATTTGACCAGAGGCAGTGCGAAGGGCGGTTTCTTGCTTCCGATTGGCCAAGGGCATTTCTGTCCCTGGACCCCAAAACTGAGATAAATATAGCGGATGACGGAGAAAGAATAGAGAATAATATTCTCAACATATACAGAGTAAGAGAATTTCAGAATAAGTTTGGAGAAATACTGACTTGGTTAAAAATAGCCAGAAGGAAATGCATCTTAGACTCTATTAACCTCGCCTCTGGTCACCATCTCCATAAGCCACCCCATATGCCAGGGGCATTTCCCAAGTCACCCAATTCCTTGGAGCCTTCGACTTAGCCCTTGATCTCTTCAGATTTACCTGAATCTCCGAATTAGCTGCCTGTCCCTGTGGTGTTGCCATAACTCAGTGGTGTTGCCTTCAAGATGTCGACCCCCTTCTTAATCCTTTGGGGTAAGTCTGCCATGTCTCAATTGTTTGTCCAGGATCAATTATGAATCTAAATGCTTTAAATGTTGTAAACGTAATGCCAAATAAAGGGTTAAATTTTAGTGAATAACCATGTCTCATGCTGCATTATTCCAGGGTTATTGTAATTATTGTAACTATTGAATTTAATGAATTTTGATTTCACAACGCAATGACAACTAATTATTTCATTTATTCTATCCACTATAGCTTTAACCAGATTTCTATCTCCCCCCTTACAACTACATAAGTAATTAATAACTGCACAACACATAGTATCGATTTGAGCTGAAATCGATTATAAGTCCGCTGACTAACAATAATTGGAATCAATCCTAATACGTCCCTATTAGTTTTCTTAAGTCTATTTTTCTTTTTTTTTTAATTCAAATGAATTAAACGATCGAAATTAGGGTACTAGATACATCGTTTCCATCCGAATGTCAATTTCGGATGGAACCCATTTTAAAAATCCTTTTGTGTGTCTGTATGTCTATTCGTATCCTAACCTACATACAACTTTTAACATAACCGTCATAAAAAAACATTTTTTTTAATTATTGAATTTTTAAAAATTATGTTTTATTGTTTAAAGGCGAAACGGGAAAGACATATCTTTTAATTTTTTTTAACCATATGTCTTTTCCCAGAATAAAAAAAAATTCCTATAGTATTGAAGTACCAGGAGAGTATGTTAAATTTTTTTCTTCAAAACCCTTTGTTTTACACAGTTTCATTTAATGTCACAGATTTTCCGGAATATGGTAATAAATATGAATATGGGAAACAAAGGAAGGACGGGAAATTTTTAAATCTCCTTAAGAAAAATACCATGCACACATTTAAGTAGTAAATAAGCATAATATTTAAACAGTAAATATTTTTCAGGTCTTTAAGTGGCAACAAAAATGCAGTACGAAAATAAATTCTTTCTCCGAGATTAGATTGGTGTATTAATGTCACATGAGAACAGAGCACCAATCGGAGCATCGATCGAAGGAAGTTTAAAGGCTTTAAGTACTACGTCACCTGAATCAAGCCAATTATAAAATTGCATTGTCCCTACCATTTGCCTTATCGTTGTTTATTGGTTCTAAAAACAAATTATTACCCATAAAAGTATGATTCCTTGTTTTATCCCTTTCTAAATATTTACATTCCTTTTTATATACCTTCCTGTTGATATTATTACTAAATAAGATCTTAATACTCGGTTCTGTCCTTCGGATCTTAAATTCTTTTGTTGTTAGAAAGGTATGACCTCAGAGACCCAACTTTCATACTCTTTGTCCGTCTGTCTGGACGGACAACTGCCTTCTGTCTGTTGGCGAATTCCCCATTGAATTAGCATTGAATTTTAATTTCAAATCACCAAATTTTCAGAAATTCGAAGCATCAAAATTTAATTTCAACGCAATAGCAAGGCGCTATTAGAACGTGGGAACTGTTCGATGGATCGGCAAGACATTAACTGCGAGTTATTAAGAAAAGGAACTGAATACTAGAATATGATATTACAAATAGAACATTATATTGCATGCATCATGTTGATTTTGGTTTACAAAACCAAGTTGTATTGTAGTAACATTACATCGCATGAACTTTCGCTCATAAATCTTTTATTGCAAAGTTGTATTTCTTGAATAATTTTTTTCATGATAAATCCTTAAAAGGCACCAACTCATTGTGAATCTAAAGTTGCGACGCTATAATCAACAATCCCAACAACTTGCAAACATACTTCGAAGTAGCCCAAACCCACGCAGTGAACCTCGCTAATCTGAAGGTCAGTTTACATCGATTTTTACTACTTAAGAGTAAACCACTTCTTATTTTCCTAAAGGACCCCAGCAATTTAGATACGTGGGTGATTCCATTGTTTAGTTACCCAATCCTGCATTTCAAAAAACCTAACTTTAAAAGAGTCTAAAAATAGAATCTTCTTCAATTGTTTAAAGGATGACCACAGTTTAATTTTTAACGTATCACTATACGGGTCGATATTCATTTTTAGCTTAGCGTAACGGTTGTTTCATTCAGAGCCTTTATGATTCTACTTTATGTGGATAAAATCTTGCTGTTTTCTAGATGACAAAGAACCCTTTCTTTCTTAATTGGTCTTCATTGAAAATGCCTGTTGTAAAATATATTACTATACTCTGGATATGAAATTTCAATACTTTTCAGTGAAGTAGTTACCATTGCGAATTTTCGTTGGCGGCGATTGTACATTTTTGGAGACTTATCGCTCTCCCATTAAATTGAAAAGTTACCTAATATTTGTATATAGACTACGTTGCCAATTCTTTGGTTATTATTCAATGCTGTACGTTGCACTAAACCTGCCCTAACAAAAATAAACTTACTAGCTGCCTCTCACGGTGCTGCTTATTAATAAACTTTCATTGCATTGGAAAATTAAGCAATTTCAACACAAAAAACGAATTCAAACATTATCTGTCATGTGTGACAATACTGTACAAAACTAACAAAAGTACAGATGAACGAAGTAGTGTTTCGCCGCGCTGAGTTCGTAACCATTTTCTTTTACGCATGATGTTCCGGAATCGATGTATTGTGGAATTTGCTACCCAGAATATTTTGTAATATCAAACTAGTTTGTCCGATTCATTGGTTGATTATTCAATTCTGTACATAGCATATAAACCTCCTAGTAAAATAAACTTACTATGCTACCTCCACGGCTCTGCATATTAATAAACATTTCATTGCATTGAGAAAACTAAACAAATTCGACAACAAAAACGAAATTCCACAACATTATCTGTCATAGTGTGACAATAACTGTACCAAAACTAACAAAAGTACAAGCATGAACTGAAGTAGTGTTTCGCCGCCGCTTGAGTTCGTAACTCATTCTTCTTTTACGCATGATGTTCCCGGAATTCGTATGTATTTGTGGAATTTGCCTATGCGCCAAGAATATTTTGTAATATCAAACTAGTTTTCCGATTCCATGGTTGATATTCAATTCTGTACATAGCAATAAACCTTCCTTAGTAAAATAAACTTACTAACTAGCTACCTCCACGGCTCTGCATATTAATAAACATTTCATGCATTGAGAAAACTAAAACAAATTCGACAACAAAAACTGAAATTGCATAACATTATCTGTCATAGTGTGACAATAACTGTACAAAAACTCAACAAGCATAAACATAAGTTGTGTTTAGTCGGCGCTCCGCTTGCGTTCGTAACTCATTCTTCTTTTATACGCATGATGTTCCCGGAATTTTTCCGTGTCTGTGGGTTTCCTTGGCGCGAGAAGAATGTTTTACAGGAACCCATTTGTTCTCCCGGGCTGCACGCGTGGTATGCTAAGGTGCGTGTTAAATCCGCTACGTTTGCTTCCAGAGCGCATCGTATGGTATAGGTGAGTAGAAATGTGGCATTTTCTAAAATAATTTTTCTTTGAGGCGTTTTTCCCATTACTAATGTAACCAGATTTCCAAAACCCAAAATCAGAACATTCTATTATTTTACCCCCCCCCCCCCCCAGACAAATTTTTCATATAACTCTACAGTGTATAACTACACTCTTAAAACAAACGAGCGGTTTTAACTCAGTCTGAGTTAATTTCCACTCCTTTCCGTGCCGAAAATGCACTTCCCCTATAGGAGTGGATTTCACTCTTTTGTTTTTAGAGTGTAGAGATAACTAATGAGTATTAAATCTGGCAGTTTTTTTTATTAATTGGGTTATTTCAGATGGCGTAACTCTCCAGTTTTCATTCTTGCACTTCGCTATTTCATTTGTTGATTCAGCTTTAATCAATGCGCATTTTTTCGTCTGATGTGTTCTATTTTACAGTTCTTTACGAGGAACTTGTTTATATTTCTACTATTTATAAAACTTCAGTTTATCAATTTTAATTCGATTTATTCCAAGTATGCACGATTGGATCTAATGATCTCTGTAGATGTTGGTAGTTTTCGTCATTGCTCAGTATTACAGTGATTACTTACTAGTGAGATGCAATCCAATTCCTCTGACTGCTATCATATTACATTTCAAAAAGTTTCGGTTGCATTAGGGCCACCATACATAACATTACACTCTTAAAACAAACAAGCGGTTTTAACTCAGTCTGAGTTAATTTCCACTCCTTTCCGTGCCGAAAATGCACTTCCCCTATAGGAGTGGATTTCACTCTTTTGTATTAAGAGTGTACATTCAAGATACACTAGAACCTCCATTATCCTACACTGTTAAAAATTTTGTGCTTGGTTTCACCATGATATTGGTTCCTAGTAGCTGCAACGGCTGAATGGTGAAACGTTCCACCATATTTTTGGTAATAGGTTGAACCATTTCTCAGGTTTTTGTTTCCAAATCCGGAAAAATGGTTCAACCAAACACCGAAAAAAAAGGTGAAACATTTCACCATACAGCCGTTGCAGCTACTAGGAACCAATATCATGGTGAAACCAAGCACAACATTTTTAACAGTGTATATATTTGGGACCGGAGGTAGATCGGATAATCGAAAATTCCGGATAATAGGGAATTTTCAATTCAGTCGTAAAATTCATAATATAGAGGAGTACTGAAAGACCACGAACTAAAAATCCACCAACGCAACGTCCAAATTCTGCGCTAGATTTGCAATTGTAAAAGGAGAATTTTAATTTAAAGTTTTATCTGAAATAGAGTTCTTGAAAAAAAATAATTAAGTGCTTAAAATTATTAATTTCTATTCTTTAATATCTTCTGACTTTCTTCGTTTTATAGTCTCTCTTCTTGTAGTCTCACGATTTGAAGATCCTGAAAGTTTCCCAAAAATTTAGGATTGCAGAAATCTGCTTTTAATTTCGAGAACTTCCAAAGTTTTGCTATGTTAAAATCTCCAACGTTTCATGATTTCTTAAACGGTGGAATTTCCTAATTTTTTTTATTAAGTTAACCCTTTCAGTCCCAGTGATGCCATTTTGCATCATAATGTTTCTGATCATAATTTTAAAAAATAATAGGGCTGACATATATTGGGATTAATAAAAAATATTTTCTAATAGAAAAAAGTTTGAAGAATCGAATGATGTGCTTTTTGATATCATAAATGGCTATAGACGATCGGAAAAAAAAAATTCTAAAATGATAATGCCAAATTGTCATTGGGACTGAAAGGGTTAGGGACGGTCGGTTATCAGAGAGTTCCGGATAAAAGAGGGGCGAGAAATCGAGGTTCTACTGCAGTTCCTTTTAAAAATCCATCCCCACAACAACATACACGCCTCATTTACTTTTCACTTATAGCTTCATAACCAAAAAACTCTTTTAAATGTTGGAGCCATCTCTTATATTTACACGGTGAAATCTCAATCATCTCGATATTCAGTCTGATTCACACAGTGTGGAAAATGGAATGAAAAATAGATCATCATCCTAATGGACACCATAATTGTATGGTTTTCATTTCAAAAAACCAATATTTGTGTTAATTGCCTTCTGTCTGTTGGCGAATTCCCCATTGAATTAGCATTGAATTTTAATTTCAAATCACCCAAATTTTCAGAAATTCAAAGCATCAAAATTTAATTTCAACGCAATGGCAAGGCGCTATTAGAACGTGAGAACTGTTCGATGGATCGGCAAGACATTAACTGCGAGTTATTAAGAAAGAACTGAATAACTAGAATATTATATTACAATTAGAACATTATAGTACATACATCATGTTGATTTTGGTTTACAAAACCAAGCTGTGTTATAACATTACATCTCATGAACTTTCGCTCATAAATCCTTTATTGCAAAGTTGTATTTCTTGAATAATTTCTTCATGATAAATCCTTAAACTTACTTTTCACTTAGCTTCATAACCAAAAAAGTCTTTTAAATGTTGGAGCCATCTCGTATATATTACACGGTGAAATCTCAATCATCTCGGTATCCAGTCTGATTCACACAGTGGGGAAAATGGAATGAAAAATAGATCATCATCTTAATGGACACCATAATTGTATGGTTAAGGACTCATTTTCAAAAAACCAATATTTGTGTTAATTGTGTGTTATTCGTGATGTTAAATAGCTTGTGACTTAAAAAGCCATTAGCGAATGCTAAAAATTTATGGTCATTAACTGTTATAATGGTTTTTAATGAAGGATATGGTTTAAATTCATCTTTTATAAAAAAAAGTTATTTTTTGTTTTGGTTCGTTGCTATAAACAGAGTGTGACTGTCAATTATTTGATAAATGAAATTTGAATTTACAGTGATACCTACTTTCCTACTACCTACTTTCCATGTACCGTTTTTAACCCGTTCAGTCCCAGTGATGCCATTTGGCAGCATCATTTTTCTGATCATAATTTTAAAAAAAATAATAGGGCTGACATCTATTGGGATTAATAAAAAATATTTTCTAATCGAAAAAAGTTTGAAGAATCGAATGATGTGATTTTTGATATCATACATGGCTATAGACGATCAGAATTTTTTTTTTAAATGATGATGCCAAATTGTCATTGGGACTGAAAGGGTTAACCTGTTCAGTGTCATTATTACCTAATATAAAATACAAGGTAATTAAAGTATTGCGATAGGTTCGAAAATCCAAAATGGGGTTTTTATGTTTGCTGTACGTTTCGGAGGCTGCTGATTGTGAAAAAGTGGTTTTTGAAAAATGGTTCGTTTGTCATTCCTCGAACTAAAAGAGCTATAAGTTGCAGTTTCTGAAAATATGGTTTTCGAACACAAGTCCATCCGTCTGACTTAAACCACTCTACAGCGAACTAAAAGAGTTATACGGACTTCAAATTTAAGACACGTGTTCCCAGTATACCTGACAGACGTCATAATAGGGTGTTCAATAAAATCGCTCAGGTGGAATTGCTGCCATATAAAATTTTAGGTTTTAAAGTTATTAAAATTAACTTATATGGTATATAATTACCTTTAAAATATATGGATTTATTCAGTGGTTTTTGAAATTCGTACAGTGTTACACACCCCTAGTATTATTTTTTAGTTCAGTAAATATGTTGAGGTTAATTTCATGAATTGATTTGTTATTAACAGTAACAGCACTAACTCATTATTCATAAAAACAGATGGCTATTTTGCTTAATGACCGGTTGATATATTACTGTAGTAACTGCCGACCTATAAACGGCCCGTGCAGCCAAAAATGTCCGACGAATAATACCCCGTGTAGAGGGAGTGCACGTTAAATATCCTTCAAAGTCCTAACGCTTGCGTACGATGTCGCCCTTAACGGTTGCGTTAGGTGCCTACTCAGGGGTCGGCTCGTCACTTGACTGTGGTTCTAAAATATAACGCCCGTCGCCAATAGCCCTCGTGTAGCTCTAGTGCTACTATAATTCAAACTAAACTAAAAGCTATTACTGTAGTTAGAGGAGAGGAGGGTGTTATGGAATATCATTTATATTTTTAAGAATCTCTTTTGGTTTTTTAAAAAAAAATCCACACAATCATATTCAGTTCATACTACAATGGTAAAGAAGTGCCAATGGTGAACCAAAACAGTATTTATTTTTTTAATGAAAAAATGTACTTAAAAAAAAAGTTGCAAATGGAAGGTAATATGGGATAGTTGTTCACAATTATTGAAAATTTAACTATACTTCACAGAACATAGTTAAGTTTAACTGAAAAACAATATTTGAAAATTTACGCTAAAATAGTTTGTTTAAGTCTACACTCTTAAACAACGGCGTTTACTCAGTCTGAGTTAATTTCCACTCCTTTCCGTGCGAAATGCACTTCTCCTATAGGAGGGAATTTCACTCTTTCGGAGTGGTAAAGAATAAAGAACAATCTGCGTCCTACACTCTTAAACGAGGTTTAACTCAGTCTGAGTTAATTCCACTCCTTCCGTGCGAATGCAGTTCTCCATAGAGTGATTTCCTCTTTGTTTAAGAGTTTTACAAAATCACATACATAATCTCTTACTTGCTCAGTACCGTCAAATGAGCCCATAAAGAACAGCTAATGCGTTGAATACAAATTTCATTGATCTGCGGAACACTTTCCGTAACAAAAGATACATTCAGAAACTTTGTTAACGATTCTTTAGTTGAAGGCAATTTCAGATGATAAGTATTCCATATTACCCGACACACCATTTTGTATTCTGAGCCATTTTACTGACGGATGACACATTTATGGCTAAAAAACGACTACAGCATAACAAACTACTATTCTTTTAATATACGCTATTTTTAACAGCAAAATTAAAGTCTCATGAAAACTGGTAGATTCAAATGTTTGAACACTTTACGACAAAAATTTCAAAAATCCAAAAAACACACTTTGTTTTGCAGCGACTGTAACGACAGCAAAAAGAAGTTAAGGGGGACCGGAGCCCTAAATTGAAGCCCATGTTAAAATGACCTTTTTTTTATGTACCTTTTTCTCAGAATCTATTTGATACTTTTTAATGAAATTTTACCAGTTGTTAAATGGATGTTTAACTATACTTTAATGGAGGCATTTTCAAAAAAATTTTTAGTTTTCAAATTATAATTTTTTAAGTGAAACTACATATTTTTTTACCTAAAAACATCAATAATATTAAAAAGGAAAAAAGTAAGATATTTATAGTCAAATCCCTCGAGCGGTTTTTAGAAACAAACTTCTTAAATACATATAAAAAAATTTCAGGCTGATACTTACAGTAGATTTTGAGAAAAAGGTATATGAACATTGAAAAAGTAAGTTTTGAGATATAACCGTTTAAAGTAAACAATAGTAGTTTCTTACCTATAAAACATGACTGGATTTTACCTAAACAACGTTTGTTTAAAAAAATATTAAAAATACTTCCAGTACTCGAAACTTTTATGTAAGATATCGTTGAAAAGCTAAGATTTCATATTTTAAGAAACACTAAAAACATTGAAATGTCATTTTCGAAAATTTTCTGGGGTTTGGTCCCCCTTAACTCTTTGTCCACTGCATCATGGGGGATTTCTTAGGTCTTTCATGGCATTTCCACGTAATGGCAGCACGAGAGAGGGCTGAAACTTCAGTATAGTATTCCATATTCCCCGACTATTCCATAATACCCTCCTCTCCTCTATTTACCGGTTAGTCACACTGATAGAATTAAGGGGGAATGGGCACGCTGGACCGGGGGTCTCCAAAGCAAAGTGCAATCAGTGTTAATCCTAAGGCGAAAAAAATATTTTCTCTGCCACATTTCTCCGGCTGTATTGAATATTTTTACAAGCGGATTTTTTTATGTGATAAATGCAGCTGATTTACAGGTCCCGACCTTCCCACTTTTTGAAATGGGTTCGAATATATATTTTTTAATTTTCAATAAATAATTTTACACAAAATATTCGAAGCAATTTCAAAAATTGGGAAGGTCGGGACCTGTAAATCAGCTGCATTTATTATACAAAAAAAAAACCATTTGTAAAAATATTCAATATAGCCGGGGAAATGTGGCAGAGAAAATATTTTTTTCGCCATTGGATTAACACTGAGGCACTTGAGTTTGGAGACCCGCTGTCCAGCACGCCCATTCCCCTTAAGAATAGTCTTTTCATATTAGATGTGGAATCGAAGAGGTCAATAGGAAAAACTAACCCCAATCTTTCAGTTCCCCGACGCATCTTGAGTTTTCCTTGTTTTCCGTGTATCTTCCGTTCACATCTGTCGCATTCATTAGTTGGTCAATGATCCGTGTATGTTAAATGCATAAACTGCTATACTTTGCGGGAGACTGCCTAATGTATGGGTGAAGTTTTTTCCTCATGTGAGGAGAATATAGAGTTCAGTTTCAATTGAGGAATGGTTGTTATTGATTCTCAGTTTTCGGTGTTTTTTTTCCCTTTATGCATTGAATTAAGATTTAATTTTAATTATTTGACGTTTCCGATTTTAAAACTATATGTGCAATTAATAATAATATATTATGGTGAAGAAAAATAGTGGGAACATAAAATGCACTTTCATGCCAATTGCAATGACCAACAACGAAATTTTGATGAATGACTATATGATTTACCATTTATATTATAGGGTCTTTAATGTTTCGAAATTGAATACTGCATGATTAAAATCCCCACTATCATCTATTTTCCCTTAAATGAACAATGAAAAGTAAAACAACGGTCTTGTAAATGGGACTTATAAGTATCGCCAGGGCATAACGATTTGGCGCAGGTAACTAAAGTTAAATTTTTCTGAAGAATTTACTTTACCTTTTTTAGATTTTAGTGTTCTAAAACAGTAAAATTCGATCAATTAGTTCCACTTGGGCCCCCATTTCTTTCAAATGAAAAATAAAAGTGGCCTTATAAGCGATACTTATAAGAACTGTCAGAATATAAATCGTTAAACACGCTTTGCTAAGGTATCGGTGTAGAACTACACTGTTATAAAGTTTGGTGCAATATTGCTCGGAATCCTAAAACTTTCTAGCTGCCCCCATTATTTAGGGTGGCTTTACTAATTTTGAGGAACAACCATAACTCTGTTGGACCGCAAAAGTGGTACATCCACCCTCCAAATAGTGGTGGCAGCTAGAAAGTTCCAAGATTCGGGAGCAATATTGCACCAAACTTTTTTTTACTGTATGGGATCTTTTTACAACGTGTGGTTGTTTTATTAAATTGGAAAAGAATGGAATAGAATTTTCGGAGGTTTATTTGATGCAATGGTGATTTGGTACGATAGTGTTAGGAAAATTTTAATGTAAAATCCTTTTGTATAATGCAATTTAATAATACAAGTAGGTTAACCATTGTTGTCTAAAAGTAATTTTACAAACGGTACTTAAAATCAAGGGCCGTTCATAGCCCATTATTTAACTCCAATAAGTTTTATCCGACTTGAGGGACTGGGGAGCCCAGTCGGTAACACACTTGCTTTGCATGCGAAAGGTCCCAGGTTCGTCCCCGGGCATTTCCAAAATAACTGCCTGTCTATAAACGGTCTGTGCAGCCAAAAAGTCCAACGAACAATGCCCCGTGTTGGGAGAGTGGCACGTTATATTTGCTCCAAAGTCCTAACACTGCATACGATGACGCCCTTAAAAGTTGCTTTGGGTGCCTACTCAGGTGTCGGCACATCACTTGACTGTGGCTCTAAATTATGATGCTCGTCGCCAGTATCCCTAGTGAGGCTGATACGTAGATAAATCAGCCTAGCCTTACCGACTTTTGCTTTCAGGGCCGGATTTCTAAATACGGTAAGTAGGCTGTAGCCTAGAGCGGCAAATTTTACACCAATTAAAGCGGCATTCGGTATAAAAAATTATTATAAAGATACTAATATTTTTAAGAAATAAAACAAATAATTTACATAAATGCGTAAACCGTAAACGTATATGTAGTACTAATATTTAGTAGCAAACATGGCAATTTTAAGTGATCAGTTACCAGAAAATGAAAATATCTGATTTTCTAATTATATTGTATTTCAAATAAGCCTATTTTCCTTCTTTTATATTCGTTGTGATAATTTTAAACAGCACATATACCACCCTATTTTACAGCTAGCCTGCTATCTTTCCCCGAAGGGAGAGAATATTGTGACAGGGGCGACAAATCGATCGTAGAATATAGGCGGCAAAACTTTAAATCCGGACCTGTAAATCATCATTCGTAAACAGACCCAAAGAAGGTGATGGGTTTATAATTTCACGACTCGGGAGTCGGCTCGTCACTTGACTGTGGTTTTAAATTTTGATGCCCGTCGCCAATAGCCCTCGTGTAGCTCTAGAGCGACGATTTTCAAACTAACCCAACCTATGATTTCACGAGGAAGCATTTTTGGAATAGCTTTCCCCCATTGAAAACTCTTTCCAACAGTAACCGCTGCTTCAAAACAAAACTTTATCGTTCGACAATATGCGCAGGGGCCGTAGTGAGCCTAGTGGTCAGCGTCTCGGTCTCGGGATCGGAAGGTCCTGCGATCGAGTCCCCGGTACCACTGAAGACCAACCGAGTATATGCGGAGTACGTGCTCGTTAAATCTGTTGGGTCCGAAAGTCCTCTAAGTTCCCATATCAAATCAATACCTCTGTGGGTGACAAGCCAATTCTGGGGATCCTCTAGTTGGCCTCTGTCTCTAAAAATTAGATGGATCCACTTATGTGTGTGTGTTGTCTGTTGTGTCTGTCTTACTTGACGAAGGTTTATAAGCGGGTCTCTGACCAAGCACACACACCTGAATATATATGTCTACCAACCAACCAACCAACTACAATATGCGCATCCGCAGACGAGAACATTACGGTATCATGCGGCTCACCCACCGTATAAATCACAAAAGGGCCCACATAAAACACGGCCCACGCCCATTTTTTTTTTATATCCGACCCGTGATACGATCTCGCGTTGTTTAGAAGTATAGCGGGGGCACCCGATTTTACAACAATACCGTTGCAACGCGTGTATGGTAGTAAGAATGCGTTTAAAATGAAGTCTGATTTAACAGGAATGCAATTAAATAATTGGCCAAGTGAAGCCATTGATCGCTTTTGAAATAGGCCCGTAGCATCGCCAAGCAGACAATTATATCGAATTATTAGCAGTTAATTTTTTTTTAATGTTAAGTTATCAACTGTGATGTGAAAGTGAAGGTTTCCAAATGAATGTAGATGGCGTTGTCGAACGCCACACTCACATTGTGGTACATAAACATACGTGAATATATAGCGATATTTCTTAAGCAGCTGGTTGAACTTGAACGACGACGTTACGTTAATGACGCTTAAGCTTTGGTAAGTAAGTTAACGATCGCTATCAACCATAGATATCATAGTTAAAGTATTAGATTGGCAGATCACGTGACCTCCAATGCTAACGACGGGACGCGCATGGAGGCCAAATAAGGGTGCAAAATGGCCAGTGTTGCTGCCACTTTAAGAAGAAAAATACTACGAAAAAATACCATTTAATTCTAAAATTACAAAAAAAAATACTAGAAAAGGATTTAAAGTCACTAAAAAGATACCAAAATGCAGCTAGTATTTTTACGATATTTTTTGTGTAATTTTTGAATTAAATGGTATTTTTTCGTAGTATTTTTCTCCTTAAAGTGGCAGCAACACTGACCATTTTGCCCTCTTATTTGGCCTCCATGTCCCGTCGTTAGCATTGGATTACACGTGATCTGCCAATCTAATACTTTAACTATGATTTTCTATGCAATCAACCGTCATACACACATTAAGTCATAGGAACATTAACGTATAGCGATAGCGTATTTATAGCAATTTTTCTGAAGTGATCGTTACGGATGCTACGATGCTCAAGGAAACCAAAGATGAAGATGTTTTGGTTGAACCAGCGTAACACTGGAGCTACACGAGGCTTTTGGCAGCAAACCTCGTACGACGAAAATAAACTGTGTTCAATATAATTTAAAAAAAATAATAATTTCAATATTCGCATGAAGGACATTGCGACCTTATTCATGTTTACATTTTGCACCATAATACAACTGCACAAATTCTCTGTATGTTTTTAGTTTACAATTCTGTCATGAATAAAACAATATCTTGCGCATTGAAGGCGCTTACAATATCTTGCGCATTGAAATCTCTTTCAAAATTTCTTTTGTCTATCGAATCTATTTGACAAAGTGTAGAGGTGACTTCACTTTTTTCTAGCGCCAATCATCTTCATCTCATTCCTACCTCTCTGGTGGCGCGCTGAGGGATGCGAGCGTGCCCGTGCGTGACGCGTGACCCTTTCTGTCGCGCGTCGCGTGGAGGGGGCGGCGTCACGCTAAGGCGGTCCCGGGGAAGCTGCAGAACAAAGTTCGGAAAAGCGGCTTTGCAGGGCCATGCCTCATCGATGCCTGCTATTTTGACGGATGGGATGAGATAGAGTTTTAGTTGTGACGTCGGAAGTAAATCTAACACTCTTGTGTTGACTTTCAATGTAAAAAATTGTGTTTTACCCAGTTGTTACAGGGCTGGGGAGCCGAGTCGGTTAGGCACTCGCCTAGCATGCGAAAGGTCCCAGAATGGGGCCGGGCATCGCCAAAATAAATACCGACCTACAAACGGCCTGTGCAGCCAAAGATGTCTGACGATTAATACCCCGTGTAGAGGGAGTGCACGTTAAAATACGCTCCAAAGTCCCAACACTGCGTACGATGTCGCTCTTAACGGTTGCGTTGGGTGCCTACTCAGGTGCAGGCTCGTCACTTGACTGTGGTTCTAAAATACGACACCCGTCGCCAATAGCCCTCATGAAGCTCTAGTGCGACGATTATTCACACTAAACTAAACCCAGTTATTATAAGTTGTGTTGAAACAATACAAAAATTCTGTTGTGACGAAATGATAAAGTATGGTTACACTGTTAAAACTGAAGGTGACAAATAGGTTCTATTTTTCATCGGTGCCAAATGACCAGTTACAAGATGTTCAAGAACCTTTTTTTCAAAATCAGCACCCTCTAAAATGTGTAGCAAACTCAAAATCTCCATTACGGAATTTCAACCCCATCGCCATACTTTTATTACCTTGCATTTCACATATCGTCGGTCAAATGACAAAACCACGAATGTGCAGATTCTAGGGATTTGCGGTTTTTGAAAAATAAACCCGCTTCTCTGTTTAATCGGTTCTTTTTTTTCCTCCGATTTTAACCGGGACCAGTTAAAAGTAACTAAAAAAGCCGTTCCTTTGAAAAACCGGTTCTAGTTGTTGTTTTTTTAATGACTCCGGCTGTCTATTTAGGTTATGTAGGTATGAAGATGTTTGTTGATGCGTAATGTGTCATAGGAATAGCATTACCAGTAGCATAGTTCTTGAAGCCTTAGGGCATTATCCGCAGCGAGGGTGTTAATAAATAATGAACCCATATCATACAAATCCATTATGATATATTTTATAACGCCATAATCCATTGATTTATCTAACTGAATTAAATTTTTCCTTTAGTTTAGGGGCTCGTCACTTGACTGTGATTCTTAATTACGACCCCGTTGCCAACTGCCGTCGTGTAGCTCTGGAGCAAAGACAATTCAAACTAACAAACCTTCAGTTTAACCGGTTAAAATGTTTATTCAAACTAGTTCTTCAGTTTTAACTGGTTCAGCTAAAGAAATGTTTTTGTCCATTTAACCGAAGCCAAACCGGTTTAACTGTTTACGGTTTTCCATCCCTTTGCACTTTTGTGTTTTTGCACATTCGTGGTTTTGTCATTTTACCGACGATATGTCATTGAAAGTAAAAATTATTTGTTTTGAAAAGAAGTACACAAAGCACACTACATGATTAAAAAAATTCCGGTCTTCAATCGTAAAATAAACAAGTATAGGTTTGTAACAGAATATTTCACTTAACCCGCTTCCACACAACACTTATGTTTAACAGGTAAAAATGACCCAAACACAGCATAAATTCTATATTAAACATTTACATGCTAAATTTGGCTAGTTTCATTTATTTTATTTTGAAAATTCAATAATTATTACTTATCGTTTGCAAATATTTCAAAGAATAAATATGTAATATTCCTCGCTTTTAAATATAGAATGAAAATATTTCATATCAACATATAAAGAATCCGTAGCGATCCGGAGCGATTGTTGCGAATGGCAATGGTGATTTAATTCTAATAAAACTGGCTTCCTATGCTTTTTAAATGAGCATTAAATTTTGCATTTTTTTTAAATAATTGAAGTACTCGAATTCGAATTCTTTTCTGAAATTTTCAATGTATTCTAATTTCGATGCGCTGAATTTTTTGACGTATCACACTTGTCCGCAGCATTTGTAGTTCGAGATATGAAAGTGGGTGACGGACAGACAGACATCCGGACTGAACGATTATAATACCTTCCACTTTTTACGTTATAAACGTAGTGTGTATAAGCTAAAATTAAGTTCACTAATTTTTATCGCAAGAACGTCGGCCTTAACTTTTATAATTGAAGAGCTTAGTGAAACGTGCTAAGTGCAAAAAGTGAAACGAAAAATTGAGTTTTTAAAAGTTTTTCGTCTGCACTAAGATCTTTGAAATTTGTACTTGCAAACGTAAAATTTGCTAAACTTAAAGTTTTATGAAAGCGAAAACTTTTATCCTAAATAGTGCAATCAATTCATTGACATTAAAATCTCAGTTTTTTCAAAAATGTCACTTAGCACGTTCTTCCACTAAGCTCTTCAATTAAGTTGCAAAACTCTTGTCAAAGTATGTAGTTTATTCTTTCAACTTTTTTCTCAGAAGGAAATCATTTTTAAAATGTGCAAATCAATTTATGTTAAAACGACTCAAAAATGCATCCACTCTCGTTTAACGATGATCTCTACATCAATTTAAATATCCATTTTATGGTAATGTCAACCTGTCACTACCTTGAGAATGGAATCGTAAATTATAAGGAAGCCATAATATAGACGTTGAATGGGCCGATTTTTATGACAACCTGTAATTTTTTACGATTTTTCGAAAGCTGAATAGAAACGTATTTGTGAAAAGGATAATGTTCTTTTTTTATATCATTGTTTGTTGATAAGCAAACGGAGATCTATTGTTGAATGGCTGTGCGGAGTTAAAAATAGCCGGTTGGTGAAAGTCAACGGTTTATCCATTTGGAATCTCGCATTTATGGGTTTCCTCCTAGCTCTATCAGCTCGTGGCAAATGTTTAAGGGGGAATGGGCGCGCTGGACCGGGGGTCTCCAAAGCAAAGTGCATCAGTGTTAATCCTATGGCGAAAAAAATATTTTCGCTGCCACATTTCTCCGACTGTATTGAATATTTTTACAAGCGGATTTTTTTTGGGGATGAATGTAGCTGACTTACAGCTCCCGACCTTCCCACTTTTTGAAATGGGTTCGAATATATTTTTTTTAATTTTCAATAAATAATTTTACACAAAATATTCGAAGCCATTTCAAAAAGTGGAAAGATAGAAACCTGTAAGTTATCTATACATTTATTATTTTAAAAAAAAAACGTTTGTAAAAATATTCAATACAGCCGGAGAAATGTGGCAGAGAAAATAGTTTTTTCGCCATTGGATTAACACTGAGGCACTTGAGTTTGGAGACCCGCGGTCCAGCGCGCCCATTCCCCCTTAAGAGGGATGGTCGGTCAGTCCGTGATAAATGAATCCTGCAAACGACAAGCAAATTGTTGTGTCATCAAACAGTTATGATGAAATTACTTGTTGTTGTTATGACCAGAATAGAAAAGGTTTTCAAATTTCCAAAAGATAGTTAACTCTTTATCCCCTTTATCGATTTTTGCATCTGGACATTTTAGAAAGTTTATGGAATGTGTATGTGTAACACTTATTTTCGATAAAACAAGTGTAATAAAAATGAGTAAATAACCAAAGGACTTTATACTAAAATTTAAGAGGAAAAGAATTAGAATCATAACTTTTGAATAAATTATAACAATATTTTTTCAAAACTTTATTTGTTAAAAATAGTTAAGATCAATTTTTAAACATCAAAGCATGCAAGCATGAAGAATTTAGGGTCCATTTATTTCATAAAATTTTTTGGGAGAGAATTTTATTTTGCCATGTGTTCATCTTTTAATTTAATTAAAACAAACTTTATTTAATTCTTAAAAGAAACATGATTCTTACATCTAACGATAAATAAGTACGAGCTTAACTTAGTGAGAAAAGAATCGCAAGCTGATGATTCCAAATGGAATCATTGGGGGTGAAAGGGTTTAATTTAAACCATGCGCTCCCCTAATGTTTTGAGCAGTGTAATTATATATGAACCAGCTTTCAAGTGAAACATACATATGAGCTTAGCACAAGTAAAAGCTTGATAAAAAATGTTTGTAGATATTTAGATTCAGTAAAAATGATAAACAGATGCTTTGGTTGCTTGTGTATTAAATAGAGCGCGTCATTTCTATGTTTCATGTTTTCTTTTCTCGTCATAATGACTTAGCATTAAAATATCCATACTTGTCGAAATGACGCATGTTTAACGATGTTATATATCTGTTGTCAAATTCCCTCCCATCCATTTCGTAGATCTGCGGCTGCAACAGGTTTTTAATGCCAATTTGGTTATAAAAAATGAAACAGAAAGAAAAACATACAATTGAAGAGCTTAGTGGAAGAATGTGACAAAAAGGTGAAAACGGGAAAATGAATTTTGAAAGTTTTGCGTTTGCACTCAGATCTGTCGAAATCGGTACTTGTAAACCGTTAAAAATCTACTAAACTTAAAATTTATGAAAAAGGGAAAATATGTTATCGTTAAAAAAAAAGTTAGTAATATGTTTATTGATACAAAAATCTATATTTTTTCAAAATGTCACTTAACACGTTCTTCCACTAAATTCGAATTTTTTTAAAACCGTAACTTTACTCTGATTCTTCTTTAGAATGTTTTTGCGCTATTCTGGGGTAAAAAAAAGACACGTGTGATATTCAGTTGTTCTCAATATGCTCCTTATCCCCTATGTTAGACTCGGGGAGCCTAATAGAAGTATAGAATAACATAATATGCCTGATGTAACTTCGACGTGTTTTTAAATTTCTGACATGGCTACATTGAAAAGTTATCGTACAATATGTCGCTGTTATTTTGTACATTTAGAACTAGATTGGTTTATAGAATCACGTTTCAGCCTTCGTTTGCAGATATTGGTCGTTTATGTACATTAAAAATGTTGTGCAAGTGTGGGGAAGGACGATTTTGGAAATGCAAAAGACATTTTTTTTTAAAGTATTTTTTTAAAAAATTGGTAGAATTTTTTACAAGAAAATGTTAAAGATCTTTTTGTGTACTCATAGCCAAAAACAACTGTGTACTACACTCTTAAAACAAAAGAGTTAAATCCACTCCTATAGGGGAAGTGCATTTTCGGCACCGGAAAGGATTGGAAATTAACTCAGACTGAGTTAAAACCGCTCCTTTATTTTAAGAGCTTAAAGCTCTTAAGAACGCGCAGAATATTGATATGCCTCTCAGCATATATTAAACGTAATTTTTTTAAAAATCGTACTAAACATATTTTTAAATATATATTTTAAAAAAAATGTTTATACAGGGACTGTGTGTAAAAACTTGCTGAGATCTCAGGAGTTTATAAAAAACCTGTTTCACCTCGATCACCAACGGATAAAATTTGTAAATACCATTTATTATGATTAAACATCAATAAAAAAAAACTCCACATTAACCTACTAACTTAATACACTTTAATTCTGTTTCCCCTTGAAACAACAGAATCAGTGACCGTTAAAAAAAACTGACCATGCTTATTACCGTCGGAATGACCACAGTAAAAAACCCAAACAACGGCAAATAAATGAAATGACGTCTATAATTGTATAAAAACCGGAAAAAAATATTTTCAGAAAATCGGTACAAAGTTTTTATGATACGATTATATGGGAAAATTGAATTGGCCTTGGTTACGGTATATTGAACATCCTACCACTTTAGCTTTGGTACACAAATTCTGCTTTTTGACGCCAAATACAAGGTTGTTCATTGACCATATCTCCTTTACCCTTCAATCTTGTAATAGTATTATCAACTATCAAGCTTCACTGAGTTTCCGTTGTAATTGATTAGACATCAATTAGTTTTGGCGATATTTTTATTGTCTCCCATCGCCAAGGTTGGTTTCAATTCAGTGATGGCTTCAGTTGATGAAAGTGTTTGGGATAGCTATGAAATGTTAATTAATTACCTGTGTGATAAATGAAAAAAAGTATTTCTATTCCACCGGAAAGCTATGATAATTCATGATGACAATGTAACAATTGATAATTGTGAAGCTGTGAGAAAACAATTCAATAAATTTCGCGGTTCTTTCAAAGAGTTGTGTAAATTTGGAATGCATATGAAAGCAATATCTGGTAGCAATAGTTGTCAATGCCCCATGGTATATGTACCCCAATAAAGTTCCTCGGGTCTGAAATATTTAATTTTAACAATGACACATATTTTAAAGTTTAAACCAGTTAACATATCTGACGAAACTGACTTAACTCTTAAAGTTTGAATATACAAGAAAAGCCAACATCTGAAACTTTTTTTTAGAAACAAATATTTCTTAATTTTATTTTGATTAAACTAGGAGCTACTACAAGCTCGCAAATTAGTGGGTGAATAATCTATTACTTTCTAAACGTATTACATTCTAAAAGTTTTCTTGGCTTTTCAAAAATGTTATCATAAATAATTGAAATAATTGAACGCTTTTCCGCATTTGAATAATCTGTGTAAAATTTAACTGCATTTTAAGTTTTCCCTAACCAATTGTTTTCGGCGGTTTGATAACGTTTGTATTTGAAATACTCTTCATCTTATGTGGAAGAGAAAGGTTAAAAAGAAAACACCATCCGTTTTTCGATAAAATCATCTATGGCATGGATTTTTTTTTTTTAATTTGTGCCCAGATTTGGGGAATCACCGTATTTCTCACAAATCACTACGATTACAACGACAAACCATTGGCATTGTCTGTTAAACCAATTACAAAAACTATCCACGTTTGTGACATTGTAACCATTTATAAAATCCCATATGAAGTGTCACTTACAAGAAATGTTATGTTAATTGAAATAATTGAACATTTTTCGCATAAAGTGTGTACTAATGTATTTGCATTTTGATTTTTTTCCTAAGCCCTTGTTATTCGACCGTTCGATAATATTTGTTTTTTAAATAATTCGCATCTTATTTGTGAGTGAAAGGTTTAAAAAACGTGTCAGTTTTTCGATAGAATTATCTATGGCATCGATTACTTGTGTCCAGTTTTGGGTTATCGCCCTATTTCTCACAAATCACTATCATTACAACGACAAACCACTGACATTGTCTGCTTAACCCCCTAACACACAAAAAAAATTAACATTTGTGACATTGTAACCATTCTATAAAATTCCAAAATATCCCATGAGGCGAAAGCACATAAACGGACCCTCGTGGGAAAGCGACTCACAGCAATAATTCATGGCTGCCTCTGATACAACAATAACTCCGCTTTGTCCGAACGAAACAATTACGGATTTGGGAGGATAAAACAATGGAATTTCTCACGATCTCCATAAACCACAATACGTAAGGCGGAGGTCGAGGGATAGATCAGTGGGTTAATGGGGGTGCGTTTGTTTTTTGGCCAAAAGGGGTGCGATGTGTGTCAAGGTTGTTGGACATGAAAAAGGGTTGGGTTTGGTGAATTATAGGAGTTGAATATTGATATCATAGATATCATAGTTAAAGTATTATATTGGCAGATCATGTGACCTGCAATGCTAACGACGGGACGCGCATGGAGGCCAAATAAGAGGGCAAAATGGCCAGTGTTGCTGCTTTTTAAGGAGAAAAATACTACGAAAAAATACCATTTAATTCTAAAATTACAAAAAAATATCGTAAAAGTACTAGCTGCATTTTGGAATCTTTTTAGTGACTTTAAATCCTTTTCTAGTATTTTTTTTGTAATTTTAGAATTAAATGGTATTTTTTCGTAGTATTTTTCTCAAAGTGGCAGCAACACTGGCCATTTTGCCCTCTTATTTTGGCCACCATGCGCGTCCCGTCTTTAGCATTGGAGGTCACGTGATCTGCCAATCTAATACTTTTACTATGATATCTATGATTGATATATTTTAATTAGTTGTTGGAGGAATAGATTGTTTCAGAGCAAAAGATGTGTAAGTCATTTTCACATCTGTACCAGATTGCCATCTGCAGAGGGGGCTAGGGAGCCCAGTCGGTTAGGCTTCCGCCTAGCATGCAAAAGGTCCCAGGTTCGGGTCCGGGCATCGCCAAATTAACTACCGACCTATAAACGGCCCGTGCAGCCAAAAATGGCCAACGAATAATACCCCGTGTAGAGGGAGTGCACGTTAAATATCCTCCAAAGTCTTAACGCTGCGTACGATGTCGCCCTTAACGGTTGCGTTGGGTGCCTACTCAGGTGTTGGCCCGTCGCTGGACTGTGGTTCTAATATACGACGCCCGTCGCCAATAGCCCTCGTGTAGCTCTAGTGCGACGATAATTCAAACTAAACTAAACCTGGAGATACGGTTAATTAAAAAAAAATAGAACGTTATATACAAGTAAATGGTATTTAAATTTTTAGTGAAAATATTAATTGAATCATGAGATAGGAGTATCTGAAGAATAAAGGGAATTTTAGCGCATATTTTTATATCAATTAAATCGTGGGAAATGTTGCTTAAATATTTAATTGATTTTCTGAACTACGAATTGACATCAGTAAAGGTGGTGCAATTTCAAAAGTTCAAAAAAAAAAAACGATTCACCGTTTTAGCGATGTTTCGTACAAATTAATTGATATTAAAATTATCTGCCTTTCGTAGTAGTCCTAATTTAATAAGGTCATACGCGTATAATGCTTTCGCTCTAATAACATTAACACATGCGCCAAAAAAAACCTTTTCCTTTGCATATTCATACCTCATGATCCAGTTGATATTTCCTTTAATTGGGAATGGGAGCGCTGGACCGCGGGTCTCCAATTTCAAGTGCCTCAGTGTTAATCCAATGGCGAAAAAAACTATTTTCTCTGCCACATTTCTCCGGCTGTATTGAATACTTTTACAAACGGTTTTTTTTTAAATAATAAATGTAGATAACTTACAGGTCTCTATCTTCCCACTTTTTGAAATTGCTTCGAATATTTTGTGTAAAATTATTTATTGAAAATTTAAAAAAAATATTCGAGCCAATTTCAAAAAGTGGGAAGGTCGGGACCTGTAAGTCAGCTACATTTATCACATAAAAAAATCCGCTGGTAAAAAAATTTAATACAACTGGAGAAATGTCGGAGAGAAAATATTCTTTTCTGAAAGTTTCGTGAGGCATAGATTTTTTAAGCAAAAAAATGTATATGGGCAGTTCTAGCAGAATTTTTAATTTCAGGTATAAAAAACTTGAGAAATTTATTTTTTCAAGATCACTTTCAAAGTTTGTAAAAATGTTTATAAGGGTTCTAGAATTAATAAAAAAAGTTCAACAAGGCTCATTTGAAATTTTTTTTTTTAAATTAGGGATGGCAGTTTTAAAAAAAAAACGTTATCAAAGAGGCCGGTTTAAACTGGCCTTATGAAAATAACTAATTTTCAATGAAACCGAAATCACGAACAAACCTGTTAGTCTTAAAACCGGTTTCGGTTTCCCATCCAGGGCCCGATCAAGACTTTTGTGCAAGGGAAGCCTGCCTTTGATTTGGGGGCCCCCCGCCTTTGGGGGCCCCCCCGAGGCAAATTTGCGACCCAACTAATGGGCCAACATACACAATGTGGCGACCACTTTTAGTAAGTAAAAGGTTACATGGGCCATGTAACTGTAGTTGGCAAAGCAAATCTTTTAAATTAAACGTGTTGAACTTGTTATGTTCATTACAAGAAATTTTCTATTCTAATTCCTCCACGCATCAGAAAGTTTCTTTGGAATTATAATAATGTTGGTGGGCCTCCAACAGAAACCTAACAAAACAACAGTCACACAGCAAGAAGCTCCGCTGCAGAAAAAAATTATAAAAATGTTTTTGTATCTGTTGGTTCATGGCCTTCCAAGCATGACTCAAACTCTAATTTGACATCCCAAAGCCCTATAATAAATATAATTCACAAAAAAAAAATTTAACATACACTTTGACACTTTGTAATACACTGTATTTATAAATTCATATTATGTACTTTATTACTTTATGTTTCGGGTATTTTATTTCTATATATATATGTATATGTGTAGGAGATAGGATCTTCAATCTGCAGAACAAAATACTTAATCAAATTTTGTTGCTATGTCCCATTTGTGTCTTATGTCTGCATCAAAAAAAAAAGGTGATTTGGGGTCCCCTTCAAATTTTGAGAAGGAAGCCCAGGCTTCCCCGGCCTATTCGGTGATCGGGCCCTGTTCCCATCCCTAGATGCTTGGGATGGTAAGGAAGTTCATGATGTTTTCCGGTCTTTTTCGTGTTGAAACTAACTCCAGTTTAATAAAAATGGATTTTTTAAAGCCTTATACTAACCCTATGGGACTGTAAGGAAAGCAATAAAGCCACGCAGCTCATTTTACTGGTTTTATTTTAAACTTTTGGGCTTATTAGTGAAGTATAGCAAAAAAAATACGGCTACTAACTGAAATGTGAGTTTTCTGCAATACAGTTTTCATGATTGAAGACTCTCTGTAGCTCCATCCAGTGCCTCTCTTCACCACTTTAGCAATGAGGTCAGTGAATGTACCAAAAACCCAGGGACAAAGTTAGAAGAGAAATACACATTATAAATATTAAAAGTCAAAATTTTATGGAAAGAATTTGTTAAGATATAGTATTAGTTCAATTTAAAATCCAAATGAATGTAATTTTTAGCTCGAAAATGTGTTAGTTTGAGCACTAAACTAAAAATTTGACATTCGGGACATATGACGGTAAGGAATTTTCTGCATTGTTTTGTGTCCTAATTTTTTTTTTTTGCTTTGAAATTCCGTTTTGCAATTATATGAGGACCAGTCTATTAGTATAATAAAAAAAATTGAAAAGAAATATTATTTTTTTCAAAAGTTATGCCCAAGGGACATAAAATAAAAATCATGGTAGAATTGCCCACATACCACCAAAAAAAATAAGTTGTATTCTTTTTATCGTTAGCCATATCTCCAATCTCCATGAATATAGTATCTGCGATAGTATGCATGTTTCACGTCTTGAGTGGCAACAGTTCCAATGGTATTGTTTATATTTTTGGTCTTTCTGGAATTACATTATTTTTAACACGACACTATTTTCTTGCCTTACTAAAACCAATGTTGTGAATAAACTTTTCTTTAATTAGAACTGAAGCTTTTCTCGGTTCGTGAATCACGTAAATTGTTGTCCCACAATTTCGTTTAATTTGTCAGTCATTTAAACCGAAGTTTTCCAACAACATTGACGTTTTGATAATGCTTGAAATTTAATCGAATTAAAACAGACAAAGTTTAGTAAGTAGCATTAATAAAAACAAGTTGCTCGTAAAGAACTCTAAAGTAAAACACGGCGTACGAAAATAGCGCTCATTTTGAGATCGAAATCAAAACATCCAATGAAATGGAAGGGATATCAAAAAAACATTCTATAAAAAATATTGACTAATGTTTTTCTCGTCCGTCAGAGGGTTAAAAATGTTTTTTCTTTCCGAGATCGGTATACAACACCAATTTAAGTGAGAGATATAAAACCCAATGATTAATCCGATAGTTTACATGGTCTAAATCAGTGGTTTCCAATCTTTTCTGAACCATCGCCTCTTATTTTAGGTAGATCAACATCCATCGTCGCCTTTTAATTTTCATATGTCTAACTAGCAAATAAATACCCGTTCTTCGCACGGACTAAAAGAATATCAAATCGATCCAAGTATATGTGTCATTTGTCATTTAATTTGCTATGGGATAATAAGCTTTGCCTTGGTTCCCGTTCATTATAAAGAATAAAATCCCGTTACTTATATTGATTTAAAATTCCAAAATAAAAATACATCACTATAAAATGCACATCCTCATATCACAAAAATGTTCCTCAATATGAACTTATCGCAATTTTATGTCATCGCAATTTTCCTGATAAATTCAAAATTAACCATAATGGTATAACTATGTTATTTCACGTCAAAACCTCCATTCTGGGTTTAAAAAAACCCCTTCAGCTCATTGGCACGTTCAATTATTTTTCAAATCATTAATTTAGTTTCTGAAGGTTAATGGCAAGAAAATAAAAGCAATTTTAATTTTAATTAATTTTTGTGTTCATTTTAATTTTCTTCTGTCGAATGGCAACACGAAAGGGAAAAAATGATCGGATTTGAGCAAAAGTGGTGTATTTTTTTTCCGAAAATTCGAATTTTCTCTAAAAATGGAACAAATATGAAAAAACTAAGCCTCAGGTGCACACGTTGGTATTACAGGGAATCTATCTTAAAAATTTCGAATTTCTGAGGGCAGTATAGTAGGTCTTTTACGATCCACAGACATACAGACACACAGACTCTTTCTTTTATCATTATAGATCAGTGTAATTAGTGTAACTATGAAACAGTTTTATAACACTTACTAACCGTTTATAAAAGCAACAAAAGAAGCTTTATCCGGTCACTTTTAAATAAAATAGAAAAAACATAAAACACATATTTTTAAAGAACAAAAGTGAAATAATTAACCAAGATATTTTTACTGGTTTCTAGAAAATTTAAGAGAGTTGAATGTAAATATTGGCTGGTTTGGTTATGGTTGGAGAATGGTTTTACTGTACAAAGGTACAACATTATTTTAATTTTCCCCCTTTGAATACTCATCGCCCCCTGATCGCCCCTCAAGTATTTTTTGCCCCCTTGATAACACAAATCGCCCACTTGGCGGTGATCGCCCCCCAGGTTGGGAACCGCTGGTCTAAATGAATACTTGACGCGTCGAGTAGTTTTTTATAGGCGCCACCGAACAACGCCATATGTGCTCTTAATTGTTACAGTCACTGTATTTATTATTATTTTTAAATATTAATAAAGAAACTCATAAACCTTCACAGATATGCAGTGCTGACATACCGAGAAGTCAATATCCGAGTTTCTTTTGTAATTTTAGTATAAATTGGTGCAATTTGTGCAAATCTTAAAAAATTAATTCTTTTTAAAATCACAGTGATCTGTTTTATTTTTGAGCTGTAAAAATGTTATTCTAGGAACTTTAGTCATAAAAATGTGTTAAAGTCACAAATAACCATTATGTAAATCATAACTTTCTTTCTTAACTACTTTTTCTCTCTGCATTTGTATTCCGGTGTTTCTTACCTGGTTTTGAAAGGTGTTTCACCTCGTTTCTTAATTTGTTCTATTTAATTGGACTCGCAGCAAGCAAGTCACAGCAAGCAACCAAATCAGGAAGCCGAATGGTATCTGAGTTATAAATTCCAAGTAACATCCACTTTCGAATTCAAAATTCGATTATTCATTCATATTCTACTCTGATTCAACAGTCGAATGCTTTATTTACGCTGTAAACACTTCCATTTTGATGAATCGCGCGATCCATTTATAATCGTATCGATATCGACAGTTATCCCTTTGCTGCTGACATAGGACAATCATTGCCCCGATGAAGATAGCTATCATCGTAATCGTTTCCGGGATCGTCCAGCATAATTCTTTCGTTGTCACGAATCATTTCACTTTTACGCGTGATCTGAAAAAGAGATGGCAACGGTCAATTCTGTCGGTTGATTTTCATTTTTTGTGGGTTATTCTTTACAACGCGGAAGATTATTTTCCATATTCCGATACATAATGCATTTTTGCTCAGAAAAAAAATGGCGGATATTAGATGTTATTTTTTGTTTTGTTCTGAATGATGGTTCACTGATTCTATTGGATTGAGAGTTTGATGAATCGCTTGTTACGGTCGAGGACGTGTAGAAAATGAAGTTTTATGTTCTCGAGAAACTAACAAAAGGGTGCAGGAAGGATCGAAGAACGGTTTTGTGGGATTTGGTTAGATTGCTTTATTGATGGAATTCATAAATTATCCGGATTCATCACGCTTTGCCGTGGCTTTATGGAATATCACTCATTGTTATTGCCGAATAGATAACGGATCTGTTAGAATAACGGTTCGGTTTTACAAGGTATTGTTACCGAACTTTTTTTTTATTTTCATAGCCATGGTCGTTACTATGATATGAAGGAGATTTGTAAAAAAAAATCGAAAGTGATGATTGCCTTCAATATTAAATTTCAAAACAATTAATATAATATATAAATAATATAATATATATAATAATTCAATTTCAAAATGCATCCGTGGAAACTAATTTATTGTAGGAATAAAAATGTTAAATGTTTCGTATTTAATTTTATTTTGAGTCTTTACAATGGACAAGTTGCATGAAACGCGAAATTCATAATATATGTGTTTTTCTGGTACATTAGAAGCTGCAGATTCCGAATGTAAGGTTAAATATTCACAAATATGTTTAATTATAACAAAAAATGCATTTGAAATTTGCCGAAAATGTACGTCAATGGAAACAGCTCTGACGTCAACTGTTATGTTTTTGGCGATGTTTCGATCTATGCTGTAATACACATTATAAAATAGTAAACCTTACAATTTCTGCGAAACCTCATTAAAAGAAGAAGACAATATTATTTGTAACCAGTTCATATCAAGGAAGTTAAACAGCTTGTTCCAAGTTTGGTTGTTAGTTAAAATACACACACTAGAGCGAGTATGAGCTATTGCAGAACTATTGACTGATGGATCTGATCGGAATAGGCGAGTGAATTCGTTCAACGTTTGAAGAAATTAACTGGAATGAACATGACATGTTTCTGTAAAATAGCATAACTTTTTTAAGAGTTTGATAAGGATGAAAGCACGTTTCACAGTTTCAAAAGCGATACAGTGAAACGTGATACGAAATAACACGCCAAGAACAAAAAAAGCCAACCGTGACGTCATCTGTTATGCTAAGAGAGGTTTAACAGGAGTGACGTATCATTAACTTTAAAAATGAATTTAAAAATAAATACATTTTTAAAACCAGAAATACTTGAGTTTTAGAGGTTTTTTAATATGCTTAATTGAATAAATATGTTTGTGTAAAACGCTGTAATTGTCCATTCCTTCTGTGTACAGAAAGCTGTGAATAACGGTAATACCGGTAGGCAGTTCTGTTCCGATTGAGGCTCAGTGGCTTATGGGTAGTGCTTTGCATTGCCACGCCACAGGTCCGGGGATCGAGTCCCGAATTGGGCGGGGCTGATTCATCCTTTCATCCCTTAAGTGGGTTGATAAAATGAGGATCAAACATGCTTGGGAACTAAACACTGGGGGTTTCGCGTGAGATTGCCCACGTAACCGGGAGATTTACATAGCACCCCAAAGCTCTTGGTCACGTAAGGTGAAATGGGCAAGGCAGGCCTTGGCCCACTAACGGGCTGTTGCGCCGAGGAGTTTAGTTTTTTCTTTTAGTTCCGATAGCAAGTAGTTGAATTGACGATTCGACAAACTGTTTTTTTTAACTAAAACAAAAAGCATTAATAAACCCTATTGGAATAATGCTTTTGATGACTTAGTGTAAATTTCATCCATATTCAAAATGGTTGATTACAAACATGTTTCAGTGCATTACCATAATTCCTTCTCTAGTAGTGCATACTTTTTCATAACGGAATCGAATCCGTAGTGACGACATCCTTTCTTGTTATCAAGGTGATAAAAATCAATAATATGCAAATAACACAATATCCTCTGCGTTAGAAAATGTACCAATGCCTCCTAATACAAACAAGTTTCACTGCCCATCGCCCTCCACCGACATACACTGTCCATTCCTCCACAGACATACATTGTCCATTCCTCCACCGACATACACTATCCATTCCTCCACAGACATACACTGTCCATTCCTCCACAGACATACATTGTCCATTCCTCCACAGATATACATTGTTAAAAAGTTGGCACTTGGTTTCACCAAAAATTTAGTTCCTAGTACCTGTAACGGCTGTTTGATTAAATGTTTCTTCATATTTCCTGTATTTGGTTGAACCATTTCTCAGGCTCTTGTCTCAAACACCTGAAATATGGTTTAACCGAATAGGGTGAAATTTTCACAACACAGCCGTTACAGCTACTGGAAACCATTATTATGGTGAAACCAAGCACAACATTTTTAACAGTGTAATATGCATTTTACGCATTGTCGTAGCGGAATCAAATTCATGGTGACATCCTTTGTTGTCATTAGAGCCATATTAAATCTTTTTTTTTAATATGAATGTCTATGAAGACAATTATCACTTAGTGTAAATTACATAAAAACATGATTAAAAAAGCATTAAGACTTCTAATAGGGACATAAGTTTCACAGTCCGTTGCCATCATTTCTCCTCCGGCGAAGTATCTATTGTCAAAACGGAATCAAATCCGTGGTGACATCCTTTCTTATCATCAGGATGGTCTCAAATGACGCATACGTTTCCCCTTCTAGGCACCGTTCGAAGGACTTTTATTGCCGTTTTTTTACTACTTTACGATTTACTACACACTTTTCTTTGGGGTACATCTAAAGAAAAGTATGAAGTAAATCGTAACAAGTGGTGGCTTTAAGATAAAACCATTGAGCTAGAAGGGAAACTGGAGTGAGGTGTCAGCGAGCTGAAAACCCACTCACACCCTTTTGTGCGAACAGGGTAGAAAAGGACTATTTTCCCTACACTTGTATGCAATGCTTTTGTATGAGACCCCTCTATCATATTGACTTGGGCTCCTAAATGTATTTTAACATTTTTAGTTCGAAAGAAATTAACTTTCTTTAACTTTAAATTCCAACTTTGTTAAGAAATAACCATGTGGATCACTAACTAAGAACCAGCGAAGACGAACCTAATAGCGAAATAGGCAAGTTTCTAGATTTTCTGCCCGGTTCGTTTCTGCTGCAGTGCCGTGTATTCCTCCGCGTTTCGTTATTGGACCGGCTCGTTTGCTGCCCTGTTCAGTGAATCACACACCTCACTCCACGTTTCTTCTAGTTTTATGGATAAAACGGAATGCCTTTTTTAAGCCTAATTTCTTTTTTTTATTCGAAGGAGTCTGAAAAAAAAAATGAGGAGATGAAGATGTCCGTCCGTCCCGCACTTCCAAATTCGTTTCTATCATTTCGTTTTTAAAAATTGTTACTAAGTATCTGATGTCATGTGTTCTTATCTTTTAAAAGAATATATACCCAATTAAGTTTAACATTTGTATAAAGTTCTTTTAGCTTGTAAAACAGCAACAGAGCATAACAAGAAAGTTTAAGACTTAATAAAAAATAAGTAAGCCAATTGTGAAAAGAAAATATATGACATTAAATTTTAACTAATGCAATAAACATAGAAAAACTATTCGAAAATAAACAAGTAGGTTTGAAACAGATAGAATCTGTCGCTTATTCTGCTTCTCCTCAACTTTTATGCTCAACAAAGGAAAAAAGCGCCAAACACGACATTTCATTCTATATTAAACATTTATACGCTAAATTTTTCTGATTTCGTTGATTTCCTTCCGAAAATTCAAAATTTATTCCTTATGGTTTGCTAAATTTATTTAAATTTCAACGAATAATAACATACTTCTCGCTTGCATCGAAGCAAAACATTCTATTTCAACCTACAGCAGCATTCAATACATCAACTTCAAAAACTTAACTAAACCAAATGATTTACAGATTTAATTTGCAATTTAAAAAACAAAACACCTCTCCGGCTGTATTGCATATTTTTACAAGCGTATTTTTTTATGTGATAAATATAGCTGACTTACAGGTCCCGACCTTCCCACTTTTTGAAATGGGTTCGAATATTTTTTTTAAATTTTCAATAAATAATTTTACACAAAATATTCGAAGCAATTTCAAAAAGTGGGAAGATAGAGACCTGTATTTTATCTACATTTATTATTTAAAAAAAAACCGTTTGTAAAAATATTCAATACAGCCGGAGACATGTGGCAGAGAAAATAGTTTTTTCGCCATTGGATTAACACTGAGGCACTTCAGTTTGGAGACCCGCGGTCCAGCGCGCCCATTCCCCCTTAATAAACCCTATTGGACTAATGCTTTTGATGACTTAGTGTAAATTTCATCCATATTCAAAATGGTTGATTACAAACATGTTTCACATCACCATAATTCCTTCTCTAGTAGTGCATACTTTGTCATAACCATAGATATCAAAGTTCTCTCAACCTCTTTAAAATGAATAATTATTGAAACGTCATTATTCATTAATATAAATGTATAAATGACAATGAAATATTACGTTTGCTTTTAAACTAAAACAAAATGTGTAGAACAATGTAGAACGCCTTTTGCTTCTTTCTAAGAAATAATGCAAACTCTCAAGGAATCATATTTTGATACATATTAAAACGTCATTTTAAACTAATTTATATCACACAAAAAAATTTCCTTTATTTATTTTAAACAAAGTCATGGGAATGTTTCAAATGATGTAACGCTCTTGTTTTTATTTGAATCCGTACAGGATTTCATTGGTTGCTTCGGTTTCGAATACCAAAACGTAATTAATTCCAGGCAACAAATGACAACAAACCTTTGGAGCTGTTGAAATTCCATAGCTTTAAACAACCCCATAGCTTTACATGGACACGATAACAACAACATAAAGTATCTCGCCCGTGGTAGAGGGAGTGCACGTTAAATATGCTCCAAAGTCCCAACGCTGCGTACGATGTCGCCCTTAACGGTTGCGATAGGTGCCTACTCAGGTGTCGGCTCGTCACTTGACTGTGGTTCTAAAATATGACGCCCGTCGCCAATAGCCCTCGTGTAGCTCTAGTGCGACGATAATTCAAACTAAACTAAATAAAGTACATCGTATGATGATTGAGGGTCAATGTAGATTTAAAAGAATTGGAAAATGACTTTTTTCTTCTTTTAAAATGGGTAGTACATCTTCTTAAAAATAACGTTTTTAACATATGATTTTAAGTTAATATAAAATATATTTTGTGAAATTGCTACACTCATTCGCCATTTCTTATTGTTTTTTTTCTTAATTTACAGGTGATAACTTGTTCTATAAGGATTTGTTATTGTGATACACACGAACATATCTTTTACTGGACTAAAAAATGGCTGTCGTCCAGTATTCATTTGGAATTCCACATATTTCTCATGGTTCTCGGGTAAGTACACAAACTATGCTATTTTCTTTATATTCCGGAAAACTTTTTTTTAGAATTTATAAAAGAAAATTATTAGGTTATGGGACACGTTGTGATGTTTTTAGTTTCATCTGTTAAATTAAAAGCAGAATGGAATCTTTTAGAATGAATATTTTAAGGTTCGTTCTAAGTTCTCCAAATAACGTCTTTTAGACGTAATGAAAGATGTCAGAATTTAGAGGACGTAAAAACTTTTTTTTAATATTTTTAATACGCTATTTAGTGAAGGCTTTTTAACGTCACACCTCGAAGTTATTTAACCATTAACGACCATTGGGAAGAAAATTTACAACGCATAATGCAGCCTTTTGCTTAAGTTTATCTAAATATAGACAATATATTTGACAATTTAAGACCATATTACTAAAACATGTATGCAAGACAAATTAAGTTGCATAAAGAAGAATTAAAAACTTAATGTTTTTATTCGGAAATGTAGATGTTAATGGTATTCACAAATGGGTCGTTAATGGTTTAATGTCGGCATCAGAATGACTTATTTTAGACGGAATGACTTTGACACAACAACATAGTCATAAACATTGAACGTTATGTATATGGTATTAATCATAACATCTTTTATGACTAAATTTAGACTCTAAATGATTTTGACATCGCAATTTAGTAAAGGCTATTGGACGTCAAACAGACGTTCTTTAGACTTCATTAATTTGTATTTAAAAATGACATATTTGAGAATACTTTTGACATCTCAAGTTTTTGTTTAATATTATTTAGACATCAAAAAGGAGAATTAATCATTTTGACATCGCCATTTTTACCGTTATACCGTGATCGGATGCTTCAATAACTCTGCAACAAAGTAGCGTTTTCCACCGTAAAAAAGACGACTCATTGATTTTCACCTCGTGGGCACGCACGTACAAAAATGTCAAGAACGTGTAATTTCAAGACGATTGGTGCCGTCACGTTCGTCACCGTTGCTCACCAGACCAACCAGAACACCACCCACGAACATTGAAAGAAGTCGTTCAAAAAATCAAATTTGCGTGTTTTGTTCTGATCGCGTGTTCTTTTCATCATGTCCATAAAACCAATAAACTGAGCGAGAGATTTTGTTTTGAGGGTGAACCAGATCTTGCTGGATAAAACATCCTAAATGGGATTGGATTAACGTCTGGATAAAACAGCCTAAAATATATTTTATATAAAAGTTTCAATAAATATTCGCAATCATTTCAAACCAAATTTTATTATATTTGGACTAGCGGTTCATGAGTTATGATCCAAAATAGATTTTCCGCCATTTTCCAAGATGGCGGCCCAACGGGTCCGAACCCAGCCGACGTCCATATCAAAAAATGATCGTCATGTGTCGTGTCGACAAACCCTGAAAATTTCATAAATGTTTCTCAAAACACACAATTCTCAAAGAATATGTCGTCCTGCATAAAATAACTTGACTATTGGATTTTTCGGGTACTTTTCCATTTCGCGGGCGCAAATATCGCCTACGGAAAATAAAAACGTCTTGTGCCTTTTTTTAAACAACTAATACGAACAATCCAAATTTTCTCATTTTGACATACATCATGACGTTATTCAAATGATTTATATCCAAAAATTAACTGCGTTTTTTTTTTTTTTATTTCACAAAGTTTTTGGTGCGATTCATGTTTGAAGTTCGAAGAATAATGATGTAATCTTTTTTAATAAATATTTTGTCGCCACAATTTCCCATTTACATTTCTTTCGAAAATCCACTTATTTATAATTTGTTAAATTAATTTACAGTTCAAAAAATTTATAATTTGTACAATTGATGCTTTAAAAATAAAAGCGAAAACTTAGCATATTTTTTTTTTATGTTAAGTTAGAATTCTCTATGCATCTTTCTACATACATATATATAGAACCATTAAAAGAACTCTATTGTGATAATACAACAATCCAAACCGAATTATATCACATAAATAAATATTTTTTCAAAAGTGTATTTTTATTTTAACAAAAGTTTCTCGTACGTTTAACGAAATGGCAACAGTAAAAATATTGAATAAAAATGGAATTTGCATGTTATTTCAATGTAGATTAAATTTTTAGTTATTTAAATTTTAAATAAGCTTCTAGTTTAAATTTTTTAATGAAATTTGGCATGTAGTCTAATCTGATTTTTTGCTTCAAAATGACGTATCCCACTTGTCTGTGGGACTTGTTTATGACAACAGTGAAAATATGAATAAAAATAGAATTTGCATGTTATTTCAATGTAGATAAAAAAAATTTAGTTATTTAAATTTTAAATAAACTTCTAATTTAAATTTTTTAATGAAATTTGGAATGTAGCCTAATCTGATTTTTTGCTTTAAAATGACGTATCCCACTTGTCTGTGGGACTTGTGGTTCTTTCTGTGAAAGTGGGTGACAGACAGACGGACGGACAGACAGACGGACTGAACGATTATAAAACCTTCCACTTTTTACGTTATAAACGTAGTGTGGAAGCTAAAACGTCTTGTGCCTTTTTTTAAACAACTAATACGAACAATCCAAATTTTCTCATTTTGACATACATCATGACGTTATTCAAACTGATTTATATCGCGAAAATTAACTTCGTTTAATTTTTTTTTTATTTCACAAAGTTTTTGGTGCGATTGTTGTGTAAGTGGCAATGCTCATTTAACTCAAATAAAAATGTGCTTTTTAAAGGAGTATTCAATTTTTTTCAGAGATTTTCAATGTCTTCTAGTTTCGATGCGCTGAATTTTTTGACGTATCACACTTATCTGGAGCATTTGTAGTTTGGGCTATAAATGTGCGGGACAGACGGACTTATGGACATAGCCTTTATAAAAGCTTCCGCTTTTTGCGTTATAAACGTAGTAATGAAGCTAAAATTTAGTCCCAGAAGAAAATTTGTTTCTATTATTAGATTACGACTACCAAAAATGAGTGTGCACAAAATAAATCGTTGATTTCTTATCCATAAAGTAGCATACCAAATATTAAAATTACCTTAAGTATACAGTCCCTGGACAAATTATTAGACGCACTGCAAGATTTCATGTAAAATATTAATTACCGGGTGATATTGTATGGTTAAATATTATAAATTGATTTGTTTTTTTATTTTTATATTATCCAATCAATTACCGATTTATTTGACATAATAAAACAGCATTCATTTAGAAAAGCATAAGTTTATTAAGTTTGAAAGGAAAGTGAAATTAATGTTAGTAAAAGTCAATATTTAGCTGAGCCACCTTTAGCCGCTTATCAAAGCTTTAATGTAGTAATGAAGTTAAATTTAGTCCAGAAGAAAATTTGTTTCTATTATTAGATTACGACTACCAAGAATGAGTGTGCACAAAATAAATCGTTGGTTTCATATCCATAAAGTAGCATACCAAATATTAAAATTACCTTAAGTATACAGTCCCTGGACAAATTATTAGACGCACTGCAAGATTTCATGTAAAATATTAATTACCGGGTGATATTGTACGGTTAAATATTATAAATTGATTTGTTTTTTTTATTTTTATATTATCCAATCAATTACCGATTTATTTGACATAATAAAACAGCATTCATTTAGAAAAGCATAAGTTTATTAAGTTTGAAAGGAAAGTGAAATTAATGTTAGTAAAAGTCAATATTTAGTTGAGCCACCTTTAGCCGCTTATCAAAGCTTTAATACTGCGCGGCATGCTATCAATGCATGACTGTACTGCCTCCTGCATTTGAGGATGATGATTCCACACATAAATAATCTTATGATAAATAATTAATATAAATTAATCTTAATCATAATTATCTTAAAATAAATACAAATATGTAGTCTACAACAATTCTTTTAAATAAAAATCAATAATATTGTAGTTTAAATATACCATTATTGCATAAAAACTCTTAAGAAACATAAAATTACCTAAAAAAATACAGTGCGTCGAATAATTTGTCCAGGGACTGTAATGAAAATTAGGGTGTGAGAGTGATTCGCTTTTACTTAAAATAACGTTTTCCAAAACAAACTAATTATGAAAATTTTCAAGGAAAATTACTTAGGCGATTTAATGGGTTACCTTTGATTCTTATCAAAATCTCAACCAAGAAGTGCAGCCAAAATACAAAAACTGACTTACTTGTCGTGCGTAAAGCCTATGTGCGTGCGTTTTTCAAAGTTATCCCAGTAGAGCATGTTGCAAAAGATATGAATATGAATAGTTTTCGGTATTTGTGAATAGCTAATTTTAAAAAAGGGCACGGAGTCCAAAGGGAGATTACCATCCACGATTCTTCTTTCACTAAAATGTTGAGAAGAAGTAGCCCAGGGGAAATTCTCCAAAGTACTTTGAGCCCTTTTGGCATTTAGAGGTTCATGGGCAGAGCAGTCGAATTACGTGTCTTTTATCTGAATCTCGGAGGAAACTCTTTAGTTATCGCAGTGGCGGGATGGCTTGAGGCGTCGTGTCACGGAGTTTACCTTAGCAGATTCTGTCTTGGTTTTAGTCAATAGCCATCATATATACGGATTGTACTGGACCAATTTCGTGGAGCCAAGGCTGGGGGCCCAGTAGGTAAGGCGCTTGAGTTGCATGCGAAATGTCCCAGGTTCGGGTCCGGGCATTGACAAAATAATAGCCCACATATACACTCTTAAAACAAAAGAGTGGAATCCACTCCTATAGGGGAAGTGCATTTTCGGCATCGGAAAGGAGTGGAAATTAACTCTGAGTTAAAACCGCTCGTTTTCAGAGTGTAGGACGTAGATTGTTTTCTTTTATTTCTTTTACCCACTCCACAAAAAGAGTGAAATCCACTCCTATAGGGGAAGTGCATTTTCGGCACGGAAAGGAGTGGAAATTAACTCAGACTGAGTTAAAACCGCTCGTTTGTTTTAAGAGTATAAACTGTATGTGCAGATAAAATAGTCCGACGCACGGTGTAAGGGGTGTGCACGTTAAGTATGCTCCCGACGCTGCGTACAATATTACTCATGAAAGTAAGTTTGGGTATACTAACTCAGGGATGACAGCTCGTCACTTGACTGTGGCTTTAAATTACGACGGCCGTCGCCGATAGCCCTCGTGTAGCTCTAGTGCTACGATTATTCCACTCTTAACCCAACTCGGAGTCTAGTAATAAGCAGCAAGAATGGTTTGTAAATCTTGAATCTTGTTTTCATTTTTATCTGTACTGGATTTCACTGGTCGGTTTGTTTTCACGTACTGCGATTTCATTGGTTGCTTTGATATCACTCTCAAAATGACCGATATAGGCTAATTCCATGTAACTGTAGTGTAAGTCACGATTTAAGAGGAGATTAATAGCTTTTTAAATTAAAAAAATAAATCAAGTTAAATAAGGTATATTACATTATTTAGTTATAATAAGTGTAGATCAACTATTCCACAATTTTTTTTTTTCATTTAATGTTAAAAGTTGTGGGGATAATCACTTTTTACAAACGTGACTTACACTACAGAAAAGATAATTTTGCATGGAATTACCCTATAGATAAATATTTTTTTTTCATCAAAGCTTTCTTTAACAAAGTTTTGAATAACCAACACACAAAGAATGGCTTTTAAATAATAATAAGTAATATTTCTTAAAACTCATTTTCGCACCAAACAAAAGTAATCCAGGCAACAAATGACAACAAAGCGTTTGACTGTTCCATCAAAACGGAAACAATCCTTGAGTCTCGTAAAAAATAATCCAGCAAAACTACAATATTCATTTTGATTTGTACAACACCATTTGAATTCTATTTTAACCTGTAAAAATAGAGAATCATCCAACCAGAAAATCAAAATACTTTTTTCGATTATCACCCAAAAGTTTATTTTAACCGAAAACATCTAGAAGAATCAACTGTGGCACTTCAAAGAATTCGAAAAAAATGACCGTTTTTTAAAAACATCCTGCTATTATAAAAACCAGTCCCATTATAAAAGTTTTTTTTATAACTACAAAAAATCAATCTTGACCTTTTTCATATTGGAAATCAGTTTCAAACGAGTCAGGAGTCAGTCAAGGCTCTAGTGTTGTTTAAAACCATTTCTCGCAAAACTTTTTGTCAGAGTCAAATAGTTTATACTTTTGTTTGTCCGAAATAAATTTTGTCATCATGTAGCATGAATTCATTTGATTTTTTTAGTTTGAAATGCGTGATGTCATTGTCTGTCTGTTTATACTTTGTACTTTCACGTTGTCTCTGTCCGTACCCCCTCAAATCGTTCTATCCAGGATCTTAAATCTTTTTGTAGAAAGCTTGACCCAATCACTTTCAATTTTTTCCGTTGTCTATCGTAGTCGGACGGATAATTACTATCTCGGGATTCCCATGAATAGATGAAATTATTGAGTCATTAAATCAGTCAAACACATGCATGGAACTTTATTAACAATTGACAAAAATATTTTCAGAATCATTAATGACGTCATAAAAGTAGCCATTTGATTCTTTGATATCATATTTCTAACAAACGGCAAGCAACTTTTGCAGCATAGCTAGTTATTTACTCTTTTTTTTTAATGCATTGAGTTTTATTTTTAATAAATATTAATTTCCCGAACTACAAATAATCGCGAGAGACGATAATAAGTTAATTGATTTGCGAATATAATAGAAATAGTGATTTGGCTTTAGAAGTAATTATAGCGGATGCGTGTTTGATTTTTTTAATGTAATTAGTGTAGAAAGTGTTAGATATTATGTAGAACTAGTTTTCGTGACTTCAGAAGTATAAGTAACAGGAAAGTAGGCTATTTTAGTTCTTTATGAACTTCTTGTTTAAGTTGAAATGACAATACATCAAGGGTTTCTCCCTCTTTTATAACATTTTTAAAACTATTTAATGGCATCAGACATTTTTCAGTTATTGAATGATTGTGATTATGAAATGCAAAGGTAATGAAAGTATGACAATGGGATTAAAAATACCAAAATATAGATTTGTACGAGGGTTGGTTTTTTCAACCTCCGATGGACAAAAAGACGGGTCAAGATACAAAAAAGATTTTAAAGTAAATACTGTTTATTTCTCCATATAATTTTTTTTTAAGTATACAAACTTTACATCGCTGCATCAATATCCCTACATTTATTTACGTTATTAACAACATTAAATTGAGTCAGATCGTGAGTCGTTGAATCAGTCAGGCAGCCAGAACTTCTTTTATCGATATTTAGGTGCGTGAAAATCCACTTGGTATAGCGTGTTGGCTTCGATTCTTTGAATCGAATTCGTTTTTCGGCACTGCTTGTAAATGAAATGTGTAATTAAAAGTAAACGAAAACTCTTCGTGAAAAGGAGGTTTCTGCACCTTAAACCGTAGTGGTCTAATATTCTGATACATTTTAGTACATTTTTGGGATTATCACTCGTACATTCTTTTTCCGATCTCTAGCACGCATATTTCGATTGCTTTCGGCATGAGTTTCCTGACTTGTCGGTTCAGTGCAAGGTATTACCCGAGTCGACAGATTTTCAGGATGGGAAAATCGTCGGAACGCATGCCATATGATTATGTGGCTTGTAAAAGATCCTTAGAGTATCCATTTTGCTCGAGTTCTCTCTGCAAATTTAAATCTTGGCATATTTTAATATCCCAGAGAGTTCAGATTCATTAGAATCTGAGCGTCAAAATTGGCAACGAGAGCCGCCTTGATGGTGCTACAGGGGCTGGGGAGCCCAGTCGGTTAGGCACCCGCCTAGCATGCGAAAGGTCCCAGGTTCGGGTCCGGGCATCGCCAAAATAACTGCCGACCTATAAACGGCCCGTGCAGCCAAAATGTCCGACGAATAATACCCCGTGATACCCCGTACCCCCGTCCGATAATACCCCGTGTAGAGGGAGTGCACATTAAATATCCTTCAAAGACCCAACGCTGTGTACGATGTCGCCCTTAACGGTTGCGTTGGGTGCTTACTCAGGCGTCGGCTCGTCACTTGATTGTGGTTGTAAAATACGACGCCCGTCGCCAATAGCCCCCGTGTAGCTCTAGTGCGACGATAATTTAAACTAAACTAGATGGTGCTACAAAAAATAGTTCTTGGTTCTAGGGAATATGCTTGTTCTGCAATAGGCTTTATCCATCAAAAAAGCAGGCGCGTCCAGAACAAAAAAAAAAGTTTTCTGAGTGTGTTACACATTACGAGGCCGCTACTGGAGCGGCCCGAGATCTGTTATCGTCGTGAACCCTCCTGCCAGGGGCGACATTTTTGTCCGTCCGGTTTCTATGCTGATATAAAGCTCACCCAGAAGGACGTGTTGATTACAGGGCTGAAAACCATAAGAGTTATTTGTAAAGAACGTTTGCACCTTTTTCCTGTGTTCTCATTACAGATGGCTAATTCCATGTAAATTTATCATTTTTGTAGTGTAAGTCACGTCTGTAAAAAGTGATTATCCCTACAACTTTTAACCTTAAATGATAAAGAGTTAGATGATCTACACTTATTAAAACTACATAATGCAGCGCGATTTATTTAATTTGATTTATTTTTCAAATTGAAAAAGCTTTTAATCTCCTCTTAAATTGTGACGTACACCACAGTTATATGCGGGATTACCAAATGTTAATATTTTGTGAACTAAGTCTAAATAGAATAAGTTTTGTACAATAAGTGTAATTGTCGCCGCACTAGAGACTCGTCGCACTTCTTCCACCGCCAAACAGAATATTTCCAACGTTAACTTTTAACTGTACTGAGGGGGCTGGGGAGCCCAGTCGGTTAGGCGATCGCCTAGCATGCAAAAGTTCCCAGATTCGGGTCCGGGCATCACCAAAATATCTGCCGACCTATAAACTGTCCGTGCAGCCAAAAATGTCCGACGAATAATACCCCGTGTAGAGGGAGTGCACGTTAAATATGCTCCAAAGTCCCAACGCTGCGTACGATGTCGCCCTTAACGGTTGCGTTGGGTGCCTACTCAGGTGTCGGCTCGTCACCTGACTGTGGTTCTAAAATACGACGCCCGTCGCCAAAAGCCTTCGTGTAGCTGTAGTGCGACGATAATTCAAACTAAACTAAACTTAACTATACTGAGGTTCTTAACTGTGTATTCTGTGTTTTTTTGCCAAAGATTCCGTTTGGATAGTTTGAATTATCCCCGCCGAACTAGAACTGCACGAGGGCTATTTGCGACAGGCGTAATAATTTAGAAGCACAGTTGTCAAGTGACGAGTCGACACTTAAGTTTCCACCCAACCCAACTGTTAAGGGTGACATCGAATGCGGCGTAGGGACTTAGGGCATATTTAACGTGCACTCCCTCCATACAGGATGTTATTCGTTGGATATTTAGTCAAAATAGTTCTATATGATTCAACTTTTACACAATTTACTCAAATTGACTAATGGCTTTCCTTTTATAGCTATTTTAACCCTTTTAGGATAACCAAATTGGTTGAAGTGTAAACTTGTTTTCACTGCATGAAGAAAATTAATTTAAACCTAAATTTAATCGAAAATGTAATTTTTTGAAAAACAATATATGTAGTAGATGGGTATAAATGGCTCCTCCAAGTTTTAAATTTTAAAATTTATTAAAATTATAAAATTTGTAATTTTTTTTATAAATTATGTACGTTGCTTTAAAACCTGGTAGTCAGGTGACGGGTTTATACGTCTATCTCTCAAAGGGTGAGGCCCAGTGGCTTAGTGGTAGTGCTTCGCATTGCCACGCCACAGGTCCGGGGATCGAATCCCGGATTGGGCGAGGTTGACCCATCCTTTCATCCCTTGAGTGGGTCGATAAAATGGGTACCAAGCATGCTTGGGAACTAAACACTGGGGGTTCCGCGTGAGGCTGACCACCTTACTGGGACATATGCCTAGCACCCCAGAGCCCTAGATCACGAAAGCTGTAATGGGCACGGCAGGCCTGGGCCCAGTAATGGGCTGTTGCGCTGAGGAGGGTTTTTTTTATCTCTCAAAGGGTAATAGTGGTTTTCCTTTTTTCATAAATATTTGTCAACTAATTGAATGTTCTGTGGTTTTAAATTTAGAAAACCACAATGAAAATAATCATTTTTTTTTAAAGTTCCGAACAAGCAGTTATTATTGATTCCAAAGAACAGGCGAAAAATATTAATGATTTCACACTATTATTAATAAAGGCCAATATCTTTTTTTATTTTCCCCCTTTCTGGTCGACAGGTAATCATGGTTGATGTTGAATCCGTTCTAGCGGCGGGTTATAAGTTTGTTGCAATAATAATGACGTTGTTTATGCATGCCGAAAATAAGATGACAAGACATGGAAACTTCCGGATTTGCTTGGTTTAATGTTGTTGATACTCTGATGAGGTCAGGTCTATTGTGGGTTGGAAAAAGAGTAAACAAACATATCCAAATTCATGGTTGAAGTGTCATAATATTTTAATCATTTTTGTGGGGAGTATTTTGGTTCCATTAATTTTGGTAGTTTATCATCTTTACTCCCGAGAAAAAAAAATCCTACAAATTTTTTATGTAAACATATTTCGCAAAATATTACGTTTTTAAAAGGTTTTTGCAAGGAATTTCGAAAAAAAATAAAGTTTAACATTTCCTGAGGGGCGCATCCATTTAGTGGAATTTAAGGTTTTGAGCGGTAAAATGTTTGGTTTTGAATGAATTGGTTTTGAATGAATGGTTTTTAAAAGGTTTTTGCAAGGAATTTCGAAAAAAATAATGTTTAACATTTGCTGAGGGCGCATCCATTTAGTGGAATTTAAGGTTTCGAGTGGTAAAATGTTTGGTTTTGAATGAATTGGTTTTGAATGAATGGTTTTTAAAAGGTTTTTGCAAGGAATTTCAAAAACAATAATGTTTAACATTTGCTGAGGGGCGCATCCATTTAGAGGAATTTAAGGTTTTGAGTGGTAAAATGTTTGGTTTTGAATGAATTGGTTTTGAATGAATGGTTTTTAAAAGGTTTTTGCAAGGAATTTCGAAAAAAATAAAGTTTAACATTTGCTGAGGGCGCATCCATTTAGTGGAATTTAAGGTTTCGAGTGGTAAAATGTTTGGTTTTGATAATGTTTTGAATATTGGTTTTGAATGAATGGTTTTTTAAAGGTTTTTGCAAGGAATTTCGAAAAAAATAATGTTTAACATTTGCTGAGGGGCGCATCCATTTATGGAATTTAAGGTTTCGAGTGGTAAAATGTTTGGTTTTGTATGAATTGTGGTTTGATGAATGGTTTTTAAAAGGTTTTTGCAAGGAATTTCGAAAAAAATAATGTTTAACATTTGCTGAGGGGCGCATCCATTTAGTGGAATTTAAGGTTTCGAGTGGTAAAATGTTTGGTTTTGTATGAATTGGTTTTTAAAAGGTTTTTGCAAGGAATTTCGAAAAAATTAAAAGTTTAACATTTGCTGAAGGCGCATCCATTTAGTGGAATTTAAGGTTTCGAGTGGTAAAATGTTTGGTTTTGAATAAATTGGTTTTGAATGAATTGGTTTTGAATGAATGGTTTTTAAAAGGTTTTTGCAAGGAATTTCAAAAACAATAATGTTTAACATTTGCTGAGGGGCGCATCCATTTAGAGGAATTTAAGGTTTTGAGTGGTAAAATGTTTGGTTTTGAATGAATTGGTTTTGAATGAATGGTTTTTAAAAGGTTTTTGCAAGGAATTTCAAAAACAATAATGTTTAACATTTGCTGAGGGGCGCATCCATTTAGAGGAATTTAAGGTTTTGAGTGGTAAAATGTTTGGTTTTGAATGAATTGGTTTTGAATGAATGGTTTTTAAAAGGTTTTTGCAAGGAATTTCAAAAACAATAATGTTTAACATTTGCTGAGGGGCGCATCCATTTAGTGGAATTTAAGGTTTTGAGCGGTAAAATGTTATTTTTTTGTGTTGCCTGTTTGAACAGAAATTCTTGGCTCCATGCCCGTCGTTACCATTGGATGTCACGTGATCAACCGCTCTAATATTTGTACTATAATCTCTGTGAATTCAAAATGACTAATCTCTGTGAATTCAAAATGACTTACAAAAGTTTTTTCAGTCGTAAATTTATAATGGTTTTTATTTTGTGAAACCCCCGAAATCTGTTTGATCCTCTTTCTATATATTTTAGCATGCGGAAGGTCCCAGGTTCGGGTCCGGGAATCGAAAAAATAAATGCCGACCTATAAATAATGTCCGTGCAGCCAAAAATGTCCGACGAATAATACCCCATGTGGAGGGAGTGCACGTTAAATATCCTTCAAAGTCCTGACGCTGCTTACGATGTCGCCCTTAACGGTTGCGTTGGGTGCCTACTCAGGTGTCGGCTCGTCAACTGTGGTTCTAAATGACGACGCCAATCGCCAATAGCTCTCGTGTAGCTTTAGTGCGATTATAAGTCAAACTAACCTCACCTCACCTAACCTTGACCGCGGTTCCAAGTCCCAGTGAAAATAGCGCTTATGTAGCTTTTGTAATTTAACCGAAACCAGAATTGCGTTGATTTCTTTCTTTTAACGAATAAAAGGGGCGGGGGAGCCCAGTCGGTTAGGCGTCCGCCTAGCATGCGAAAGGTCCCCGGTTGAGACCGGATATCGCCAAAATAACTGCCGACCTATAAACGGCCCGTGCAGCCAAAAATGTCCGACGAATAATACCCCGTGTAGAGGGAGTGCACGTTAAAAATATCCTCCGAAGTGCCACCGCTGCGTACGATGTCGCCCTTAACGGTTGCGTTGGGTGCCTACTGAGGTGTCGGCTAGTCACTTGACTGTGGTTCTAAAATATGACGCCCGTCGCCAATAGCCCTCGTGTAGCTCTAGTGCGACGATACTTCAAGCTAAACTAAACTTTAACGAATAAAAAAAAAGTTTATATTTTAAGTGTTTAAAATTCACCTTCACTGTGACTTTATTTGTCTTACATATATTGTTTAAGTAACGTTGTTTTTATGTGTCTTATATTTCTTGACAAAAAGCTTTAATGAGTTAATAATTTGAATAATACTTTAAAAATTCTCTGGTAAAAAAAATCTTTTTGTTCATAAAAAGCCTAATAAATTAAAATTTTGTATTATCTTTTCTATGCGATATTTGTGTGAGTATTTGTTAGGTAGGGACCAAATTCTTTGTTCATACTATTAAACATTGTTTGCTTTATCTTAGCTGGAAGCAACTTTTAATTCTTTAAAATTGTTTATTTTTAAAAGGAAAATGTATGGGTAGTTGACTACTAAATTGTCTATAACATAACTTTGTGTAATAACATAACTTTGGGAGAAATACATAAAAAAATATTTGTTTAAAAATATTGAAACGTTTACAAGGTTTCTTTTAGTTAAATTATAATTGAATTTGGTTTTAATGTTTCATAGAAAAGTAACATTCGTCCAGTTCATATTCTATGGTGGAAATTGTGGTGCTGCCATCTATTGTTACAACTTAAACGCTTTATCCGAATTTTTTTTTTAAACTATTGATTCACAAAAGAAAGTTTTTCTTTTAAATAAAAGTTTTTTTAATCATAATTCATAATTAAGTCTCATAATTTTTTTTAATTTAAAATATCTTTGAAAAGATATTTTACTATTGTTATAGTGGAAAATATTGGATTTATTGTTTAAAAATGTATAATTTTGAGTTTTTATCTTTTTTGAGTTTAACGTGTTAAAATCGTATTAAAATATAAACTTTAATTTTAATTTTGTGTCATGTAATGTTATTTTTTTTAACTTTTCAGAACACACTTGCAAATGAAACGCTGTAAACCCGTAAATCGTAATGAAATTAAACTTCCTCATCAAAATGTGGTGGCGACATCTACACAAAATGAATACTACTAAAAATTATTAAAAACAATCCGGATTCCTTCGGGCAAACGGCACTGCTAATGCTTATTTATTCCTAATCAATTGTAACTATTTTATAAACGAACTATAATTAAAAATTTCATTGAAAAAATAAATTTATTTTTTTGAAAATCTTATAATTTAAAAATATCATTAAATGTATGGCATGGAAAATTATTAAATGGCTTTCCGTATTCTATTATTAAAATGGAATTTTTTTATTGCAAATTTGAAATAATTACTTTGATTAAATTTATAAATAAAAAAATTAGCTTGTGGAAAATTTCACTGTAATTTTTTCTATAAGTCTTTTACTATCAGATTCATTCTCAAAATAAATATGTTTCATTATGGATATTTTAAAAAATTTATTTTCTATCAATAAATATTGCTTATTAATACTTTTCTCTGAAATATCATGCATTCCAAAAGATGAATCCATAAATAAGTAAATGTTATTTCTTATAATCCCCAGATATTTACTTTTAATCAGTAACTTATTATAGTCAGCGTCTATACATGGCACTTCGAGTACATCGGAGAAAAAGGAATATATTAAGAATTTTATCAATAACTAGCTTTATAAACCAGGAGTTGCACGGGTGTACCCTTAATGTTTGTTATGGTGTGATTGTTTTTTTTTATGTAATTTTTTTTATTTTATACCAATTGATCCCCTCTCCACTGGTCAGCACTGCATCGGGATATTATTGCGAGAGAACCTCCTCCCATTCTGATATGAGAGGTTGATTGTATCCATACCCTCCCAGGAGTTAGAGGGCTTTCTCATAGGCTCCTGTTAAAATTGCCAGAATAGATATGATGTAATGGCCGTTTCATACAGCACTAGCCACGTGACGGCCCTGCCCATATTTTATCGAAAACCTTAAATATTAGACAAATTAAGTGTTTTTATTGATATTAAGTAAGTAAAAACTGAAAAACAGTCATTAAAACCTAAATCAACATGAAAAATAATTTTGGCCAGGATTTAGGGTCAAATACTGCACTGTGCGGCGGTAGCAACCGCCCTCATCACCGATGCCGAAGAGTTCATTGATACCATAGTTAAAGTATTAGATTGGTAGATCACGTGACCTCCAATGCTAACGACGGGACGCGCATGGAGGCCAAATAAGAGGGCAAAATGGCCAGTGTTGCTGCCACTTTAAGGAGAAAAATACTACGAAAAAATACCATTTAATTCTAAAATTACAAAAAAAAATACTAGAAAAGGATTTAAAGTCACTAAAAAGATTCCAAAATGCAGCTAGTATTTTTACGATATTTTTGTGTAATTTTATAATTACATTGTATTTTTTCGTAGTATTTTTCTCCTTAAAGTGGCAGCAACACTGGCCATTTTGGCCTCCATGCGCGTCCCGTCGTTAGCATTGGAGGTCACGTGATCTGCCAATCTAATACTTTAACTGTGATATCTATGATTGATACATTGTTAGGCACGGTAGAGGGCCGCACCACTAGCACGCTCGCTCGAAGGGTCATTTCTACCTCATTCGAGAGCAGCGCGATTAGAGGGCAGCAATACCTACCGTAAGTGGAGCCTTCTCATTTTAGAGACCCCAGAGGTATGGATCTGGTCGAACTATGCTCAAGCTTCCAAATTACATGCAACTTAAAATAATCCAGCAAACCAAACATGCTCGAAATTCAGAGCGTTGGAAGATAAGATATGCAATCTTAAGTATACATAACTACTGGTTTCAGTTTTGGAATTCGTTTTTAGTGATTATACAATGTTTTCATAGTGACTGCATACACATGAAACTTCCATGGCAGTTTGTTTTGAGATAAGCATGTATGTTTAAGATATCAGGCTTAAATGTGCCGGATATTCAGCTTAAAAGGGGAATGAGGGCGACAGTTGGTTTCCCAAACTGAAAATTTCTCTCTGTGAGAGGATTCACGAAGGATACGACATTGATTATTGGCGCAAATACTTTATTTGTTACAAATAAAGTATATTGTATTTGTTTATTTGGTACACATTTTACATATTTCGGCGAGTCTCAAAAATCGCTCCCCTTCTTCAGAAAAATACACAACCCAAACTAACAGTCAGTCGACAGCATGAAGCTGTGAAACAAGATATCCGGAAAAGGGGTCTAGAGGGAGAGGGGGGTATTTTGCGTGGGAGAACCATTTTTCTGTTGCTATGAGGCTTTTCCAAATTGGGGAGAACTCTGGGATGAATTAAGTTACTATGGTTTTAAAGTATATGACAAGCTTCGTAAAAGTCAAGTTGCCCAATGCTAGAAGGTTTAACCAAAATTGAAGCAGGGGAGAAATTCAAAAGGTTGGATTGAACATTTATTCATGCTCAAAGTTGAAGATATTTTCCGAATGTTTCTCTCTGTTTATCCAATGGGATGAAATTACTTTCTTGGCTGAATTATTCCTTTACATGATTTCTAAAGCGGTAGGAAGGTGTAAATTTATGTTTTTAGTTTTTTCAATTTGAAAAACTAATTTTGTCATTGATTGCAAACTCAGGCAAATAAGTACAGGGTGTCCGTAAAAGAATGTCCGAGTTTTAATGGTATATTACAGGAGTTTATTTTATACTAACTATAACAAATCATACATGACATTGAAGGAAACTACCTAGTTTTTCCTATAAGTGCTCAATGTGTGCGCCTTTAGTGATACGGTAATTCAAGAATGTCTTCTTCCCACTGCTGCAGAAGTTGGAGTAATGGCACCGTGGAATTCCGTATCACTAAAGGCGCACACATTGAGCACTTATAGGAAAAACTAGGTTAGTTTTCCTTCAATGTCATGTATGTTTTGTTATATTTAGTATAAAATAAACTCCTGTAATATACCATTAAAACTCGGACATTCTTTTACGGACACCCTGTAGATTACAACAGTTGTCTGTCAAAAAAAAAAACAATCAAGTTTAAATTCAACTTCCTTTTCGTGTTTCTTTCTTTGTTTTTACTTCGAAATTGAGTGTAAAGAACCGAAAAAAAACACCCTCAAATTCTATTTCGCATCCGTGAGACGAATTATTTTATTTTTATGGAACCGAAACTTTCTATAAGCCACGTGTAATGGCGTTAAAACAATAGGGAATAAGTGTAATTTTGTGGAACGTGGTTTTTCTGGTTGATTTCGAGGTGCATTGAACGAGAAAGTGTTTGAAAATATTTTTAAAGCGAGGGAAGGAAGTTCAGAAATTTTAAGTAATCGTTTTTGGGGAAGATTTAAAAATATTCGATGTAATGCAAATTGCGTTTTTTATTTTTTCGAAAATTTGGTTTAAAGTTACGTTATCCATCACCATTAGCGTCAAAAAAAGTAGCTCCTTTTATAGTATTATTTCAGATAACCAGTCTTCCAAAAAGTCTTTATTTTTTTTAAATATGGCTTATTTTTGTGTATTCAGTATGACATTTTATTTTACTTTTGAACTAGTATTTTTGAATAAAAAAATTTAAATTCCAACTTCCATTGTTTAAACTGTATCAGCCCTATATAATTGGCTCGTTTCAGGTGACGTATTTCCTTCTTTAATTCCGGCACTTCCTTCGATCGGTGCTCTGTTTCTACGTAACACTGTTTCACCCATAGATATCATGGTTAAAGTATTAGATTGGCAGATCACGTGACCTCCAATGCTAACGACGGCACGCGCATGGAGGCCAAATAAGGGGGCAAAATGGCCAGTGTTACTGCCACTTTAAGGAGAAAAATACTACGAAAAAATAGCATTTAATTCTAAAATTACAAAAGAAATATCGTAAAATTACTAACTGCATTTTGGAATCTTTTTAGTGACTTTAAATCCTTTTCTAGTATTTTTTTGTAATTTTAAAATTCAATGGTATTTTTTCGTAGTATTTTTCTCCTTAAAGTGGCAGCAACACTGGCCATTTTGCCCCCTTATTTGGCCTCCATGCGCGTCCCGTCGTTAGCATTGGAGGTCACGTGATCTGCCAATCTAATATTTAACTATGATATCTATGGTTTCACCAATCGAGGCTCTGGAAATAATTTATTTTCATTCAGCATTTCTGTTGCCACTCAATACTTAAGACGTATCCATTTTCAAAAATGTATAATTTGGATACATTTTTACTACAAACTACAAAACCGCCTACTACAAAAACACTACTATTAAAAAAAAATAAAGTTGAGCTTTATTAGGTCTTTAGTTGCAATACTATGTATAATTGTATATGTTTCAGTGAATTATCCTATGATGCATAAAAAAAACTCTTCCCCGAGTTTTTTACTTGGAAGTTTGTGTCGAAGCTGTTGCTTGCTTTCACGGAGGACTGGTCAACCAGTCTTCCTTCAAATGTTGACTCAAGCTCGGAGTCTGAGTCTGTGACCACTCGTTGCTTGTGGATTTCGCTACTCGAAACTCGGTCTCGTGATGGTTTAGTTAAACATTTTTTAATTGTTAATTTCTGTTCAGTTATACAAGTTACATTCCTCTTTAAAAAAAACTTTTATTATGTACACTCTTAAAACAAAAGAGTGAAATTCACTCCTATAGGAGAAGTGCATTTTCGGCACCGGAAAGGAGTGGAAATTAACTCAGTCTGAGTTAAAACCACTCGTTTTAAGAGTGTAGGACGCAGATTGTTTCTTTTATTTCTTTTACCCACTCCGAAAAAGAGTGAAATTCACTCCTATAGGAGAAGTGCATTTTCGGCACGGAAAGGAGTGGAAATTAACCCAGACTGAGTTAAAACCGCTCGTTTTAAGAGTGAAGGACGCAGATTGTTTTCTTTTATTTCTTTTACCCACTCCGAAAAAGAGTGAAATTCACTCCTATAGGAGAAGTGCATTTTCGGCACGGAAAGGAGTGGAAATTAACTCAGACTGAGTTAAAACCGCTCGTTTGTTTTAAGAGTGTATCCTGAAGTTATTAAAGGTTTTAGTTAATTTAAATGATATTTTATAATGACCCATACAAAAATTAATAACTCTTCCGTCACTCGAATGTAACTTTTTCTTAAATTGTTTTAATAACCAAAAAAATTCAATAAATAACATAACTTTTTAGCTTCAACACAACGTTTATAACGTAAAAAATGGAATCTTTTTATAAAGGCTATGTCCGTCCGTCACCCATTTTTATAGAACGAACAACAATTGCTATAGGCAATTGAAGAGATTAGTGGAAGAACGTGCTAAGTGACATTTTTGAAAAAATTAAGATAGGTGTCAATTAACATATTATTCCATTCTTTAAAAATATCAAGTTTACCCTTTTCCATGAACTTAAAGTTAACTACATTTTTTGGCGTTTGCAAATTCCGTTTTTAACAGATTTAAGTGTAAACGGTAAACTTTAAAAACTCATTTTCTCATTTTCACCTTTCTGTTACTTAGTACGTTCTTCCACTAAGCTCTTGTGATGCTTAAAAAAATCCCATCAAAATTAGAAGTAATTAAAAATCTCAGAAAAAAAATGGAACTCTAAGTACTTCAATTATTTTTTTTAAAAAATGTACAATTTAATAGTCATTTAAAAAACATAAGAAGTCAATTTTTATTAAAATTAAATCACCATTGCCACTCACAGCTATCGCACGAGAAACTTTATTTATATTCAATAGAGATTGAAAGGAAATTTATTTTGGCGATATAAATCAGTTTGGAATAACGTCATAATATTTCTCATGATATTCTTTGATTATTTATTGCTTGTCATTTCAAATAGTATAACCTAAACCAACTTTGAAGCAAAATCTTTTAAACTCTTCTTAGTAACATTTCCAACAATATCCGTTCTATTCCATTAAAAAGAAGATTTTTAAAAAATCAGACGATATCGAATTCATTCAATACCTTCCGACGCTGTGTCAATCACCCTTGTCGGGGGGGATGCAATACTTTTAATAAGACCTTTTAGAATCTCCCCTCCTCAGATTCTCCTCCTATTCACATCACCTGGCAATATTTGACGTCACACGATTCAAACTCACAACAACTTCGGATGTGAAAGACTGAAACGGTCTGTTTGTTTTCTCTTGTACTTTCCTATATTTTTAATTTCCATCAAAATAATCTTATGTAATATAATCAGAAATGAGTTCTTATTTAGTTGCAATGCAACGAGAAAAAATTAATTTCAATTTATTTTGATTTATAATTTAATTTAAAATCTTAGATTCGGATATAACTTCGGATGTGAAAGACAGAAACGGTCTGTTTGTTTTCTCTTGTACTTTCTTATATATTTTTTAATTTCCATCAAAATAATCTTATGTAATATATTCAGAATTGAGTTTCTTATTTGGTTGCAATGAAACTAGGTAAAAATTAATTTGAATTTATTTTGATTTATAATTTAATTTAAAATCTTAGATTTATGTTGTTGTCTTTTGTTCATTAAGTAGACTTACAGCAATATTGATAGAAAGGAAGATTGCCAGAATTTTGAAAAAATTCACCACACAAAAATTAAATCTGAAGTAGTAGAAAGGTTTTCAAATATACGTCAATTTTTTTAATTAAATAAGTTAAAATATTTATCAATTTTTTTAAAGCTTTTATTAGCCTATTATTCTTTTTTTCTATTCGAAAGAATTTTTAAAAAAATGAAAATGTAGGTATTGACATGTTGGACGTCTATCCGTACCCCCTTCCAAAATTGGTTCTATCCGCCGGATCTTAAAAATTCTTTTTTTGTTAGAAAGGTATAACCTCAGAGACCCATCTTTCATACTTTTTGTCCGTACGTCCAGACGGACATCTGTCTGTCGGCGAATTACCCATTGACTTATATCATTGAAATTTAATTTTTAGTCATTTTACTAATCTCTGTTGCCAAGTCCACAATGGTATGAGAAACTTTATTTAAAAATAATATGTAAAGCAAAAATTATTTTTGTCATAAATAAATTTAGAATGACGTCATAAATTTAGCACAATATGATTCTTTGATTGTTCATTATTTGTTTACTAAGAAAGCGGCAAGGTATATATTTTTTTGTATAAAAGTCTGGTTAGTTTTAATTTATATTTCTTATTTTTTTCGTGTTTTGTGATTAATTAATATTTCGAAAATATCTTACACATTTTTATGTTGATATTTATTCAAGAATTAAAAAACTCATGTCATATAAGGAGTTTTCGACATTTTCCACTCGTGAATGTGGCAACGGATGATAGGATGTGACTCGGGGAATTTTACATAATTATTCTTCGAACTGGAACTAAATTAAGCAGACGATAAATGATATTAATTTATTTGCGAATGAAAATTAATGAAATTAGTTGATTTCGGCTTTTCAAAGTTTGAATTACAACTGGATGCTGTGTTTAGTGTTTTTTTCCCTACTGTGTACCAATCTTGTGTAGAAGCGGTTCTAGGTCACAGTTATTGTTAAAAACCTACTTGTTTTCGGATAAGAACTTCAGTAAGTATTTAGTAACATGAAAGTAGGCTATTTTAGTTCCTGTAGAACTTTTTGCTTATAAGGTCTCTGGTATGACCATTTTACACCTATTTATAAAATATATATGTATTTATGGCAATCTCAATGTAAAGATTAAAAAAAACATTTTCGGTACTAAGTTCCCAACTTAACACAATGGGAATTACGCTTGCTTATTTTAGATAAGAAAGTCTTTTAAACAACTTCTATAACAACACCATATTCAGAGACAACCGTTCTTCACAAAAGATCCTATTTCACATTACCCCGAACACATCTCCTCCCTTCCCCGTCATCCAATCAAATCGCATACCTGCTTCCAGCGCCAAACAATTCCTCTGGCATTCAGTCAGCGACACTGGGACCGGTTTCAACCAAGATTTTCTCTCCCAAAAAATCTCGTCTGAAATTTTGTTGCCAAGTAAACAAGCCCGCCAGGATTTATAAAATGTGTTCCAAGTCGTCTGATTTTCGCGTCACTCGAAGACTAAGCATAGGAATTTCTTTTTGAAACTTTAGTGATTTTGAACATCCACGTGTTGCCATCTTTTCCCGAGAAATATTGTGTGTGTGTGGTCTTTCGCGTTTCCGTGTAGTGTCTTGTTTTGAAGACTTGTTTGTTCGACAGCAGACGTTGAAAGAAAATTGTTGTGGGGAAGTTCGAATTTTTGTAATATGTGCCAAAATTAGATTTTTTTTTAGTAAAAAAAAATGGCTCAAGCAATGATATTCAAAATTTATTGTGATAAATGTCAAAATTTAAAAAGTTTTCATTGAATTTAAATTTTAAATGTGATATATATTTTGTTTAATCGTCTGTGCCAAAATTGTTTTAAATTTAAATGTGTTTGTTTAATGAATTAATTAGTTCTAAGAGTGTTATAATAGTTGAAGCCTAATTTTATGTAACTGGTATTCGGTCTTAATTCATATATATATAAGGAAGTGTCTAAAAAACCAGTTAACAGAATCAATAGAATTAAGAAATCGGCTATATTTCCTCTATATTAAATAATAAGAAGGAAGTTAAAGGAAATCTTTGATATTCGATTTCCTCTACTGTCAAAATATCTAATATCGATTTCATTTTACGCTCTTTATTATGTATTGGGTATCAACAGCAAAACTAAAATATCGATCTTAAATTGTAAATATTTTTTAGTTAGAATCTGTTCTTTGGATTATATTAGATTCAAATATGAATGGTTTTTAATTATTTTTGGCATTATATCTTTGAATTACATTCTTCCAATTTTTTTTCATAGCTGACGATATTTTTTTTTATAAACGATAAATTTTCTTATGGTTTTCCTTTAAATATTAATTTGTAAAAAGAGTTCCTTTTATTGTCATTTTTTTATTCTAGTTTATAAAAAATAAAATCGTTTGTCGATATATTTTCATTTGAATTGTTTAAAAAAAATTCCATGTTCTACTTCATTTCACGAGCCAAGTCTTGCATGTCCTAGAATAGAATATTTTTCCTGGCACGTTCCACGTACGAAAAAGAGATCACGTGCAACAATAATCGTTCTGGCAGTCGTCATTGGTCACGACACTTTGGTGACGAATCCCACTTTTCGATAACGGTATTCTCCACAGGAAAAACAGTTTCGCTTTTTATCAGTTCACTTCAGCTCCCCGAGTGTGCCCCCGCAGACGACAAACAGGGGGGTTTCCGTTTTAATCGTCATTGGAATATCCGGTTACGATTTTGGAGAGTTTATTCTTGGGAGTTATTTTTGAAACTTCTTCGAAGAATCGGATTTTGGAACTAACTCTACAGGTGTGCTTGTGTAAAGGATATTATGTGGATCGGAAACTAGTGTTTTGTGTGCATAGCTGTTTCTAGGATATATTTTTAAAAATTCATTTACTACCATGGGAAATAATGCAACCACTGTGTCCTTGCAAGAAACGACTGAAAATGGACATCACAATAAAAAACATTTTAAAGCAAAGGTAAGAAAATGTTTTGTAATATATAATTTTAAACTTAACAAACTTTGTAAAAGTGTTAGGTAAACTCAGATAATAGTCTTATCCATTATTTCATTCGCATTTAAAGTATTTTTTGTGCGTAAATAATTAAAAGAATATAAATGTCTACTTTAAAAAAAGCCTTTTTAACCTCTTTTGAAATTATTTTACTTTGAAATAAGCTATTCTGAAGTAATACAAGTTTAATTTTTAAAACTCTTTGCATAATATTTGAAAACTGGGTAATTTATTTAATATTTGTAAAACAATTTCGACTCGTTATTTTTAAAAAAATATTTGTTGCGCTAATTTATTTGTTGCTCTCCTTTTTTATTCGAATTTGTTTTCAAATAAAATGCAAAAGTAAGTATATTAACTAACATGCTGGAAATGTCTGTGTATCCCCCCCCCCCCCCCCCCCAATTCAAAATAAGTTTTGCAGATCATGGGCTTGTTTCATGAGGGATCTGGCAAAAGTTTCATTTTCCTCGAATTACTTTTGCCTTAGTATTCCAAATTGAGTTTTCTTAGAATAGTTTAGTTATTTTTTTTTTTAATTCCAACTTCTTTCAGTGCAAGTTTTCCTTGATAAATGATTAAAACAACCAACAGCACAGCAAGAAGTTGTAGTTTTAAAAAATAACAAGTAAAATAACTTATTCTTAGAAAACTCAATTTTTCGAATATCAACAAAAGTAATTCGAGAAAAATGAAAACAAGACCGCAGAGCTGTTGCCAGATCCCACGTGAAACAAGCCCATAGTCTTATCCACTATTTCATTCGCATTTAAAGTATTTTTTGTGCGTAAATAATTAAAAGAATATAAATGTCTACTTTAAAAAAGCCTTTTTTGAAATTATTTTACTTCGAAATAAGCTATTCCTCAGTAATACAAGTTTAATTTTTAGAACTCTTTGCATAATATTTGAAAACTGGGTAATTAATTTAATATTTGTATAACAATTTCGACTCGTTATTCTTTAAAATTTATTTGTTGCGCTAATTTATTTGTTGATCTTTTTTATTCGAATTTGTTTTCAAATAAAATGCAAAAGTAAGTATTAACATGCTGGAAATGTCTGTCTACCCCCCCCCCCCCCCCCCATTTCAAAATAATAATTTGCAAAAGTTAAAAGTTTTGCAGATTATTGATACAAATTTCACTGGTTGATCCGATTGTGTATAAATTACACAACAATGCTTTAAAAATATAATGATCTGCAAAAAAAAATTTGCATGGTTAATTTTTTGAATATTACAATTTATTGGTTGATGTTTCAAACAATATTTTTGAATTATTAAAAAAATTCTAAATTGTACAAAACCCAATCTTCTGAGATTCACAATACCCAAACAAACAGCTTATTAAAAATAATTGATATTAAAGTATCATTACTTGATATTTAAATATCATTAATATATATTTAAATACGTATCATTAATTGATATTAAAATGCCAATTGCACACAATGCAAACTACAATTCCACCGTTACAATAAAGGCAAATGCGACCTTCTCTATTATGTCTGCTTTTGTAAGTTCACGGCCTTGGAACACAACACACGCCAAACTAGGCTCTGTGCATGGCTACTGTTGTGAATTAGAATTCTGATAATAAAAATGGACGACCGAATGGCATGACCATTCTTGGAATTGTCTCCTTGGAGGCTTGTTTACTGGCGACATTTTTATCGTGCTCTTTCTTGTTATATATGAAGAGTGTAGTTGCAAAACTAACATTCTACCAAGTACAACTAAGATAAAAGGCCCGGTCGGTTAATTGGCGACTTTTGGCGATTGTTAATTCAATTGAACGAAGTCGCGAGTGAAAGAACCGGGCCCTATGTCTTAATTATACTTTGTTGGTGAATGTGAGTTTTGATCCTTCATATATGGGTTATGCATTTCGGTTGGTTTGTTGCACCACTTTTGCTATTTATGTCTTGCCATTATGCTCTTTTTTGAGGTCTTGTTATATGACGGGTGTAGCTGCAAAACTCACCTTCTTCAAAGTATAACTAAGGTATGGGGTCCGGCTCGTATATTGGCAACTTTTGGCGAATGACAATTCAATTCGACGAAGTCGTTAATGAACGGACCGGACCCTATATCTAAGTTATACTTTGGAGACTGTGAGTTTTGGACCTTTATAATTTAGTTTTTAATGCAAGTTGATTTGATGTACCACTTTCCTAGCTTGAATGTACAGAGTTCGGGTTCAAGAGCTTTTCACTTACCATCGCTTCCGTCTGATGCTAGTCCACGCGTTTCGCTCGTTTTCTCGTCCTTAATTACGAAGCGTTGTTTACAAAAAAGTTATTTCTGTATGCAAAAATAACCCGTGTTAGCTGAAGGTTGAATAGTTAGAAACGCCATAAGGCATAAATTTGTATATTTTTACTGTACTTAATTAAATTGTAATGTTTTTTTTAATATATATATATAAGATATTTAAATGCAGCACGTCGAACAATTTTTGATTCAGCAAAGGCACCGCAAATCAAAATACTTTAGGAACCCTTACGTAATCTCTGTCATAGAATTTTATACAGGAGCAGTGCATGATCTAGGAAAATCAGATTATAGGCACACCAATTTTGGTATACAGTGCGGATTTAAAGACCCAGGCCTAGGCACTTGACATTTGGGCCCCCCACCGTCTCGAAGCTATTTTGGAAATTTAGCATATTAAATAACTAGTACAGAACATATATTTTAATCGACTTTAATAACATTAGAATAATACAGTATTTACTATAGTTATTCTATAAATTTTAAATCACACGGCGAAAACGGCGACTTTCTTCTGAGAAAAGTTTTTCGGATTTGGCGATTTTCAAATTTTTTCAGGCAATTTCTTACCTACCGTGGCCCTAGCCGGGCCTTGTAGGCCTAGGCCGAAATCCGGCACTGTGGTATAGGTCCCTAATGTCATAAATAAAAACACATTTCAAAATCGGACGGTTAGAACGGATGTCGAAAGGGAATGACAATGTGAAAATTTAGCCTCCTAAATAGCAAGGATTTTCTTCTTACAAAAGATAGCTTATCAAGTCTTCTTTTGTGTCCCAATTCAAACAAACTCACATAAAATTATTCAGAATCTTCTCGGGTGCAAGATGTTTCATCATATTATGGAGAATCGCAATGACTCACTAAAAATAATCCCGCAAAATAAAAACAGTACCGCGGTTCGAACAACGACTTGAACAAAGTAGACTTAAGCTTATTGCAGTAAAAAGATACGGTGTGGGTTGGTGGGTTCTGCATAGTCACCTAATATTGACTTTTACTAATTGGTACAGTCGCCCAGCCGGTATGGTGGTGTCGACCCTCGCTTGTCAAGCTAGTGGGCCCTGGTTCGAATCCCGGATAAGGCATGGGTATTTGTGTTGTCCTGAGTTCATGCTGATAACGTGCTCGTTATAAATCTGTGTGTACGCAAGTCCTGTGGGCAGTCACAGCGCAGTTACCGTAGGTGTTGGTTGCCTGGAGAAAAATGCCCCATCCCTCCAGCAACGTGCCTAAATTGAGGGAGGTGGCGCCCTATCGCAGCAGAAGTTAGACTTACACCCTCGCGGGGCGTCAAAGCCTTGAGCCCAACGGCTACTGCACCCTTCCTGCCTAAAAGGCTATGCTCTGGGGGCACATGACAACAACTTGGTGCCAATTCAGCGATCCGTACGCCATTACCGATCCGCCGTTCTTTTACGAGAATAATGACTTTGGTGAACACGGGTTGCATATCGCCAAGGTGTTGTCGACGTAAAAAGAGTAATATATCGTCACTTAAGTTCCCACATGTGCTATCTCATTTTTTCAACTTTTCAGGAGAGCCGAAAAACGTGTTTGTTCATTTAACATCGGCTGTTCAGACTTTTTCTTGTTACATAATATCGGTCGTCATATTATGTAGACCGATATTATGTAACAAGAAAAAGTCCGAACAGCCGGTGTTAAATGAACGAACACGTTTTTCGGCTCTCCTGAAAAGTTGAGAAAATGAGATAGCACATGTGGGAACTTAAGTGACGATATAACGAAAAATATGTGCATGAATTGGCCAGAAAATTTAATATTTTTGCTGGTTTTGGCGCGATCGTTTTAAGTGTAACCTTCCATTTAAAAATATTTCAAAAACTTATCAGTTACACACATTAACATTTAAATATCAATACAATGATATAAAAAAAAAATGTCGGTTCCTATGTGGACAAACTGCTGGAACCAACCAATTTATTTGTAGTGTTCGCGTCCCACGTGACTCCCCACGTGGGTGCAGTCCCCTTTATGTTTGCCGCTTCTTCTCGTTAGAAGTCTTTGGGTTCGAACCTCTCCCCCGGGATTAGTTTCGTAATCTCTATTCAAAAAATCCTTTGTTACCTCCTTGGTGGGTTCGTTTTAATTCACTGTTTGCTCTTGTAGTGGGTTTTCCGGGCTTAGCAGATCGTCGAGAAATTGAAGTATGAGACATTGGGGGGGGGGGGGGGAGATTGAAGGGGAAGGAATTTAATAAATTCAGAAAAGGATCAATGAAGAATGGTAGTCACCGTCAGCAGGGCAACCCCGTTTCCGCCAGGGCAAACGGGGCACGTGCCCAAGGCCCCCCACTTTAAGGGGACCCCCAAATTTTCTTCATGAGGATTAATGCTCAATATAACTGCCCCCAAACTTAACTTTTTAATAAGAAGCATGCAAAAAAAACCTAAATTCATGAACAAAAGTTGACTGAAATTGTGTTTAAACTCAGAATTAATCGATTCACGAAAAATATTTATTTTAAGGGGAATAAGCATGCTTTCCAAGCTTCGGCTATTTTTTTTTTTTTTTGGAAAACACTGAAATATAGAAAAGTACACACGAATATATTCTACAGGTATATTTGGGGGCCCCCAAATTTGCTTGTGCCCAGGGCCCCTAAAGATGTAAGTCAGTCCCTGACAGTCAGCGTGGGTTTTTTAAGGAGTTTTTTTTTTTAAACTCGTATCCGGTGGGCTTGGGCGTAATGCCACGGAGATACGTTTGGAGGCTCTCTCCTCGTCGTAGTCATCCAATAATGCTAGACAAAAAAAATTATCTTGACAATAAATACCTGCCGTGTTTCGGGGGGCACGTTTGTCTTCATTCAAATCGGCCTGACGCCGCTCACATATCCTTATTAGGTTGTGTCGGGTACCAGATCAGGTGTTTGTTGGCCTCGTCACTTAACCGCTCTTAAAAATTATGAGGTTCATCGCAAATTACTTTCGCGTATAGCTCCAGCTTTTTTAGGTAAGTGATTGGTCTACGTGAACTACCCCAGCAAAAAAAACTTCATGTTATAATGAAGGAAAATGCAGTTTTTTTGTGTTCCAAATTTTGGCATTTTTCCTGCATTCTTGTAAAATACAGAAAAAATACTGATTTTGAACAATTTTGGAATTTTTGGAACAATAAAAAAACTGCATTTTTCCTTCATTTTAATCGGAAGTTTTTTTGGTGATTTTTTTAGTGACCTTACCTGATATAAAAATTGTGAACTGACAAAACTGGTATTTATTTGTACATAATGATAGTGTTAATGATAAATAACTGCTTCCCACGTAAAATGGTTGCCCCTGTAGAGACATTATTTGTAGAAAGTGTTGCTCCAACCGTTCGAATCAATTCTCGACAACAAAGTTAATGAACTTTTACTGCACTAACCAAAGTTGTAATATCGCAACACCAGGCCCTAACTTAGGTCCATTCTGCAGCTCTAGTACGAAGGTATATTACTCCACCTAATAAAAACATCTTTTTGTCTTTATACTTTCTTCTGTCGAGCAAGCAAATGCCGTCTCAGCGAACTGGTCACGTTTTACGACTTGAACTCGTGGCCTCTTCGAAAAAAGCACTGAAGACGCAAATTCCTCGTCTAAACTAAGAGCTCTTAACATTCGCCAAGTTTGGCTAATAACCCCTTGCGCACGCTTCGGCGAGAAAAGTGGAATTTCCTGGTATTTTTAACATGCTCTTGTAATCGTATCGGGGCTGGGTGGTAGCCCAGTCGGTTAGGCCCAGTGGTAGCCCAGCGCTCGCCTTGAATGCGAAAGGCCGACCTATAAACGGCCCGTGTAGAAGGGTGCACGTTAAATATGCTCTGAAGTCCCCACGATGTCCCTTGAAAGATGCGTTGGGTGCCTACTCAGGAGTCGGCTTGTCACTTGACCGTGATTCTAAATTATGACGCCCGTCGCAAATAGCCCTCGTATAGCTCTAGTGCGACGGAAATTCTATCTAACCTTAGTCTAATCTTATAATCGTATGACCTCAGAGATATTATGCTACAAACTCGTTAAATGTGATTTATTGTCACAAGTACGTAGTGAATTCTTGGAATTATATTTTCTTGTTTCATTTACCTGATAAGCTTTTTAGAAGTCTTAAAGTTCAGGCATTTTGTTAATGAATTTGTAATGTTTCTCTAAGTTTGCTCTTTAAATTCCCTTATCTCAGTAAATCCTGGGAAAAGTTATTGATTTTAGAGTGAAAGAAACATGAAAGTTCTTGACTCTTATTTTCATCTTTTCAATCCAGACGCCTAGAGAACTTTTTTGAAAACGGATTAAATTTCTCTAGGTACATAAAAATGGATTTCTTTTAAGTTTTTCGAAAAATCCTATAAAAAATTATTGTTTAAGACAACTCTGGAATTGGAAAAGTCTATGAAAATGGAATTTTTTTAATTTCGTAAACTCGGGAAAACTGATTTTATTGTTTAATTACGGAATCTTCAGGAAATAAATTGAAGAGCTTAGTAGAAGAACGTGCTAAGTGACAAAAAGATAAAAACGAGAAAATGAGCTTTAAACGTTTTCGTTTGCACTCAGATCTGTTGAAAACATTACTTGCACACCGTAAAAAATATACTAAATTTAAAGTTTATGAAAAAGAGGAAACTTGTTATCGCTAAAGAAATTAAGAGTATGTTCATTGACACCAAAATCTCAATTTTGTCAAATATATCACTTAGCACGTTCTTCCACTCAGCTCTCCAATTAAAGAGTTCGTAAACCGGTTTTTCGGAATTTCTCCTCCCCTTTCTTATATCACCGAGTTGTACAAGAACTCGTCGCAACTGCTCTTTGAAAATATCACAAATGAAATACACCTAAAATGTATTGTATTATTCATCAAAAAGAGGACGCCATTTTATGGAAAATTTAATAAAAATGTCATCTACTACGCCTTTTTCATTGAAATATTATATTTTTTTCTATTTAACGACCAAGCGTTAAACGTAAAAAAGACGAGTTTTCGATGAATATATCACGATATCGTGCTGGTTTTATTTTAAGTATTGTTTGGTTCTATCGAAATTGGGAATGTACGCGTAATTGAAAACGTGAAAGTTGCTTAAAAAGTAGTTTCGCAAACCGGTTTATTTTTTGTAATGTATAATGGATATATGTTATCGTAAACTTTTTCCCCAAATGGTTAAGGACTTTTGAAAGGATATTTTTTTTTAAATATATGATAGTTGTCCATACTGGGCCTGTTTCACGTCTTGAATGGCAACAGTTCCAGCGGTATTACTTTTCATTTTTGGTCCTGCTGGAATTACATTGGTTTAGGTTAATAAATAGCCGTTAATGTTGTATAATAGTAAAATTAATCACTATTTCAACTTTAAAATTTAAATATTTGATGTAATATATCTCCATTTTTTGTTAGAAGGGGGATTATATTTAATATCTATGAAATGTAGCAGACTGAACGAAAGTAATTACTATGTTACATGATAAACACTACCTGCTGATAATAGTTTTAATATTGTTAAAGTTTAATAAATAGCAAGAATAAAAAAACAAGTTAAATGTGAAGAACTCTAAAATAGACCACAGCAGACGAAAAGACCGCTCATTGAGATTTAAAAAGTAGTTTTACCCAAAAATTTTATAGTGTCGGCATTCCTCTTAGCAACAACAAGGATCAATTTCGCCAAGAAAAGCCGATTCTATAAAATCCATGGGCGTTGGACAGAAGCGAATCTTCGAGGGTAATATTCGCCCCCCCCCCCCCCCTTGATATACAATAGTTCAAATGGGATCTGACCTTCCCCTGGAGATTGTTTTCAGGGGGTGGCAGAGCCAGACCGATCGATTAACGGTGTCTGTCTGCTTCGGTATCGATTGTGTCTGTCTGTCCCTCGCCCCTCGTGGTTTGTTTGGGTATAAACAAAACGATAGGATTTTTAAAAAAAAATGTTGTAGTCATCAGTTTTACACTATTACATTAAATTGGGATTCCCCCCCCCCCCCCCATGGTTATACAATAGGGCGATTAAAATTAAAGTTTCAATTTGAAGTTTTCGTAAAGTTAGATATAATGATTAACAGGGATGTGGAATTTGGTAGCTCTTGTGGATATTAAATGTTGTTTAATGAAGAGCAGTGGGGTATAATGGGACAATGGAATAGGAATGACTGAGAAATGGTGTGATGGTATTGTATATTGTTGAATTATAATAATGGAACAAATCGAATAAAAACAATGGAGCAATCGAATATAAGAGAAAGGGAGCTATGGAATTTACACAAATCGTCGAAAACGGGGTCAATGGGAAATTAGAGGTTTGGCATACCACTTTCCTGGTTTATTCAGGAAGAAATCTATGATCGAATTATTATTATTATTATGGTCTTACTACATTGCTCAATCGCTATAGATACTATATGGAGTTCTATAAATCATCGCTCGTTGGCATTCATCAGACATTAAATTGTTTCTATTGAAATTTTACACCATTACAAATAGTAATTCTTATTTTATTCCCATTTTTACCCTAACTTTACTCATAATCAGCGTTAATTTTAAACTTAAATGAAAAGCTCGCTACGAACTTTCCAGAGTTACACCAACTAAATTTTATTTTCCCTTACTATACGAAGATATTGTTAAAATGTTGTGCAGATCAAACTCAATGAAGGTATAATACAGATAAAATATCCTCAGAAAATAATACACCATCCCAACCAGCATTAAAGTCAGCAATGTAGCATATCAATTTGTTAGAGATATTTTCCGTTGTATCATCTGCAGGGTCACAAGTTTCGCTTGAGTGCCAAAGTATATGAAATCGACCCGCGGGATTTAAACCTCTTAAAAGTATTCAGCATAATCCCTTCACCGCGCCCGTACGAGGTCCATCGTATATACTGTATAATAGAAGCGTATTTCATTTTCGTTAAAAGGAACTGTTTTATAATCTCCTTATCAATCCCGTAATACTTATGACCTTTGATAACGAGATTTTGTGTTTCAAGGGTCAAATATATGATCATCATTGAGCTAGAAGAAAGGTGGAATGAGGTGTGTGATTCACTGAACAGGGCAGCAAAGGAGCCGGTCCAATAACGAAACGCGGAGGAATACACAGCACTGCAGCCATTGAGCTAAAAGGGAAACTGGAGTGAAGAGTCAGCGAGCCGAAAACCCACTCGCACCCTTTTGAGCGAACCGGGCAGAAAAGGACTATTTTCCCTACACTTGTATGAGACCTCTCTATCATATTGACTTGGGCTCCTAAATGTATTTTAACAGTTTTAGTTCGTAAGATTTAACTTTCTTTAACTTTAAATTCCAACTTTTTTAAGAAATAACCATGTGGATCACTAACCAAGAACCAGCGAAGATGAACCCAATAGCGAAATAGGCAAGTTTCTAGGTTTTCTGCCCGGTTCGTTTCTGCTGCAGTGCTATGTATACCTCCGCGTTTCATTATTGGATCGGCTCGTTTGCTTCCCTGTTCAGTGAATCACACACCTCACTCCAGTTTTCCTTCTAGCTCAATGACTGCAGCAGAAACGAACCGGGCAGAAAACCTAGAAACTTGCATATTTCGCTATTGGGTTCGTCTTCGCTGGTTCTTAGTTAGTGATCCACATGGTTATTTCTTAAAAAATTTGGGAATTTAAAGTTAAAGAAAGTTAAATCTTACGAACTAAAACTGTTAAAATACATTTAGGAGCCCAAGTCAATATGATAGAGAGATCTCATACAAGCCTTGTCAACATGGTATGGCCGTTGACAGTCTGCTGTAATGCAGTAGTTTATATAAAGTTCCGTCAATTGATTAAAATAAGTAATGTCAACCATAAAATAGGCCCGGAATGTGCGATGCAGTTTTAAAAAGAAAGAAAAAAAATACCCAAGACGCAACGACTAAATCTGACGGTGTTTCTGACTCTGGTGCATTTAATATCATTACTACGAACGATTTAAAAAGGCAAAAAGAATGCCAACGGCACGCGGTGTTCCCAGGTGGTCACCCTCCCAAGTACTGACCGCGCCCGATGTTGCTTGACTTCGGTGATCGGACGAGAACCGGTATTGTCAACATGGTATGGCCGTTGACAGTCTGCTGTAATGCAGTAGTTTATATAAAGTTCCCTCAATTGATTAAAATAAGTAATGTCAACCATAAAATAGGCCCGGAATGTGCGATGCAGTTTTAAAAAGAAATTTGATGCAGTTTTAAAAAGCATACAAGTGTAGGGAAAATAGCCCTTTTCTGCCCGGTTCGCTCCAAAGGGTGTGAGTGGGGTCGCTCATTATTTTCAGCTCGCTCTCAATGATGATCATAGTTTCTGTGTAGATCTTCAGCCTATCCTTACTTGATACTTTAACTTTATAAAATTTAATTGCGTATCGAGTTACGTATAGTTCTCCTGTCTCTTCTTAGCATCTCCAATATTTTGCTTTTGCTTGAAGAGTCTACTTTGACAAAAGGGTAAAGAAGATTTTGGTTCTTTACAGGGTTGGCAGGGTTTTTACCGCCCCTGGTAAATACCATGGTAAAAACCGGCATTTACCGTCCTGGGAAAAATTATGTTTTCCCACCTGGGAAAAACCTAATTATTGAAACAATAAATTACTAAATGTTATTTAATGGGATTAATTAAAATAATTTAATTTTGTATTTTAATAAATATTTATCATGGACTTAATATTTTCTAAAATTGACAAATCTTCCTTAATTATTTTACATCTATGGTAATATAATAATCAAGTATTTTTGTTTATTACAAGAGTTCTCATCTGCATAAACTTAAATAATATTTAAAATATTGTTCATGGTAAATATTCATTAAAATATTGTATAGGATAAATAATTATTGAGTACTAAATTTAGAAATAAAATCAAATGTCTTTACTGTGCAAACTATAACGGCTATATTGGGGTTGAGAGAAATCAGAAATCGTGAGCTTTATCAAGGGATCCTCCACCCAGACAGTGGCACAATTGCAATGACGTTAGAATATAAAGATTAGGATATAAACAAAAGAAAAACGATGTTTACTTTTATAGAACTTTTTAATTAATTAAAAGGAATTTTCTAGAAAAAGGTATATACCAGAAAAAAGTTTTTTTCCAGTTTTCTGAGAAAGAAAAAGGTATTTACCAATTTTCCCCGGTATTTACCAGTTTTTCCCACTGGGATGGGAAATTTTAGTTTTGGACGGGAAAAACCCAACCCTGGTTCTTTAAGGGTTTAGTACTAGAAGGTTCGGTGGAAGATTTTGGAAGAGAAAAATTTGCGCACATACTATCAAAAGCACCAGACTACTTGTTCGCAACATTGGAAATTCGTTATCAATTTTCTTATCGGTACACCCTAGTCCAGGGGCCCTAGTGAGTTTGATCGCAACCCATTACACTAACAGTCTGCGCACTGTACGGGGTGCTGGTTCGATTCCCGCCATCGCCCGGGGTATACTTTCTCTCTGTGTACCAGTAAAAAATTCTGTATCTTACTTGACGAAGGGGTTATGAGTGGGTCTCTGATCATCAAGCACACAAACCGGAAAATACACGTACCAACCTACCTATTACCCTAGTCCACACACAAGCTAATATCGCCTTACAGTAGAACCTCGATTATCCAGTCTAATTTGGACCGGAGGTAGGTCGGATAATCGAAAATTCCGGATAGTATAGAATATTTTCAATTAATAGTAAAACGTTTTGTACGGAGGAGCACCGAAAGTCCGCAAACCCTAAATCGACTCTGGTTTTACAGTTGTAAACATTTCATTTTAGTGTTAAGTTATCTCAGTTATAAGACTTCTTGGCAAACAGAAAATACTTAAAAATTATTTGTAATTTCTATTCTTAATTTTTTTTTTAAATATCTGAGTGAAATTCTGGGAAAATAGCTTATATTTGCTTTTATGGTATCTATCGCTTAGAGTCTCGCGATTTAAGAAGATCCCCGGAGTTTCTCAATTTTTTTCAGTAACGTTGGAGGTTCCACATCTTAGAATTGCTGTAGAATTCTAAGACGGGTTTCTTTGGTGGACAACCGAGAATGATCTTATTAAAAAAAATGTATGTTGCTCCCGGACGATCGGTTAACAGAGAGTTCTGGAATAAACGTGAGACGGATAATCGAGGTTCTACTATATTTCCATCCAAATGATGATGATGTCGTGTCCATGGATAAAGATTATATGATGGGACCAAAGGTCTTATAGACTGCTTCAGCGATTATTTTCTAGTTCTATCTTTTTGGATTTCCATCCATTTGAAGTGGCCTGTCCTTAATCTAGTTAGGGTGTTTAATTTTATTGGTGTTTAATTCGCAGATTTGGTGTTTAATTCGCAGATTTGGTGTTTAATTTTAACACTTCTGCTGTTAAATTGGCCACTGAGTTGATGTCATCAAGAGTGGTTTGGGGAAGAACGTCATTGTTGAGTTTTCTTGCTTCTTTTGCCAGGATATCAGCCGACTCGTTTCCGTCGATCCGTCCAAATCAGCTTCGTAATAAAACTTGCATCCCGAGTAAAACGCAGCAACGTTGTTTCTGTTGATTTTCCTCGGGTCATTGGGCGGATTACATAGCGGAGATCATCATTGTTTCGCGCACCAATCATTCGGGGAAATGGAACGATATTTCCGTTGACGAGGAGAATATACACGTAACTGTATTCGAAATTGGGAAATTCTTTTTTTTTGGGGGGGGGGGGGGGGGGGATTAACAGTTTTAACTCTCTCGCCGTTAAGGTGGCTCCTTATCTTGTATAATTATTTTTAGATACTTTAAAATTCACTGATTTCTTGCTCATGATGTAAATCAATTTCTTGACCAAAAAAAAAAAAGTTAATAAAAAAAATATTTTTCTTTAAAAAATACATTCGGAAGAAATGTGCCTTCATTAGACCTTCTTTTACATGTTTTGAAATGAGATCCAGAAACAACTCGTATTTTACAAATTATATGGTATCAAAGTTATGTTTATTGAAGTTTTTTTTTAAAAAATGCGAATTTTTTTCGTAAATTTTAATATTAAAAAGTCCACAAAATATATTCTATCCGTTATTTTACTTAGATCTTTTTCAAAACACACATGAACTGGTCAAGAGCGCATTGTAAAAATTTCATTACATTGCATCAAGTGTTTTTGAGATATCAGGTTTTTAAATGGCACTTTTAACTAAATATGCTGTATAACATGTAGGATGTAACCATAGATGTCATAGTTAAAGTATTAGATTGGCAGATCACGTGACCCCCAATGCTAACGACGGGGCGCCCATGGAGGCCAAAATAAGAGGGCAAAATGGCCAGTGTTGCCACCACTTTAAGGAGAAAAATACTACGAAAAAATACATTTAATTCTAAAATTACAAAAAAAATATCGTAAAATACTAGCTGCATTTTGGAATCTTTTTAGTGACTTGGAATGCTTTTCTAGTTTTTTTTTTTTGGTAATTTTAGAATTAAATGGTATTTTTCTGATGACGCCGTAACATTTTTCTCCTGAAAGTGGTGGCAACACTGGCCATTTTGGCCTCCATGCGCGTCCCGTCGTTAGCATTGGAGGTCAGGTGATCTGCCAATCTAATACTTTAGCTATGATATCTGTGGATGTAAAATAAACTTGGAAATAACATAGATATGTATTTAAGACTCTAAAATATATAAATTCATTTTTTAAGTGTTTAACCTTGACCAATAATAATTAAAAAAAAATCTGTTCCAGAACAGAAATAAAACCTAGATTGCTTTTAAATGTTAACTAAAAAAAGTAATTTTTTTTAATAAGAAAATTAAAAATAAAAGCTTGAAGCGCTATCTTACGCTTGCGAAACTTCGTCCAATAACCGTATATAATTTTCCCTCTCATATTTACAAACTTCCACCTTCAAACATAAAGGTTAAATTTTGCGTTATAACGATTGCAATAAAGAAAATAACTTTTAAAACTAACTCACAAAATAAATGGGTTTTTTTTATTTAATTGTGCGCTCATCTGTGAACTCGGCTACCCCGCGGTGCTTGCTCTACCGAAACAAAAATCTTTCTCTCAATCTAAATTACCGAGGATACAAAATGTGTACCGTCAAATGGGGTAACTTTGGCCTTGGACTGTAACTTCCCCCCAACATATAAACCCTAGAATTTCTTCTTGAATATTTTTTTACCCGTCGGTCAAGGTACCCTGTCTTGACCTTTGCCACTAATTAAAAAAAAGCAAGCACTGTTTTTTTTTTTAAATATTTTTAATGAGAAGTTATTAGTTTGAAAAGTTGGAGCCAAAGTTACTCAATTCGACGATACCTATTTCGGAACTGGTGGGTCCGTTTAGCATTGTAAACTATTTAATTAGTTTGCTGCCTTCGTACTAGAGGGCAGCACCACAGATGGTGCTCGAAATTCTAAGGCTGTGTCATGACTACGACATCAAATGCCGCAAAACTTGGCGACTTGGCAAGAGTCAGCCACATGCTATTGCATTGCTTGGCGTACTTGGCAATCGCCAAGTTTTCTTGCATTTGATGTCTTAGCCAGGACACAGCCTAAAAATTCTTTTTTGGTTTTGTTTTACTTGAATGGGTTCTTGATTTTGCTGCACAAACAATAGTTTAAGGCCTAAAAAAAGACACAAATGTATGATTTTAGTAGTTATTTAAAGGAAGAAGAATATAATGTCAAAGTTTACGTGAATAGGGCTTAGGAGAAGTTAATTGGCACTGAAGTAATATGGAGCAATGGATTCCGGATAAAAATGATTAATTTACGCTGTTAGTTTGAATGGGTTATTTGTTTTAGCTTCCACACTACGTTTATAACGTAAAAAGTGGAAGGTATTATAATATAATCGTTCAGTCCGTCTGTCCGTCACCCGATTTTATAGCCCAAACTACAAATGCTACGGACAAGTGTGATACGTCAAAAAATTCAGCGCATCGAAATTAGAATACATTGAAAAAGAATTCGAACACAGAAAAGAATTCGAATTCGAAGTACTTCAATTATTTAAAAAACTACAAAATTTAATGCTCATTTAAAAAGCATAGGAAGCCATTTTTATTAGAATTAAATCACCATTGCCATCGCAACAATCGCTCGAGAAACTTTAATTCTTTTAGACAATAAATTAAAATAAATTTATTTTTGCGACATCGATCAGTTTGAAATAACGTCAAATTATTTCACTACGAGATTATTTCTATGTTGATATGAAATGTTTTCATTTTATTTAAAAGCGAGGGAATATTACATATTTATTCTTTGAAATATAAAATAATTTTTGCAAACGATAAGTAATAATTATTGAATTTTCGAAATAAAATAAATGAAACTAGCCAATTTTTTTTTATTTTTACAGCATCATTTTACTAATTAATTATTTTTCGAACTGTAAATTAATTTAACAAACGATAAATATTAACTGAATTTTCGGAAGAAAGTTAATGTAAATGGGAAATTGTGGAGACTCAAAGATATTTATTAAAAAAAATTACATCATTATTCTTCGAACTTCAAACAAATTTAGCAAACGATAAAGACTAATTGTTAAATCTGAGAAAGAAGATTAATGAAAATCGTTAATTTTGGAGTTTAAAAATGTGAATTAAACTAGCTAAAACCCCTGTTTGGCGAATTTCTTTCTGAGGTGTAAAAATAGTTTGTTTCCTGCTGAGCACAATTGTTGTGTGGAAGCGGTTTAAGTGACAGATTCTGTAACAAACATTCTTGTTTACCACTCTTAGGAATAAATAAATGCTTATGTATATTTTATAATTTTGATATTTAGTATGAGGAAGAAAATTAACTTATAGTCAAAGTTTATGTGAAATTTAGCAGAAGTGCTGAGAAAGGTAATGGTGTTTAAGAAAAATTAAATTGGCAAGCATTGAAATAATATAGAGCTATAAATTACGTATAGAAATATTCTGATTTAGTATATGTTGTCATGTTAGATCTGGCGGTAATTAACTATTTAACAATGTATGAGATGTATAAACTGTGAGTTCAGTTTTCTCCATGTCGTATATGATCGCACTGTTGTTCTGTACATGGATTGTGTGTTTGAAAAATCCATTGTTAAAATATATAAATACGTATATAAATTAATTTGGTGCATATGAAACCCGTGCTGATCCAATAGTCAGGGGAATCCAGCCTATTGGATCAGCACGGGTTTCCTTATAAGTTGTTAGTATTTATGTCATTTACTATAGCCCACCTGTAGCTCTACTGTGACGTTATTTTAACCAAAATAATTAACACAACTTCCCGTGCTGCTGATCTAAATAATTATAAAAACACATCCCCTTTTTATAAATCAAGGTCAGTGAAAGCAACTAATGCATCTTTGTTTGCTTATTCACCCTCCCATTAAGTGAGCCGAAAAGTAAGTAATAAAAGTGAACTATGGGGTCAACGCAGCTAACAGGTCACCTACGCCGCCGTGGGTGGTTAAAACTGCAATAACTACAACAATGAATTGGACCATTGCTGCTCTGAAATAATTCACCTTTGTCAGTTTGTTTTCTCACAGGTTAAGAGTAATTGAGAACTTGCAACAATGGCCCAAGTCGTAAAGCTAGTTACTGCAGTTTACCTGCCCACGGCAAAAACAACACAACCATAATGGTTGTTTGGTGTTTTCTCTGCATTGTTGGTTGAACCAACAGGCATCTACGCTTGGAATGACGAGTAAACATAGGGGGTATTGTTACGTTCAAATGGTAGTGAGACTGAAACAGGATATTATCAGATTTAACGATTATTTAACTTTATTGAGGTCTTTGGGCTGGTTTTGGTTGGTTGGTAGACATATATTTTCGGGCTATGTACTTGGTCACAAAGACTCGCTTATAAACCATCGTCAAGAAGGACGGACACGACATGCACACACATATAAGACAGATGCTGCCATATATCGCCACCTCCACAATTTAGACATGTCCCTGAAGGGGAGGGAAATAGTCTCCAGGGACCTGTACCCCTGGAAAACTGCGCAATGACCGCCCACGGGACTTTCGGACCCAACAGATTTAACGAGCACGTACTCCGCATATACTCGACAAACACAAACATCCATGCCTTACCGGGATTCGAACCCAGAGGCTCGAAAGGCTAGCTCCCTAACCGTTGCGCCGCCGGGATGGTTTAATCCATCCAAAGGTATCTGCTCTTATTATTTAAATCCGCGGTTCGGGAAGTTGTGTTAATTTTTTGGTTGGATTAATTTTGGTTTTTGTAACGTCGCTTTAGAGCTACAAATGGGTAATAAGGTCGTTAAGTTAAATAAAATTGTTTGTATCTCTCTCTCTCTCCGCTGATTTTTTTTTTTAAATTTTGATAATTTTATTCTATTTATTAAACTTCCTATCAAGTAATTATCTTTATTTTAAAATTTTAAAAGCATTTAAAAAAGTCAATAATTTATTTATATTTTGATGACATTTACTATTTCGTAACCATTATGGTAAATGGCCCTCATAATAATAAATTATGTGACGACATAGATACCATGAGACATAACCTAAGAGCAATTTCCCTCCCCTTCAGGGGAATGTCTAAATTGTGGAGGTGGTGATAGATGGCAGCATCTGTCTTATATGCGTGTGTATGTCGTGTCCGTCCTTTTTGACGAAGGTTTATAAGCGGGTCTTTGTGACCAAGCACACAAGCCTGAAAATACATGTCTACCAACCAACCAACCTAAGAGCAACATCGTACGCGGACGCAGCGTTAGGACTTTGGTTCACTAAAGATTATATGTGCAACAACCCAGTTTATATATTTACGGATATTTCGGATTTTTTAAACACAATTCCTGCATATAATGCCGGTTTCGAGGATCATATACGACCTGAAGGAAACGCCTTACCGACATGAAAGTTTAGCTTAACCCTTTCAGTCCCAGTGGTGCCATTTGGCATCATCATTTCTCTGATCATAAAAAAATAATAGGGCTGACATCTATTGGGATTAAAAATATTTTATAATAGAAAAAAGTTTGAAGAATCGAATGATGTGCTTTTTGATATCATAAATGGCTATAGACGATCAGAAAAAAATTTCTAACATGATGATGCCAAATTGCTCTTGGGACTAAAAGGGTTAAATCCAAAAGTTGCTTAAATTATCGTCGCGTCCTGAACAATGGACAAGTTGCATGAAACGCGAAATTCATAATATATTGTGTTTTTCTGGTACATTAGAAGCTGCAGATTCCGAATGTAAGGTTAAATATTCACAAATATGTTTAATTTCAACAAAAAGTGCATTTGAAATTTGCCGAAAATGTACGTCACTGAAAACAGCTCTGACGTCAACTGTTATGTTTTTGGCGATGTTTCGATCTATGCTGTAATACACTTTATAAAATAGTAAACCTTACAATTTCTGCGAAACCTCATTAAAAGAAGACAATATTATTTGTAACCAGTTTATATCAAAGAAGTTAAACAGCTTGTTCCAAGTATGGTTGTTAGTTAAAATACACACACTAGAGCGCGTATGAGCTATTGGAGAACTATTGAATGTTGGATCTGATCGGAATAGTCGCGTGAAATCGTTCAACGTTTGAAGAAATTAACTGGAATGAACATGACATGTTTCTGTAAAATAGCATAACTTTTTTAAGAGTTTGATAAGGATGAAAGCACGTTTCACAGTTTCAAAAGCTATACAGTGAAACGTGATACGAAATAACACGCCAAGAACAAAAAAAAAGCCAACCGTGACCAACTGTTATGCTAAGAGAGGTTTAACAGGAGTGACGTATCATTAACTTTAAAAATGAATTTAAAAATAAATACATCTTTAAAACCAGAAATACTTGAGTTTTAGAGGTTTTTTAATATGCTTAATCGAATAAATATGTTTGTGGAAAACGCTGTAATTGTCCATTGAAGTTAACTTTTTTATTCGGTAATGACGATGTTAATGGTGTTCACAAAGTCGTCGTTTATGAGTTAATTGAATCGTCTTAAACCATGTAGAACTAAGTAAAAACTGGCATTTGAAAAAAAAAAGAAAGGTTTTACATATGCTTTTTGTGTGTGTTCTCAAGCACTACGCAAAACATGGAGCCAGCATCTCAAATCCATCGCGTCCATCCATGGATAAACAAGATTCGAAGGGTATATTCATATAGATTCGACATCCATGAGTTATTAAGAAACTAATTATAGAAGATTTTAAATGGGTTATGAAACGATAACATATCTATCTAATTCGACATCTGTTTCTGCAATAGCTCTAAAAATAACTGAATCAATCTGTACAATCAAATGACATGTTTTTAGAAATCCGTAACTATCTTCAACATACGGTAGTGAAGAATACATCGAGCATAGAATTCCAACTTCCGTTAATTTTGAATTTGTTATGCCATCAATATTTATTGATGCTTAAATATTTGTGCCACAGTACACAAAATTGATAACACCACATCAGGACTATCTAAAGTATACCATTCAATTTTAGCCGCTTTTTCTCGAAGACAATGATTTTCTTAGATAGAAAGTTCAGCATAGAACTCATTTTTACAAAATACTTTTCAAGTCGGTTTCGGAAGTTAAATAATATATATTAGCGGGGCGGGGCCCGGCCTACACGTATGCAACCTCAAATAACATCCACGCTAGATGGCTCTGATTTACCAATGCGTTACTACCAGCCATCTAGATTACAATAGCATCTTGGTCTTCACCTTGAGGTACCTTTTGGGTTGTCATAATATCTTCATCAACACTACAAAAGCATCTAACTCGGACTAGTATTTAGATAAATAGGGGCTGCGCCCCTAGGCTCGCAAGCTTGGATTCTTCCTCTCCGCCTTTTTTTAACATATACTTTAACCTATACTTTAACATATAGAGATACTAATTTTTATTTTTAATTAAAAAACTAATTGGAAATTTGAAAAAAAAAAAGCATCGAGGCATAAGGGAGACACACCTTCCAGAAAAATTTTGGACTTGTAACATCAATATTTCATCCTGTTATGGCTGCTGACACTTTAAAAGAGCTTACTTTTTTTAATATAGAGAGATAGAAAGTCCCCTTTCTATCATCCGAAGACAGAAATAATTAGCACGAATCCTTTTAAAAGTTATTCTTCGTGCAACATTTTCTAAATTTAAATTAATAAAACATACATTCAATCGGGAATATTAATAACTTTAATTAACCACTACTAATTAACAATAAAAACAACACAATTGTCTTTATTAACAGGCTCCTAATATATGAATAGCAACAAATCCTAGTCTAGCTCCAACGGTCGCCCCCATTAATTAATCCAATAAGAGTGCAATCAATTTCTCGATCTGATGATGACAACAACTGAAGTTTATCAAGCTAAGACGTCTTTTTGCGCTATTTTTTCTGTCATTAGCTACGTGTCGCTTCTTCTCCCCTTCCTGTCTTCAAATTAGATGTCCAGTGGACCCTAGCTTTATTAAATGTAGGTTGTTTGTCGAGAGGTTGTAACATTTAATTGTTTTCGTTACAACCTCAAGGCAGGAATAAACATTTCGTTTGTAATACTCCTTGATATGTGCTTTTACTATCAGGGACTTGAAGCACTCATGGGGAAAATAGCGAAAATGGAAATTTAGTTCCTAGAATACATTTTTTATTTCAATCCCCTAACATGAAATATGACATAATATGAAAGTATTTCGATGGAGTCGAAAACCCGAATTGGAGATTTTGTGTTTTGTACATTTTTAGAGGGTGTTGATTCTAAAAAAAAATGGTTTTTAAACATTAGTCAGTTTATGTGTCTGTCTGAAACCATTCTACAACTCGAACTAAAAGCTATGCGGACTTCAAATTTAATTAATACACTTGAAGTTATTGTTACGATTGTCGCCAAGTGGCAGACGGCCATTTGAACTGAATCCGCGCAATGATGGAAGTGGACCAGACGTTACTTGATATGCGGAGGTAGGTAAGGCTGTCCAATGGTTTACACTATAAGACTCTTAATGCTAATAAATTATTTGTAATGCTAGAAAATCTTTATTAATTGATAATTGGACAACTTCGTAACTATAAAATAAAGATTGTACACTTTGTTGTATTTTCAACTTCGTTTGGTGTGATACCTAATCCTATATACTTCAAAATTACTTATAAATACTTATGGTATAAATACCTTAAGTTTATGCTTATGATGAAGTGTATAGTGTTACACACTCCTAGTTTCACATATTTGACACCATGTTTTGTTGAAAACAGTTTTTATTCTGATTCAACTTACTTGCACTTTCCGAGAGTGGCCTTTTAATGTTCGCAATATTTTTTTATATACTAATATTATGAACCATCAAAGAACTCTATGTGATATTAAACAATCAACTAATTATATCACTGAAAGTGAAGAAAATGAATGTGCATGTGATTCCATGTGATTAAATTCTACTTAGTTATTAAATCTTCAATTAATTTTAAAGAATTGGGATGTACTAGCATTTTGCTTAAAATGACGTATCCCACTTGTTTGTGCGGCTTGCGGTTCGTTCTGTGAAAGTGGGTGACGGACTGAACGATTATAATACCTTCCACTTTAACAAATTTTCTTGCCAATCGACGTTAATGGGTTAATGTTAACAATTTGCAGTTCGATGATTTTACCTTTATTCAGGACGACCGAGTATTTCGAACGTAATGTAATTAAACTTCAATTATCCGTCATTTTCTAGAAAAGTACTTATATATAATTATGTTTTTATGCATTTTATTTAGCCCATACTAATTATCTTTGTTCTTAACATGCGTTTTACTAACACAATAATTAGTGATGCGTTCTCTACTTAAGATATTTCCTTTTCAGTGCCACTCTATGGTATTTTAGACCCTGATGTAAATTTTAAATATTAAAAAATCCATCTGTCACTTCCCACAGAATGAATGATCATTTTCTGCTCTATTAATTTCATATTTAGGAACATGTTAGTCTTATGGGGGGTTTTGTAATTAAATGTTCGAACCCATTTTTTAACAATTATGTGTACAAACAATAAAATGAAATTTGAGTAACGTCCTTGTGACAGATTATCTTCAATCATAATTAGGTTGGTTAATAAATTTTCCTTTATAATATAAAACCTTTGGAGATAATCAAAAATAGATGCCGACCATTCTACATAAACCTTGTCTATAAATAGAGCATTGATTACACAATACCTAATCGTACAAATCTACATTTTATGGTCGATAGTTTACAACATATTTGTTGATTATATTTATCAATTAACTGATTAAGAGTGATAACTCAACAATGAAATCCGACGATGTCCTATTGTAGTGTTGTATTCTGATGAATCATCAATCAATATACAAAACATCTTGTTTCTTGCATAAAAGAAATTAAACTTCAACTTCTTAATTAATTATCCTAAAAGGTTTTTTTTCTCAAACAATGAAGATTTTGTTTCGTAATTGTTTTGAAACAAACTTCTTTAATATAGTCACAGTAATTAAATTTAGTATCCTTGTATTTCAATTATGATTGATTCGATGCTAATTCTATTTTCTCGGTTGAATGATTACAATAAAGCATTGAGTGTCAGTCAAAGCTTCCATTTATAGTTATTTAAGCAACTAGTGCCGAAAATAATACTTTATTAAGCGAGTACCTTTTATTCCACGAGACCGTAGGTCGAGTGAAATAATGACAAGAGCTTAATAAAGTATTATTTGGCACGTGCTTGCTTACAATATTTTTTTATAATAACGTGCAAAAAAGTATTTCTACCAATGAGTGATTTTCATGACATCATTTAGTCATTTAATAGACCAATCCATCCAACGTCACAGAGTCATTTTTTAGTCATTTAATAGACCAGACATCCAAAGTCATTTAATAGACCAATATATTTTAATATTTATGTCATATTTTTTTTTACAAATGTATACTTTAACAGTGATCAAATAACGACAAGACTGATTAAAAGTAAACGGTCATTGTACCCTAATAATATATTTTTTAAAAACTGTGAAGCCATATTACTAGCCACAGATTAACAGTATTCCCACGTATATCTAAGTAAATCTTGTATAAACCTCACCCTTTCCTAGAAGACCTTCAATTGTAAACCCCTTTGATGTCTCAAAAACGAGTTTATTCCTTTTCTTTCCATAGTATTCTTAAGATAATCCAATTAAAATATGAGTTACATAAAGAAAAAACAGCAGCTATTGATAATATTTTATGTTTTCTCTTAATTTTTTATTAATACTATTAAAGTGTTTGTTTTTTAAAATACTATAGTTTGAATCAAAAGTAATTTAATTATTGCTTTTAAAAAAAAGTTCTTGTTGCGAAACAGACGCTGAAATTAATTAAAGAATTGTAAAAACAAAGCTTTTAAAATTTTAAATAGGGTATGGAAGTCCAGCAATTTACTGTTTATAACTAAAATCACTTCATTTAATGCTATAGTTAAAAGGGTACTTTTATATGGAACGGAAACATAGATATCTGAATCGGCTTGTTTCAGTGACGCATTTCTTTCCAGCTTTCATTAAGGCTCTTCTTTCGATTTGTGCTCAGTACCCACGTGAGATTGATTCACCAATCGATTTTCGATTAAAAATATTTTCATTTAGCATTTCTGTTACCACTCAAGGTCCAAGGACCTGAAACATGCTCATTAGTCCAGGGCCGGATTTCTAAATAGGCTAAGTAGGCTGCAGCCTAGAGCGGCGAATTTTTTGGGGCGGCAAATTTTACGACCAATTAAAGCGGCATTCGGCATTAAAAAAAAGTATTATAAAGATACGCATATTTTTAAGAAAGAAAACAAATAATTTACATTAATGCGTAAACCGTAAACGTATATATAGTACTAATATTTCGTAGCAAACATGGTCGCTGCGAAGGCAAGTGCACATATTTCGAAGTTGACAGAAAAATAGTAGAACACTTTAAAAAAAATTCGCCTATTTCGCTTTCGATTTAGTGTAGATAAGTATAGATGATTCTAATATGTGTATATATCTTAAACAGCACATACCACCCTTTTTTGCAGCTAACCAGCTACCTTTCCCCGACGTGGGACAATATTGTGACTGGGGCGGCAAATCGTACCCTACAGGCGGCAAATCTTTAAATCAGGCCCTGACTCATTACCTATTCTAAAAATTATTGCATAAAAATTTTTGGAATTTCCGAAACGTGTTGAACTTGATCTCAAAATGTATCAAATATCATCTTTCTTCCAAAAAATAATTGGGGCGTACCAACCCCACCTAGAAACCGCCATATTTATTTCTGTGCATTATCACAATTACATCTGGGCAACAATGAACAATGAAAAAATTCTCCATTCACTGCGAACAAGAGAACCTCCTGTGACGCTTCCATTTCTGGAAAAAATAAAAAATATATTGTAATTGAAAACTTATTCTAAAAAGACCCTTGTTTGAAGGCGGTAATAACTCTTATTATTATATTGTTATCGTTCGGGATCTTTTTCTGGTTCGGTATCGTGTTCCATTTTTGTTCTCATTCATAAGTGGCTTTTGTGAAAGAACTTTTTATTTCCCCTATTGTTGAGTGTTCCTTGTAGAATGGTATTGGAAAATATTGTTTTGTGTTGAAATATGCTAAATTTTCGAGATATGTTTGTGGGTCAGGGTGAACGTGGTTTAAAATTAGAATAGTGATTGGAGTGGAGGAGTGTCTAATGTCTCTTAGAATAATGATCTATATTCTTAATGACGTATGTGGGATTTGCGAAGTTCAGGGTGGCGTTGAACAATACTGACGATGTAGTGTGATTAAAACGAAGATTGAATTACGACGTAGCTGTTTTATGCAGAATTTTTATCGCCCTAATATAGCACAGTAGTTTATATATCTAAGGTATACAGCCGCCTTTGTTGGAGATGCGGGTTGCACGAAATGTATTTAACCAAAGGCTCTTAACCCATTACAAGGACTGTGTGAATACAATTAACACCTTCATTTCCGAATAGAAACGTAATGTCCGACGAATAATACCCCGTGTGGAGGGAGTGCACGTTAAATATCCTTCAAAGTCCTAACACTGCGTACGATGTCGCCCTTAACGGTTGCGTTGGGTGCCTACTCAGGTGTCGGCTCGTCACTTGACTGTGGTTCTAAAATACGACGCCCGTCGCCAATAGCCCTCGTGTAGCTCTAGTACGACGATAATTCAAACTAAACCGAATAGAAACGTTAAATTCAGTTTTCGTGTAACTTTATTTGTCCTACATTAATTGTTCAGGACTATGGTCTTCATTTGTATTATATTCTGTTTATTTAGATAAACTTATAAGCAGGCAGCTCATTTTCGAGTGGCAAATTTTCTTGTCCAATCGTGGTTTATAGGTTAATTCGGACGAGCTCAGTGAGGTTACTTGTCATTCGAATCTCAGAGTGTTTTCCGGAGGATATGGCAAACTTAAACAACATGGTTGGAGTAAACTATTATAAGATAAATTAATTAATTAAAAAAATACCATTCGTCATTGGTCTATTTTCATGTGGTTTTTTTTTGTCGTTATTACACTTATATTTCAAGGGAAAAAATACCTACTAAAATATTGAAGTATGTATGGCATTGTCAGGCAAGATTCTCACCTTGTAATGTACTCTTTTCGTACTTTTTTTTTTCGGAAAATCCGGCAATCCGAACCGGACGTGTAGTGTGACGTCACGAATAGTTTCTGTGTCCGTAAAGTTGAGTAGGCCATGGTAAGGTACAAAATAGTTATTTATGCAACAAGTGTGAAAAGTAACACTTTTTAAAACTAGTGGATTTTATTTCACGAGCGAGTGAAATAATGACACGTGTTTTAAAAAGTTTACTTTTCACACGTGTTTCATACACTATTTTTTATAATTTACGTGAAAAAAAAATCAAATCTCATTGGTTCAAAAATAATTCACGTGCTAATTTTTTTACGTAAAGAAGATCGGCATCGATAAATCTCTGGAACTACAAAAGGCAAACTTATTTTTTAGTTTAAAGTCAAACATTTGAGCATGGATGCTGATTCAAAAATAAAAATAATAATAACATTCACGCGCATAATATTTATAAATAAAGCAGATCAATAAATTTCTGGATTTTATGAATATTATGAAGTAGAAATTTTACTTGAAATGTTGGCATCTTATGAAAAGAGTGAAAAAAAGTACTTTTTTTTCACTGCTTTTGGGTGAAAAAAAAGTAATTTTTTTATCACTGTTTTTAAAAAGTATAACTTTTCGCACGCGTCTGATATTAAAATTATAATGTATAAATAGGATTTTTTCACGCAATTATAAAAAGAATATTTTAAAACTGTTTATTCTTCGAGATAGACTCCGATCCATCGTCCATAGCCCCCGGTGCAGCTTCAGTGCCAAGTCTCTCCCGACCCTGTTTCTCACGGGAGACCGATTGTTTCGCCAAGTGTCTCCATTGTCTCTGTTTCCGAGAAGCCGCATTCGGAAACATCGAATAATCTCCGATTGCCGATCAGTAGTCGATCCGCACCATTGCATTCGGACGTCGATTGCGTTGAACTTTCGCTTTGCAGTACTCGATAGTGGATTTTTGGATTTATTGATTGAATGCTTGGATTGAGGTTGTACTAGAGCTACCAACGGGAGGATTATTAACCCTTCGTTAACACCCTCATTTCCGAATGAAAAGTTAGTTTTAAGTTTTCTGAATTATTTTTCCCGTTTAAGATAATTTATCCTATATAAATTGTTCAGGACTATGGTCTTCATGTGTCTTATACTATGTTTATTTAAATAAACTTCAGCAGAAAGCTTATTTTCGTGGCAAATTTTCTTCCCAACCTACGTTAATGGGTTAATTAAGACCAAATAAAAGAGTCCTATGTGACTGAGTGGTATTGATCCCGAATTGGGCAAAAGGTTCACCCAATGTGTTGTCCCTTCAGTGGATTGATAAAATGACCACCAAGTAAAATTGGAAACTAATCAATTAGGGGGGTTGCGTATGTCTGGCCAACTGATTGACACATCTGCTGCATTTCACCTTATTTCCCCCGTTCTCGTAAAGCGAAATGGGCAAAGAAATCCTTAGCGCAATTAAAAGTTGCATTTCTTTTCCTAATAAATTGATAAATTCAGTTAAGCAAATAATATATAAATATTTTGGCTTTTAAATTTCTGATAAAAAATTATATTTAAATTGCAATTTAAAAAAATTATGTATAATTTTTTTCCTCCACGAAAACCGTATGGCTGAACCAGTAGACTCCAGATATCTTATAATTCGTGCAAATAATAATACTAATACTAATGATAATAAAATCACTCCGTGTATGTAGGGCAGGTGTACGTTAAATCGGTTGTGATCCAAAGTTCACGAATTCGCTAAAATGGCGTTTGGGGTTATGGTTGGTTTTTGAACTTAGGGACGACACCAATATGTCCATACACTCAATTAGTCTAAATTGAATGCTAGTTACGTTTCAAATTAATAGACCCGTAGTTTTTTTAGTTAATTTATAAAAAAAAACACAAGTTTCTAAAATTGAACTTTGTTTTAATTTCGTTGCGCTTTCAACGCATACGTACTATTGGCGAAAATGGAAGTACAGGGTGGCAATTTAAGCGGCGTTTATTAATTAATCTAATAAATAATTTTCTGTATAAATTATATTCAATTAAAGAAATATATTATTTATTAATATCAGTTTCGTATACATATAATTTTAAAATAAATCTTAAATAGTATGTACCTTTCCGAATTTTAAATCAAATTCAAATCCAAAACCAGTACTATCAAAACCCCTCCCTTTTTAGCTAACATCTGTTTCTAAATCTTTATCCCCCCCCCCTCCTTCCCTCCCCCAACCAGCTGGTCCCTTGGGCAAAAAAAAGTAAACCCTTCCACCCCTCTTTAGTGTATGCGAAATGAACGCGCCCATCCAGGGTGCTTGCATATCAATCCTACTATTACATATTTTACAAGTTGTTGTTTTGGGCCTTCTTGGCGTTGACATTTTTATATGGCACCGGTTTTGTTGATTTTGCCCATTTTTGGCGAAACTTTAAAAAATATTTTTAACTACCGTTTGATTTTTAAAAAAAAGTTTTTGTAACTTTTATTTTTTTTAAATTGGTAGTGATAAGTGAGTGAAAATTAAAAATAAAAGAATATATGTAGGTAATTGCTCGAATAGTTGAATATAACTTTATAGCTCATGAGCAATTATAATATGTATTAATATTTTTCCACGAAATCTGTCATTCTCAGAAGGTTTTTTTCAATAAATTAAAAAAAAAATTGTGTAATTTTTGCATGATGTGTGTAACCATAGGAAACATGACAAAAAATATGATTAATCTTTTTCAACACTATGGGGTTGTTTCACGGAGGATCTGGCAATAGCTCTGCGGTTTTGTTTTCATGTCTATTTTGATGTCTTTCAACAGTGTTGCCAGCAGTTTTAGAAGAAAATCTACGAAAAAATACCATTTAATTCTAAAAATTAAAAAACAACATAAAAATACTAGCAAAGCGTTTCACGTTTTTAAAGTCACTAAAAAGATTCCAAAATGCAGCTAGTATTTTTACGATATTTTTTTGTAATTTTAGAATAACTCTAGAAAAAGTAGTTCGTGAAAAATGAAAACAAAACCGCAGAGCTATTGCCAGACCCTTCGTGAAACAACCCCATTACCATTGCTTGTTTTGAAATTCGAAGCAGTCAAAAAAAAAAATCTCCAAGTGTATAAATATGTAACCCTAAGCCCAGCCACTATAAAATCATAATATGATCTATGTTTATCGAATAGTACGATTGCCATTTAATCACTCAAGATGGCGGCCGCGGTGGCAGAGTGGAGTTGTAGCGAGAAGTAGTAAACGTGACATTTTGTTTTTTTCTTCCGTTGCAGACCAAGTGCGAGATCCTCACGCATGCTGCCCTCGATAATAGCAAGCAGAAGAAGAAAGGATCCAACAAAAAAAGCGGTAAGTGAAGAAAAAAATTAGTTTTCGATTCGGTTTCGAATCGTCTTGTTTTGGTGTCAGTTCTGTTGTTGTGTTGCGTCAGTGTCAGCCTCGACGAATGCGCATTTGCATGTTTCGTTTTTTGACCTCTGTTTATTAATTTTTAATGACGATCTTTTGTGTTTTGGAATTTTTTTAGTGGATATTTAATAAGACCCTGGAATGTCGTAAATTTATTGCACTGGAATTAGTGTCTTTTATGAAAGCAAACGATAATTTTCGTTGTTTAATATTTTTAATTTACAAATAACGGAAAGCTGCTAATATAGAATATCAAAAAATGCCTTCCAAAGGATATGTTAAATGTTTACATGAATTGATTGGAGATAAGAGAAGAAATGAGATATGGATAAGATACATGTTTTTATATGTGGACTTTTAATTTATGCTACTTCAGACGATCATTTTTCGGAATTTATAATCAGCTGCGCTGTTAAGTCTGAAATTATTTTTTTCTGTCGCATAATATATTATTACTATTATATTATCTTGTGCTTGACTGGTGTATATTTAACCTGCTTTTTTTTAATTCGAAAGAATTTTATAAAACTGAAAAGTAGGTATTGACATAATAGAGATGTCCGTCATATTAAAAAAATAAAATCATTAGGTTTTTGATGTCGTATCTTTCTTTTTCACTTTTACTATCGTTTATAAGACGGCATGTTGTAATTTTTTTCTAACAGTCCGATTTTAAGATAGCGTTTTTCGTTAGAAAGATATGATATCAGGTATACACTATATTTTATGCTTTGTTTTCTTATGTCAGTGAATGTTGCAGTAACAGGAAAGTAGGTTATTCTAGCTCTTTTAGAACTTTTTTTAAATGAATTGAATGAAAATCTAAGTTATTTTACTGTTGTGTATAACTATACTTTTATCGCTCCATTAAATTTTTAATTGTAAATTTCAAAATTTAAGCAAAGGTTTTGTATTATACTATTTGACTTTCTAGTTGTTGAAAAAAGATTCATTTTTTTTCTTCTGTAGAAATAAGCGTCGCACAATTTAGAAATGCGATTTTGCATTGCTTCACACTTTTTGAAATATATACAACAGTAGTACTATAAACTACTCGTGGCAGTCCACTCAGCCGAATGAGACTCAGCCGAAACCGCAAAAAGTAGCCAACTTGGTGATAAAGTGTGGTTGTGCTTGGCGAAGACATCATTATGACAGCCGCTCTCTTCAGTAAAATTCTCAGCCCCTTAGTGAAAAGCTGTCAGCTATCTTCGGAGGGGCCGTATATGTTGGGTGTTTATATGTATGCGGTTTGTTTTCTTAAGCACAATTGCAATTTTAGAGCGATAAACCAGTCAAATCGTTAGCCATCTTGAAGTGCAGGATAACGAAAGAAAAATCTATGTTGAAAACATTATCGCCATAATTGTGAATATGTTGCCATGAAATTTGGCGAGATTTTGCGGATCAGGGCGTTCGGTTGAGTTTCATTCGGCTGAGTGGACTGTAACCAAACTACTAATGTAAAAACTGAGTTTTTTTCATTTTACTCCTTAAAAGGTCAAAGTTCTTCTTCTTACATTTAAAATGACATGTAACAAGAGTTAAAACTATTAGAAATGATAAAATATGTTTAGTTATAATAAATGTATATATAAAAAAAAGAATATTTAGATGCTTTTTTACATGCATTTTCCTAGTAGTAATATATATATATTTTTATTTTAAAGCTTATTTAAACCATGGTATAATTGCACAGCAAAACCTTAATAAAAAAATTAATCCTTACTTTCTTTTGATTAATCTATACTTCCCCATTTGTTCATTATAACGGACGATTTGGTTTTCCTCAACTCTAAATGAAAAATGAGGTTTTTCGACCCCAATTACTCGACGATCGATTTTTTTTATTCTGGTGGGTTTCTTCCTACTAAGAAGGTCAAATATTTTCCAGGTCTTTTTATTTTTCTTAACAAGATATCGTCATTAACCCTCTGAGGGATGAGCAAATTGGCCGAAGTGTAAACTTCTTTTCACTGCATGACATAATATTTAAAATTAAGATGTTTAAATGGGAAATTTATTTATTTTTAATTTTTAAAAAGTACATTTCTGTAGGAGATGATTATAAATGATTCATACGTAGGGGTTTGTTACAGAATCTGTCACTTGAACCGCTTCCACACAACATTTGTGCTCAACAGGAAACAAACTATTTATACACCTCAGAAAGAAATTCGCCAAACACGGCCTTTAGCTAGTTGTAATTCAAACTTTTAAACGCCAAAATTTACTATTTTCATTAATCTATATCTTTCATTAATTTATAAATATTGAATAAAAATGGAATTTGCATGTTATTTCAATGTAGATTAAATTTTTATTTAAAATTTTTAATGAAATTTGGAATGTAGCCTAATCTGATTTTTTGCTTTAAAATGACGTATCCCACTTGTTTGTGAGACTTACGGTTTGTTCTGTGAAAGTGGGTGACAGACGGACGGACGGACTGAACGATTATAAAACCTTCCACTTTTTACGTTATAAACGTAGTGTGGAAGCTAAAATTATGTTTTTTGATGGAAAACCTGAAAGTCAGGTAACGAGTTTATACGTCTGTATCCCTCAGAGGGTAAAAAGTAAATATGTATATTTAATCTTCAGTGCATAAGATAAAAATAAATATTTATCTTTTTCAACTTCGTTCTTTAATCAGCGATTTGCAGCTGCCTTAAAAGATGCCTCAATCTTTGTTGGTTTAGCCATTATTCATTTTAGTTTCCCAGTCATTGGTTATCAGTTGATCAAAAACAGTTGAAATTTATGCCCAAACTGGGCTGGGGAGCCCAGTCGGTTAGGCGTCCGCCTAGCATGCGGAAGGTCCCAGGTTCGGGTCCGGGCATCGCCAAAAAAAAACCTGTCGACCTATAAACGGCCCGTGCAGCCAAAAATGTCCGACGAATAATACCCCGTATAGAGCGAGTGCACGTTAAATAACCTCCAAAGTCCCAACGCTGCGTAAGATGTCGTCCTTAACGGTTGCGTTGGGTTGGGTGCCCACTCAGGTGTCGGCTCGTCACCTCACTGTGGTTCTAAAATACGACGCCCGTCGCCAATAGCCCTCTTGTAGCTCTAGTGCGACGATAATTCAAACTGAACTAAACCAGGACCGTTGAATTAGCCCAGGGTTGACGTTCCTGCCAAATAGACATCTAAGTTAAGCTGTCCACTTCGGACTGCACAGATAACAAGATATACGCAGTATTGAAACCCGTGATTGAAGAATTGCAACATAAACTTAAGGGTTGATGGATGGTTTGGCAACCCATACCTCGTGACTATTCGCACTTATTCGCGTAATACTCTTGCCTCGTGAACTTGGTAAGTAAGGGTACATTTGTTACGAGCTGTCGATTTCAGCTCTGCAGGAGACTTGACAGAATTACGCTCAGGAATTAGAACCTGAAAGGTTCAAAGAAATTAATCAAACAGTTAATAAAGTGTATTGCCAATTTTGATAATAAAGTATTAATATAAAGTATCAGACATAAATTGTGAATATCTGTTATTTTTGCATTTTGTTTTTTACAATTGCTCCAAAGAATCTTTTTTGCTCATCGAAAATTATTCCGAAAGTGTAATGAGCCTCCGTGACTTAATCAATTCCTTTAGATATCTAAAGGTGAGCCAGTGGTGCTCTTGTTGATGTCAGGTTCGTAGGGACCAAATACATAACGACAGCCAAATAGTGAATTACTCATCAAAATGCCGCTATTCTTCTTTTGAGTTGTCAATAACAAAAAATGAATTTCTATCAGAATTTTTTTAGAAGTTCTAGAAAAATAACTTTTGTATTGTTGCAACAAAGAGTTAAGAGCACGTGCGTTTTCAACTTGCAATGCAAGTTGCAATGAGACTGCTAAATACGATAGCATTTCCAATCGAGTGCCCTGTACTTTTCTGTATCTTCGACATTAGTGGCTGTGACCCCTTGTGGTCTAGATAGCTAAACCCACTGGTCATTTCATATATCAAGGATGCTTAAACTGTCGGTTAGAACGCTTGCCTCACATCCAGTTCCATAATTGCCGAATAACTGACCAAATCTATACGACGGTGCTAAAAATTGCAAATAAAACTCGTTAAGGGAGTTGCGCGTTAAACTATGGCTTCGAAACTCCCGATCCGCGTCGATTGTCGCCCTTAAAAGTCCAATTAACATCGGAGTGGCTTCCAATCATGACTTGGTTCTGAATCAGGCCCAAATCATTTGAAATTCGCCAAGAAATTGAAATTTTTTATACTGTGTCATAGGCAGTAAACAATGATTTTTTAAATCGACTTTGAAGTTTATTAATGTAAAAGTTTACTAATTCATAAACACTACATCATCATCTTTGATTGATATGAATTTTTCTCCATCTTTTTAAGCTAGTTGGTCAAAATGCTTTTGATCAGATAAATAAGCTTGATTCTCAATTAAAATAAAATTTAAAGTTAGTGTCTTTATTAATTTTCAAAGAATTCAATTAAGTTGAAAATAATCTATTTGAAATAACTTTTGCATAAATTATAATCAAGTATTTTGTAAATTTCGTATAAAGACTCAGTTTCATATAACTCAGATTGTTATAGCAAGTGCTATAGATCGGAATTTTTGGGGCGAATTTACGACAATAAGCGATAATCGGCATAAAAATTATGATAAATGATACGATATTTTTAAGAACGAAACAAATAATTTACTAATGGAAACCGTAAAGTATATATAGTATAATATTTGTAGCAACATGTCGCTGCAAGGACGTGCACCCCTCTCCCGGATTTCGAATTTTGAAAAAATAGTAGAACAGTTTAAAAATTCGCCTATTTCGCTTTGATTTAGGTGTAAAGGTATAGTACATAGATATTATAATTTGTATCTATTTTAAACAACTTACCACCTATTTTACAGAACAGCTACTTCCGAATGGAGAATATTGGATGGGCGGCAAATCAATAGTAGCTACAGCGGCAATCTTTAAATCGGCCTGAGTAAACGTTACACGTTAATATGAGTAAACTTCTCATAAATTTTGTGTAACTAAACTCCATAAAATTGGTGGGAGCTACTTCTACCAGTTTTATGGGTTAACGTTATGCAGCAGTTATGCATCGTTTCATAAAGCTTTCTGCTTTTTGGTAGGATTGGGCCGTAAACTGAACTCCCTTGTGGTTCTTGTCACTGTCATTGTTTCTTTCGAGGAGTTACTCAATGAAAAGATGAATGAGTGGGAGGCCCCTCTTGGGGAAATAGGCATTTTGTTACTGCTGATCTTGGATTGATATAGCCCAGAGCTAGATCAGTGGGTCTGGTTTTAACCCTTTATGTACCGATGGTACTTATAAGTACCACTTAAACCGCTGTTTCACTTTTCATTACTTAATTTGGGGAAAACGGGGATAAATAGAACTTTTTGATTGACAAACTCAGTTTTAACACATGAAAGTCTATTAAGGTTAAATATTTTTTTTTATAAACTTTTACTTGAGTTTCCTGCGCCAACTCGTGGTGGACTGACGGTACTTACAAGTAGTACCATTTAAAAAGCCGCTGTTTCACTTTTCATTGCTCAATTTGGAGAAAACGGGGATAAATAGAACTTTTTGATTGACAAACTCAGTTTTAAAACATGAAAGTCTATAAAGGTTAAATAAAATTTTCTTTAAACTTTTAGTTTAGTTTCCTGCGCCAACTCGTGGTGGACTGACGGTACTTACTAGTAGTACCATTTAAAAAGCCGCTGTTTCACTTTTTATTGCTCAATTTGGAGAAAACGGGGATAAATAGAACTTTTTGATTGACAAACTCAGTTTTAAAACATGAAAGTCTATAAAGGTTAAATAAAATTTTCTTTAAACTTTTAGTTTAGTTTCCTGCGCCAACTCGTGGTGGACTGACGGTACTTACTAGTAGTACCATTTAAAAAGCCGCTGTTTCACTTTTTATTGCTCAATTTGGAGAAAACGGGGATTAATAGAACTTTTTGATTGACAAACTTAGTTTTAATACATGACAGGGTGGTAACAGAACCTGGAAATCAAGGGATTCTCAGGGAACTTTTTAATTCTGGAAATATCAGGGAATTTTTCAAATTTCGCTAAATATCAGGGAATTTTTCCATTTCGGATTATGTAAACAGTAGGTTTAGGTTGTTCTTGCGATCACTATACTAGCGGACACTTCTTGATCAAAAGAAAATATTCTGGTTGGTCCGATTGGCCTGAACCAGAAACGAAAGTAAACTCAACTATCTTCCTATCATGCAGAGGCAAAAAACTGTCAACTATTATCAAACGCCAAATATGCTCCAAAGTCCCAACGCTGTGTACGATGTCGCCCTTAACGGTTGCGTTGGGTGCTACTCAGGTGTCGGCTCGTCACTTGACTGTGGTTCTAAATTACGACGCCCGTCGCCACTCTTGTAGCTCTAGTATGACGATAGTTCAAACTAAACCAAACTAAAAAGTAATTGTAGAATCAGGGAATTTTTTATGAAAGTAGCAGGGAAATCATGGAAATATCAGGGAACTTTTTTTTAAGGATTTTGTTACCACCCTTTGCATGAAAGTTTATAAAGATAAAATAAATTTTTCCTTAAACTTTTACTTTAGTTTCCTGCTCCAACTCATGGTGGACTGACGGTACTTATAAGTAGTACCACTTAAAAGGCCGTTGTTTTACTTTTCATTGTTCGTTTGAGGGAAAATACATGGTAGTGAGCTTTCATGAATGCAGTTTGCGATTTCAACATATTAAGGACTAAAAAGGTAAAATAAATTCATTTAACAAAATGTCATTGTTAATCAGTGTAATTTAGAAATTATAAGGAGATAGGAGGAAAAAAGAAAATAAATTCGGGACATAAAGTGAATTTTATGTTCCAACTATTTTTTACCTTTTATATTCTAATTATTTGCAATAGCTTTCATTAAAATATTTAAAGACGGATAAATCAATGTAAAACTTAATTCCGGGCATAAAGGGTTAAATGCTGGAATTCGAAGCATCCCCTCCCCGTTCGAATCCCAGAATGTTAGTTTTGCCCAATTGAGATGTCTGATATACGCTCTTGGGATTCCAGAAAAAATACTGCAATATTTCAGCCCTAAAAATACACATTTCTTTGCTTGCTATGAATGTAAAAACAAGTTTAGTTTAGTTTGAATTATCGTCGCACTAGAGCTACACGAGGGCTATTGGTGACGGGCACAGTCGAGTGACGAGCCGACACCTGAGTAGGCACCCAACGCAACCGTTAAGGCGACATCGTACGCAGCGTTGGTACTTTGGAGGATATTTAACGTGCACTCCCTCTACACGGGGTATTATTCGTCGGACATTTTTGACTGCACAGGCCGTTTGTAGGTCGGCAGTTATTTTGGCGATGCTCGGACCCGAACCTGAGACCTTTCGCATCATGCTAGGCGGACGCCTAACCGACTAGGCTTCCCAGCCCCCTGTGAAAACAAGCTGTATCAGTTATTTGTAATTGATAGTTCATTCTAACATTGTTTTTTAAATACAAAATTCCTTTACAATTTACTTCTGAAAAGATTTCTCTACAAAATAAATGTGGGAAACCTATGTTTTTTTAATTGCAATTTATACATTTGAAAAACTTTTCTGATACTGTTCTTTTTTAAAATATTAAAAAAAAATAGGAAGGCAAATAGTTTTCTAAAGATTCAACTTTAACATAATATGTATTTTAATGCCCCCCACCACCACCACCACGCACAAAATTATGCAATCACCAAAATTTCTCCAAAACTAACATCTTTTGAAATTTAATGAAAATAGTTACCGACAACTTTCCTAGAAAATGAATCGCATGGCCTTTATTAATAAATGCCGGCGTCGAGGAGGCGATTACAGGGTATTTCAACTTTACGGCGTCGCCGAGTCCGGACATAAAACAGCCGGATAATAAATAAAAACTGTAAACTCGAAAATGGAATAAGATCAAATTAAATGTGAAATAATCACGTTGATTCTAAAGTCCGGTTGTCCTCTGAAAGTCTGGCTGGACCTTGTTCTTTTCTTTGTTTAACCTGTTATTTTTTTAAGTTGAGTATTTCCTTTTTAATTTCTAGATTCAAATAAAAAAAATTACAATCAGTAAAAGTAAAAAAAAAATTAATAACATTTGGTTGTGCAAGTTTGATGTGCCTTTTTGTGGGTCACAAATTTTTGACTTATTTTAAATTACATAAAAACTAGAAGCTTTTATAAAGGCCGTCATGTCTGTCCGTTTTTAAGGGGGACGCTCACATTTCAGTGTTTAGGACTTTTTAGATCTTTTTATTTGACACTTAAGAATTTTTAGAAATCTCAGACTATAGGCACAACAAAAATTGGGTGGCCCCTTTACGGAAAATGTTGTGCATGATTGCCCGTATAGTGATGGTACTAGTTGGCCGATGTATCTTATTTTCTGCTAACATTTTATCGGTTTCCTTTTTGTATCGATCAAACCAATCACTAACAATGTCTGAGTTAACACCTATCTAAAAACGAAGTTGGACCCGAAATTTTTAAAAAATTACAGTAATTTTGGTAATCCATAGCATTTAGCATAATAGAAACTTTATTTAAGGGGCCCTAGGCCCAGGCCTTAAATCATAGGCCCATGTCCTAATATATTATATATATATATATATATATATATATATATATATATATATATATATATATATATATATATATATATATATATATATATATATATATATATATATATATATATATATATATATATATATATATATATATATATATATATATATATATATATATATATATATATATATATATATATATATAATATATATATACCATAATATACGTTACTTACCATATTGAAAAACTAGCGAAAAAAATAAGGCGCTCTTTTCTTATATAAACGAGGAAAAGGAAGTAATGAAATGGACAACAGAAGGGCGACCGGAACCACTAAACCGTTGTTTGTGGACAGTTGGCGCCCTGGACCGTGGAGGGTTAATCATGGTGGGCTTTAATGGGAAGGGCGTGTGCTTTTAATTGTTTGCTTTGTTCGTGAGCAGACGCTCATTCATTTCTTTGTTGGTAAGGTATGGCGGATTTTACGGGAATGTATGTTTTTTTTTATGTACTGTATATAATATTGTTTAGTCATGATTAGAATGTGGTATTAGAATGGGAATTATCGGAATTGTCATCCAATTATTTACTCAATACATCAAAGATTTTTTAAAAATATCTTTTACAAATTCTCAAATTGTATGGGCTTTTAGCTTTTTTTTTAAATTAAAATTTCTACTGGTATTTTTCCTGAAACGAATTTGTAATTTGTGTGCTAACGTAAAATGTATATAACTGAACATTTCTGTGAATGCATGTCTAACCATTAATATATTTCCTCTTTTGGTTTTCAGGCATTATGGATTAATATAAACTTATTACAGAAGTTGTGAATCAATGTAAATTAACTTTTTATTGTGCCGTTTTAGTAATATATGAACGCATTTTTCTAACTGCAATTTTTTTTTCGATTCCTTATATTTGACTACATCGTTCCTACTTTTTTGATATTCCAATAATTTGGCTTTCTTGCAATTAATACCGATTTTGTTTTAAACTAAGAATTAAATTCATTTTCGCGTAATTTTTCTGACAATTTCAACGCCCAGCATTTTTTCAACACTCGGATTTGAACTGCTAACTGTTTTAACTTTTCCTTAAAGTCCTAATATTAATAGACACAAATCACCTCCCACATCATTTAACACAGTCTTGTCAGAACTCTTAACTAAACGCAGGGCCCGATCACGACTTGTGTGCAAGGGAAGCCTGCCCTGGAATTGGGAGGCCCTTATGCAGCGTCTCAGACATGGGCCTAATGGGCTAATTGTACGGGCTAATGGGCTAATAGCACGGGCTAATGGGCTAATAGCAACCAACTTGTATAAATTTATATTTTACCATACCTTAACCAAGGCAATGGAATAGTAGTTGTCGTAACAAATTGTTTTACCCATTGTTATATGGTTAATCCAATATGGTAAATCAATGGGTGATAGTACGGGGTATTGTTAAAGGTTGATTTGGGGGGCCCTTCAAATTTTGAAGAGGAAGCCTGTGCTTCCACGGCCTATTCGGTTATCGGGCCCTGACTAAACGTCAAGGACAAGTCATTCAATTAACTACATTTGTGACACCCTACAATAAATAATTGCTCAAACGAGTTTATGATAACGAGCTTATGCATTTTGTATCTCATATTATAACTTCCTACTACTATTTATAAACCGTCCTACAATTACTCTACCCTTAAAGACTGTGTTTTCATAATTGATCTTATCCGGTCATTTATGCTACCATTAAAACTCGCTTTATGCTGTGTCTTTTGTAAGGGGCATTTTATTAGGATCATTTTTAGTGGGCGAATAATGATGTGACTCAGGGTGGGTTCATTACATTGTTCAAATGATCTAGTGGTTAGAGCCGGGTCTCCAAAGTATTTTCTCTGTGTCAATCTAACGTAAAAAAAATAAAAATTTTCAGTGAGATAAATACTCCGGCTGTATTGAATTTTTTTACAGTTTTTTATTTGATAAATGTAGCTGGCTTACAGGACTCTATAAATCCACTTTTTGAAATTAGTTCCAAGATTTTGTTGTGAAATTATTTTTTAAAAAAAATATTCGAACCGATTTCAAAAATTGCTATTATAGAGCCCTGTAAGCCAACTGCCACATAAAAAAACATTTGCAATAATATTCAATACAGCCGGAGTAATTTGGCTTCGAAGCGTATTTTTTCCCCATTGGATTAACGCAGAAAGAAGACTTTAGTTGGGAGACGCGGCTACTGCAGCCATTCCACCTTTAAAGTGAAGAATATAGTTTCCAGTTGCATCTGAAGATTTTACCCAAAACCAAAAAATAGTAAACGATTTAAATTTAAGTCTTTCGGTCTGGGCGTGTATGGTCTTTAAAGGGTTAACATACTCGTCTCATTTAAAGAAACATTATCTATCAATTCAAATCGGGTTCTGCGCAAACGGAATTTGAACGTTTGATTTCGTTAATACTCAGCTGAAGTTTAACTTTAGTAAAGACGCCGAGCATTGAGAAACGCTTAGTAACTTTTATTTTGCTTTGTTCATGAATGACAGTGAAATTTCCGATTGTGCTTTGTGATGACCTCATCTAAATCAATCGTCCCACGTTTGTAGCAGCCATAATTGATTGATTGACTGAATTGGCAGACATCATGACTTTATGCGCTGTTTGCCATTGTATGTCATTTGTCGTTTCACTTTCAAGGGCGAATTGTTTTGAGTTTTTTTTGCATTGCTTAAAATAACTGTTGTATTAATCCGGAGCCATTATTTACCAGATAAATTGTACACTCTTAAAACAAAAGAGTGAAATCCACTCCTATAGGGGAAGTGCATTTTCGGCACCGGAAAGGAGTGGAAATTAAAACCGCTCGTTTTAAGAGTGTAGGACGTAAATTGTTTTCCTTTATTTCTTTTACCCACTCCGCAAAAAGAGTGAAATCCACTCCTATAGGGGAAGTGCATTTTCGGCACGGAAAGGAGTGGAAATTTACTCAGACTGAGTTAAAACCGCTCGTTTGTTTTAAGAGTGTATATGTAGGGTCTTCCTTAATCACATGTTAGTTAACCTTAGAACTAGAATGTGTTCTGCAGCGAACAAGAAAACACTTTAACAACCCATTAACGACGGTTGGAAAGAAAATTTGCCAACCGTCGTAAACGAGCTTTCTGCTTAAGTTTATCTATAAATAAACAAAATATAAGACGAATATAAACTATTGTCCTAAAAAATTTATCTGGGACAAATTAAGTGACACGAAAAACGAATTTTAAAAACTTAACGTTTTATATTTGTAAATGAAGGTGTTAATGATGTTCACAAAGTCGTTAATGCGTTAAAGAGGGCCAATTACGATAGTTTAGGTTTAGAAGAACTCATATTTTCTACCCATTCCATTTGCATTCTCAGAAAAAACATGTGTGGTAAGCTTCAGAATAGTTCAAAAGACCACTTTAAATGTGGTTGGTGTATTTTTAGTAGAAAATAAGGGGCGTAGCAAGTATTAGGAAATGGTGCTTTTGTTAGCAAATATTTATTCTTTGTACGGAAGGAGCATGGATAGACTCTGAAGCTGATAGTCTACTTGACGTATAAAATACAGAAAGAGGAGAGAGATTTGGCCATGAGGTGTTATGACGTTGATGTTCAAGACGTCCATTGTTATTTTTCAAGGGTTGTGCTATTTTTATAGTGGGTTATTTTTCTATATCTGTGCTAAAATAGAGCCGTCAGCTATAGTTCTCTATTTATAAAATTATTTCCATTTATATTTACAAATAATGTGATCTGGAAAGAAATGAGGAAAGGACATGACAAAACAAAAAAAAATTATATAATATAGTTTGTGGCATGCTAAATCCTTCGGAACATTTAAATCAGTCTTCTGTTTCTTCTAAATGTAATGTAACAACCACTTAATGTTTGCGCAATATATTTTTTTTCTTCCTTGCGTTGGGTGATACTCCAGTTACCTCGTTTTGTAGCTTAGGTTCCATAATTTTTCATTTAGCGAATTCAGAACAAGTAGGTGTGTAACAGAATGTCACTTACAAATGTTTCCATACACAAAGTTCATGCGTTTAAGAAAAAGCGACAAACGCAACATTTAGTTATACGTATATTAAACTTTTTAACGCCAAAATTTGAACTATTTTACTAAAAAATTTCACACGTGCATTTTCATCATAAATAAAGTTTCTCATGCGGCTTGTTGTGAGTGTCAATGGCGATTTAATTCCATTAAAATTGTCATTCTAATGTTTTTTTAAATGAGTGACTGACGGACGGATATGACCTTCATAAAAACTTCCACTTTTTACGTTATAAACATACTGTCCCTGGACAAATTATTAGACGCACTGCAAGATTTCATGTAAAATTTTAATTACCGGGTGATATTGTACCGTTATATTATTTTAAATTGATTTGTTTTTTTAGTTTTATATTATACAATCACAATTACCGATTTATTTGACATAAATAAAACAGTATTCATTTAGAAAAGCATAAGTTTATTAAGTTTTAAAGAAAAGTGAAATTAATGTTAGTAAAAGTCAATATTTAGTTGAGCCACCTTTAGCCGCTATCAAAGCTTTAATTCTGCGCGGCATGCTATCAATGCAAGACTGTAACTGTCTCCTGCATTTGAGGATGATGATTACACACATAAATAATCTTATAATAAATAATTAATATAAATTAATCTTAATCATAATTATCTTAAAATAAATACAAATATGTAGTCTATAACAATTCTTTTAAATAAAAATCAATAATATTGTAGTTTAAATATACCATTATTGCATAAAAACTCTTAAGAAACATAAAATTACTATATAAAAAAAATACAGTGCGTCTAATAATTTGTCCAGGGACTGTATAGTGTAGAAGCTAAAAACCAATTTGTTCGAAGTTAAAATTCACAGCACGACCGTCGATCCCTAATTATATCAAGATCAATTTTTCTCCGTTAAATTTCCCATGACGTCACAGGTGTGACGTGTAGAAGTTTCCTGCCGATCGAATCGGTCGTCACTATTGTCCCAATGGGACTTTTATGCAAATGGTCGTCTGACCCTCGCACGAGAGAGTGAATCACGATTCACAGGGGTAAACGACTTTCGCTCGGCTGGTGGGAAAACACTGAAAAGTCCTGGAAGCAGTGCCTGATCTTTTATAAGGATCTTTTTTCCAGTTTTTGTTAGTTTTTTTGTTTGTTTTGTTTTTTGTTTGGGTATAATCTGAAATGTTGCTCTTAATTTTCCTCAATGATTGTATAATTTAATGTGTTGCCTGGAAGGTCCCGGGGGCCCCTTGGCAACAAATGTATTCTGTTTTGAAAAATAAAAAAGTTTCTTCTTTGTTGGGCTCCAAATTTGAGTAATTTAACATGCTGAACTCTGTTGCACTCCGAAACTTCAGTAAACAGAGTCATTTTGTGGGTCCGCAATATTTTTATTGCTATAATTAAAATACACGAGCCCAGAAAAGTGAATTAAATTAATAGTTATTTTTTTTAAAAAAAATTGCTTTTAGCTTTTGATTCAGAAATTGATCCTTTTATGAGCAATCATACACTAAAGTTTCCTCTAAGGGGCTCCTGAAATTTTCGGTGCCTGCAGTCCGCGTTGTCCTCGATCAGGCCCTGCATGAAAGCAATGATACACTACACTCCTTAAAACAAAAGAGTGAAATACACTCCTATAGGGAAAGTGCATTTTCGGCACGGAGTGGAAATTAACTCAGAGTGGAAAAGGAGGAGTGGAAATTAACTCAGACTGAGTTAAAACCGCTCGTTTTAAGAGTGTATGACGTAGATTGTTTTATTTTATTTCTTTTACCCACTCCGCAAAAAGTGAAATCCATTCCTATAGGGGAAGTGCATTTTCGGCACGGAAAGGAGTGGAAATTAACTCAGACTGAGCTAAAACCGCTCTTTTGTTTTAAGAGTATGTGTTTTGCTTACACACAATTTCTGCATCAAAAGGTATTGAGCTGTAAGAAATAAAAAGAACCATTAGTGGGTCAATTTTGTGGTTATGACCAACAATACTATTATTATACCGGTCCACCTCTAATAAATATAAGCCTTAAAATGCTCAAATGGGACCTTTTGTAAAAATTTACATAGCTTTTAGGTTTTTACTTGATGGAACGCAAGACTTGTTTTCAATATGGCAAAGTATAAACCGATAGCCTGTCTTAAAAAGCAATTACGGATAGATTAAAAAATATATCTTGTAAAAACTTAAGTAATTCAGGCTTCAGTACGCATCTGATTACCGTTTATGTTACATTGAGCAACTGTTCTCAAACAACGTATGCCCATTATTTCATCCCAACTCATTTTTTTATTTAAAAAAAATATCAACAGTAATTACCACACCGAATCTAGGTCACTCTCATACCTTCATATCTCTCTTACAACCCCGCATTTTTCCGAATCACCTTTTGTTCCACAAGTACGACTTGAAGAAACCTTGACGACATAATTGCCCGACCGCTATCATCAAGAGCGGGTGATTCTCAATGCTTGACGATATCGCAGTATATTCAGAAGAAAAGTGGTATATTTCTCATAAGGTTTACAAGACATGGCAGAAGCACCGATTTTCCGGTTATTTTTTTTGTAACTTACTGACTTAAATAACTTATACTGACTTTTGTAACTTACTGAACTTGACTGACTGAGGTGCGACTGCCGGTTTCCGTCATTTGGAAGAAATCCTGTTTCCGGGCACTACTGTTTCCTTCTTCGTTTTATTATATTGCAATGTGATAAGAAAAAAAAGGAGGGTAATAATCAAAAAAGCCCAGTGGCTTAGTGGTAGTGCTTCGCAATGCCACACCATAGGTCCGGGGATCGAATCCCGGATTGGGCGAGGTTGACCCATCCTTTCATCCCTTGTGTGGGTCGATAAAATGGGTACCAAGCATGCTTGGGAACTAAACACTGGGGGTTCCGCGTGAGGCGACCACCTTACCGGGACATATGCCTAGCACCCCAGAGCCCTAGGTCACGAAAGCTGAAATGGGCACGGCAGGCCTTGGTCCAGTAATGGGCTGTTGCGCCTATGAGTTTAATAATCAAAAAAAATAATAACAATCTTTTGTTTTTTAGGACCCTTTAGACATTAACTATAGTACGATTTGAAAAGTCCTAAGCTTTATCCCTACAAAGTACTAAACGTTTAATGATCACGTTGATTCTGAAATAGTTGAAAAGGAACAATATAGGTATACCAAAGTTTTAAAAAGATCAGTAAAAAGGGACAAAACTGTTATAGCCTTTTACACCTTTTGCATTATAAATTCATTGACATTAATTACAAGTCAATATTCGTCAGTAAAAACTCTTCAATTTTAACTAGCTTAGCTATACTCATTAAAATTCAAAATAGGCAGGTAAAAAAGTTTGACAAACACTTTTCATTTATATTTCTTATTTGAATGAAAAACTAAAGTCCTCGGCGCAACAGCCCATTAGTGGGCCAAGGCCTGCCGTGCCCATTTCATCTTAAGTGACTTAGGGCTCTGGGGTGCTAGGCATATGTCCCGGTAAGGTGGTCAGCCTCGCGCGGAGCCCCCAGTGTTTAGTTCTCAAACATGCTTGGTCCCCATTTTATTGTCCCACTTAAGGGTTGAAAGAATGCGTCAACCTCGCCCAATCCGGGATTCGATCCCCGGACGTGTGGCGGGGCAATGCGAACTACCAATAAGCCACTGGGCATCCTTATTTGAATAAACCTATGTAAAAACGTCGCTTGTATATGAAATCCTTATATAGATGAGGATGAAGACTCGTCGAATGTGACAACACAATGCATGTTGTATGTACGAGATTGTTTTATTGTTTATGCAAGACTGGCTCATCCTCAAATCGAGATAAGAGCTTTTCCTCTTCTGCGGTTTACTTCATTGTATTCATTCATTCCGTATCGAATCATTCAATCAACGACCTTTCATAGACAAATATTTTGATTACATGATAGTCTATCAGCTATTTATAATCATTTAGAATGTTAAAAATACACTGATACCTGGGTCTGAAAAATAATATTAGCAATTGGTATTTTTGTAAATTGATATATTTTCTCAATTTCCGTCTAATCCGTCCTCCAATCCGTCATTTATGTAAAGTCCGCTATGCATTAACTAGAACTTTACTTATACGATATACATTGACCATTCCGACATGTATATTCCTTTTCCCATTTTGGAATGGCTTCACGATAGGCTAGGGGAGCCCAGTCAGTACGACGCTTGCCTTGCTTGCGAAAGGTCCCAGGTTCGGCATTGCCAAAATAACTGACCACCTGTGCAGCCAAAAAGTCCGACGAATAATTCCCGTGAGATATGCTCGAAGAAAATGTACACTAAAGTCCGACAGTACGAAGTTGCTCCTAAAAGTTGCGATCGGTGCTTACTCGGATGTTGGCTCGTCACTTGACTGTAGTTCTCAATTATGACGCGGGGCTGGGAAGCCCAGTTAAGCGGTTAAAGCGTTCGCCTTGCATGCGGAAGGTCCCAGGTTCCGTTCCGGGCATCGCCAAAATTACTGCCGACCTATAAACGGCCCGTGTAGAGGTAATGCCTGATCAGGCGTCACTCAACCCTGGTTCTAAATTACGACACCTATCTTCAATAGCCCTCGTGTAGCTCTAGTGGGACGATTCCCAGAATGTTTGTAGATTTGTATGCTTTTGAGGGAGTTGAAGGGGAGGAAGGCTGGTTCGAGTGGACAAATATTTTTACTTAAAAGTAGGAATTCTTCTTTCCTGCATTACAAAAGCTCCCATAGTTCAGGCTTTGGACTCTGTCTGATCCCCTCCCCTCTCTCTTAATCCTTTTCTTCAATGCTCTCATTCATTTTCCAAATATTCTCATTTGACAGTTAAGTCTTTGTAAGAACGAATAACACTTAACTTTCTGCCCCTCCGGCCACCATCAGGCCTGACAATCTTCTGTTTTCGCAACCCTGCACTCTCGCTTCTGACGGAATGTTGTAAAAGCGGCCTTTTGCAACACCGCAAACCACTTTCCCTGGTTTCGTCCATCGCCACACACAGAACATTCCATCCCGCTCAGAGGTGTCTTTTTCTTGACGCTGGACGCGTCAAATTCTTCCTTATTGTCTTGATTTAGAAGATTTTATAGCGTCACGACCTCTCACATCCTTATTAGCTTATTCTGTCTTGATTTATAAGGTAGTGATTTGCCTAATAAGGTGCTTGAAAGATGAAATGTGTTGAAATTTCGTATTGGAATTATAGCGAACTGTGCAAATAGATGCTTGTTCCGGGTGATGATGCTTTGACAGACTTGTTGACAGAACTTTGGATTATACAGAAATTTGGTCTTCAAACTCCATGTCAATTTCAGGTATTTTTTTTTCTTTGTATTCTATTAAGCTCCAAAAAAGGTATCGTACATATGAAAGAGCTACAATAAAAGGTTAGTTAGGTTAGTTTGAATTATCGTCGCACTAGAGCTATTGGCGACGGGCGTCGTATTTTAGAACCACATTCAAGTGACGAGCCGACACCTGAGTAGGCACACAACGCAACCGTTAAGGGCGACATCGTACACAGCGTTAGGACTTTGAAGGATATTTAACGTGCACTGCCGCCACACGGGGTATTATTCGTCGGACATTTTTGGCTGCACGGGCCGTTTATAGGTCGGCAGTTATTTACGCGATGCCTGGACCCGAACCTGGGACCTTCCGCATGCTAGGCGAATGCCTAACCGACTGGGCTTTTTTGATGACGAATGAAGTTTTTTTGCAGACGAGATGATCGATGAAGGTTTCATGCTGATAGTTTGCAGTTTTGGTGAAAATTTATTGCTGACGAAATCATCATATTAAATTTCGAAGGAAATCTGCTGCTTGTGTAAAGGTTTATTGCAGCTTAGTTTTAGAAAGATATAACTTTGCATAAATCAACGATCTATGAAGGTTTTCTGCTGATATTTTGCAGTTTTCGTAAAGGTTTTTAGGAGATTAAATCATTATATTAAAGTTTGAAGAATAACTGTTGCTTTTGTCTGTATATAGACATACTAGCTGTTATACCCGACGTTGCACGGGTAGAGGTGGAAAAATAATTTAACAGTCAATTTAACTATTTTTTTTTCCAAAATGAAAAATACGCTATAAACTGCCCTCATAAATGTCATCACAATTCCCTCATAAATATAAAACCTTTTAGCTCATTTGGCCGGTTTGGGAAAAAATTTGGCGAGAAAATAGATATAGCTACAAACACACCCATTATACAGCTCTAACACAATGACCTTCGAACAACCAACCAGCTTATAAATTATTTATAAAAAAAATGCCCATTTGGAGAGTTTTAGTTAATAATTGGCGAGTTTGGCAACGTATTTGGCGAAAAAATAAAGACATAAAACTCTAATATGCAGCTCTAGTGCGACGGCCTTTATTAACCATCATAGTTCAGTAATAGCTTAACGATAAATTTATTGCTTAAATATGCATACATGCAGTCAACAGAAAAATCAATGAAAAAATCATCAAATAAACCCACAATAAAATCCGGGAATGGAGACTGTCGGAATTACGTCACTTAAAAAACATGTCAATTATTTTTCAAATAATGAATTTAGTTTCTGAAGTTAATGGCAACAGAATAAAATAAACATTTTGAATTTTAAATGTTTTCGTTAAAAGTTTTATTTAATTTTTTCAGCCGATGGCATCAGGAAAGTAAAAAAAATGATCGGATTTGAGCCAAAGTGGTGTAGTTTTTTCAGAAAAACGTTCGAAACGATAGAAGGAATGGTCTGATTCGAAAAATTCTTAGCCTATATTTGATCCGGAGATGAGATGAATTTTTGTGCCAAATTTCGTGACAATCTGTTGCGTGGTTCTTTAGATCTCGTGTCTTATACAAACAAACGGAAGTTGCCTTTTATGTATATAGATTAACGGAGTTCCCCAATGCCCAATTTTAACCAAACCCTGGAGATTTTTTTAAATTTTCTTCGTCCTATGTCATCTCTCTTACCCGTGAGGAAGTTTGCGTACGCTAAATGGATATGGTAAATACAAGTAAGCGACGTCATAGGCGTCATAGCTGCTTCGAAATAGGTTATTCCAATTTCGGCAATTAAATTTCGTATTTCTACTTGTGCTTTTAAATTTCTTACGTACGTTTATCCGTTGTATTTTCCTCCTACTATGGAAAATCAGCAGATACCTGTTCCTAGGTCTTCCCTTCGTGATATATTTCCGTCTTTTTTTATATATATTACTCACTGTGGTTAACTTTCTGCCATGACGTATAAATACGTATGTTAGGTATTTTTGTTCTCCACTGACGTACACTAGGTACTTCATATAACATCCATGACTGCGAAACTCTAAATCTAATATAATCTAATACACGTAAGACGTGTTGAAGCGTCGTATCAATTGCTGCTGGATTAACCCAACTGTTTCAGTTGCTGTAATTAAATTTCGCATTTCCACTCTCGCGCTTTTAATCACTTATATCCTTTTATAGTGATTGCCCGAGCGCATGTCGATCTTAAACGCCAATTTCCTCGATTTCTGGCGTCACCATTTGGCGACGTCTCAAGGTAAGACGGATGTGACGTCGCTCGAGCGAATCGTGGGACTTCCTCTCTGCGCATCCTCACGTGCGTGCGACTCCTGACCTTTTTGTTTCAACTATATACTTCATATTGTTAATTTTTGTTGTTTGTTTTGGTTGGTTGTTTTTTTAATTCGTCGCAACTGAACCGAGTTATTATCATCCCTTTGAACCGTCCGTTTCCTTGGTGCCTTTGTGAAAACTGATTTTGGTGAGATATTTCTACTTATTTTTAATTTGGGGAGGAGGGTGATTTATTATAAATTACTGATTCTCCAAAAAAAAATAATAAAGTACTTTTGTGGGGAAAAAGTTCATGAGAAGTATAGAAAATTGTAAAACGGTTGAGCCTTAATTCCACACACAAGGCCGCTCTGATATACTTATTACATAACTATGCATTTTGACAATTGAAGAGCTTAGTGGATGAACGTGCTCTGTGACATTTTTCAAAAATTGAGTTTTATTAAGAACATATTATTCCCTTCTTTAATGATAACAAGGTTCACCGATTTCATAAACTTTAAACTAAATACATTTTTTACGTTTTAACGGATCTATGTGCGAACTATAAACTTTAAGGCGCATGTTCTCGTTTTCAAATTGTTGTCACAAAGCACGTCCTTCCACTAAGCTCTTCGATTTTGTTTTTAATGAATTACGAAAATATTTTATTTTATGACTAGCAAATAAATACCCGTTCTTCGCACGGACTAAAATAATATAAAATCGATCCAAGTATATGTGTCATTTGATTTGCAATAAGGATAATAAACTTTGCCTTTGTTCCCGTTCATTATAAAGAATAAAATCCCGTTACTTATATTGCTTTAAAATTCCAAAATAAAAATGCATCACTATAAAATGCCCTCATATCACAAAAATCTTCCTCAATATGAACTTACTGTCATCGCGATTTTCCTGATAAATTCAAAATTAACTATAAATGTATAACAATGTTATTTCCCGTCAAAACCTCCATTCTGGGTTTTTTTAAAAATAAATTAGCTCATTGGCACGTTCAATTATTTTTCAAATCATTAATTTAGTTTCTGAAGGTAGAGGCAAGAAAATAAAAGCAATTTCAATTTTAATTAATTTGTGTGTTCATTTTAATTTCTTCTCTCGAATGGCAACACGAAAGAGAAAAAATGATCGGATTTGAGCGAAAGGGGTGTATTTTTTTCAGAAAATTGGAATTTTCTCTAAAAATGGAACAAATATGAAAAAACTAAGCCTCAAGTGCACACGTTGGTATTAAAGGGAATCTATCTTAAAAATTTCGAAATTCCGAGGGCAGTATAAGTAGGTCTTTTACGATCCACAGACAAACAGACTCTTCTTTTATTATTATAGACTATTTTAAAAAGATTTACGTGGGATATCGACATCGCCAAGCAAAACCTGAATTTCCCGAAAGACAGCGAAATTCTTGTAAACCTATAGTTTTGTGGTACGGTTGCTGGATTTTCATGTCCCATACTCACTGTGCCTTATCCAGAGCCGGCAGTTCCTTCTTAAAAAAATCTGTAGTTCTGTTGTTGTAGGTTTAATTTAGCCAATAGGTAATTTATAATGTATCAATAGGTATATTCATAATTTTATAAGGAAAATTAAAACTTATTTCTATTTTTTCGTCTCAAAGATAGCCTGTAAGCAGCTGCATTACATCTAACTCTAAATAGGGGGGCCACCAACCTTCTCAATAGCATCGAATTGCACTTTAAGTTATGTTGAAATGTTTGTTTTTTAAAAAGTTGTTTCTTTATGATCGCTAATACTCGAGCCCTTATCCAATGTCTATCACTTGGATGTTGTACGGCGTTATATCTGTATACTATTTAATTTGCAACAACGTTGGTATTCTAAAGAGGCTTACAAAGTCTTCCGCATCGTGACTGACAAAACCCCCATTAGCCTGTTCCCAGCCCGTATTACTTACACTCGAATAACGGTGAAAATGCCACTTTCCAGTTTCCACTAGCCTGCATTTAGAATAATGATGACCGGGTATATGGGGAATATATTTTGATCGTAGGCCAAGCACTGTGCTGCGAGTTGACTGAGCCTGTATCATTGTTTGGTGTTTATCAATGGACTTTAAATGATACTGCAATCAGTTGCATTATTTTTTTATTAAGAGCTTCTTTGACCATTCCCGCTTATAAATCGGAAATTGGTCTGGATCTAACCATAAATATAGTCCGACAAATAATACCCCGTGAAGATGGAGTGCACGTTAAATAAGTCCCGACGCTGCGCACGATGTTGCTCCTAAAACTTACTGTTGGTGCCTACTCGGGTGTCGGCTCGTTACTTGACTATGGTTCGAAATTACGACGCCTGTCTCCAATAGCCCTCGTGTTGCTCTAGTGCGACTCTAATTCGACTGGATCTGACCGTGGTTCTGGAGCTATATATACACTGTTAAAAATTAGGCACTTTGTTTCACCAAAAATATGGTTCCTAGTAGCTGCAACGGCTGTGGTGGTGAAACGTTAAACCATATTTTTGGTATTCGGTTGAACCATTTCTAAGGTTTTTGTTTTCAAATCCAGAAAAATGGTTCAACCAAACACCGAAAAAATGGTGAAGCATTTCACCACACAGCCGTTGCAGCTACTATGAACCAATATCATGGTGAGACCAAGCACAAAATTTTTAACAGTGTAGTAATTGGCTAGCCTAGAACTGAGCATTGACTAGTTAAGAATTAAATGTGAAAATTGTGTGTGCTGTACAGTGTACATACATGGTATAAGAGTTATCAGAGTACACTCACTATGTACCTTCATATGTATTTTTGTTTCCTGAAGGCAGTACTTACCTCTCGTTCGTGAATAGCTGTACACTCATAGCTGTGTTGACTTTTAATACATTGTTTTGTGCATTCATCTATAATGAAAACTAAAGCGGATATTGAAATGTTGACGTGTTCCCAATTTTATTTTCAAAATATTTTTTGATAAAAGCTTATAACCTCAAAACTGAGTTCTACTATATTTTTTATGAGTATATTCAGGCGGTACCTTCATACACTTTTTTTTATATGTTGTGCGTTGCTTCTATGATTTGTGGTTTTCGAAGTCAGATTTTCGTATTTCGAATACGGGTTGATCGTAAAATTAAAAGCAATAAATATAAACGCAGGTTTGCTTTTACTGTATACTCTGAAATATGACGGTCTAGCATGAAAACACCGGAAGCTAAGTTTCCTGTCATGTGTTTGGAAATGCCGCGTTACGATTTCAGCTATTTGAAGCAAAAGTTATTTACCTCCTAATTCAAAGCTATATAAGACGCTGCTAAAATGCCTAACAATTCAGATCATTATGTTATTGATAACCGTTTCGAGGTCTCCGGTCTTGAGAGCTTTTTCACAAAAAAATTACGTGTAAAAATATTTTTTAAAATTATCCACCCAAGACCGAATGAACAGCAATGTATGGAGTTACTAGCCTTTTTTTTCCACAAGCGTTGTTCCAAACTACTGGATGATCATGTATGGTTCATATTTTTTTTCTTCCATCCATTGTAACTCGTAACTTATCCACGGGTCAAAATTATGAGACTTCATAGCCAATAAAGTCACTAAATATTGACTATACTGAAGTAGAGACTGAGTCGTGCCAACTGCCAACTTATCATAGGAAGAAGTCCCAGAACGTTCATCGCAGCTTATTATCTTATTTGGCCGATCAATTAGTGGATATTGCTTAGAATGCTCTTAATTATCTCAGGTGGTTACGAGAAGCATTCGTAAACTCTCCAAAACTAAGAGTTGTCACAACTCTTCTGTTTATTCTAGTATATATTGATATTGGGTGGTTCTAGTCTCCAATACCGACTGTGTAGCACTCATCTTATCCTTATTAATGGCGCAGTTTAGGCAAATCTGGCTCTTGTCCCATAAAATACCAACCAGTCCATCTTTATTATACCCAAGCGTTATTTGAGATGCTATCTCCATCTCGCTTTCAGAGACAGATGCAGTTTCTTATGCAAAACAGCTTTTAATTGGCCAGAATTCAATGTTATTGTTTTTGTTGTGTAGATTTCTATAGACAAAGTGTGATCGATATCAAGATTATCTTACGGGAAGAAAAAAAAATGGTTCACTTTCGTTGCTGTGTTACCGGTTTCTGGTTGGTATTCAATTTATTTTGTCCAATTATCTGTTTCTTGTGGAGTAATTGGTGTTTCGCAAGCCTTTTTTTTCTTAAAGGGGTAAGAAAACAAAAGTTTTGCTTACAAAAATTTCTGAAGTATATTCTGATTTTCTTTCTGAAAGTATTTTTTTCGCCTGACAGTTGAGAGAATGTGGAATAGTTATAAAAGTTTTAATAAATGTTAACTTAAGACATTTCTGTTGCAATCCAAATATCTTAAATGTGGTGAACATCATGCTTTAAATGACATAAATTTTATGCTGGCATTCATTCTAAAGACATCTGTGATGGGAGGAATTTGATATAAAGAGGGACTATCAGTCCCACAGAGCTAATGCTTTAGTTTGGAAATCACAATATTTTCAAAAGAATTGCTTTGTCATGTCATCCCATTTTCACCAGGTATGGGAACTACCATAACACCAATTTAAAACAAAATTGAAAAGAAAATAACATCCGGTTATTTAATTGTTACTTGATAAATGTTTAAAATAGTGTCGCCATCTACTGTATATTTTTGGCATTTTAAAACTTCAAAAATATATAATTAAATAACTACATAACATTTTCTTTTCAAATTGTTTCATTTCGATGTTATGTTGATTCTCATACCTGGGGAAAATGGGCTAACATGGCAAAGCAATACTTCTGCAGAATTTGTGATTCCAAAACTAATGCATTAGATCTATGGGACTGGCAGTCCCTCTTAAAGTCTACTTTGACAGCCGGTATCTAACTCGTTCAAGACGCCGGTGAGACAGGTATTCAAATGTTGGTACTTGTAAAGGACCAAACTTTGACAGTTGGGATGTAAAATACATAATTACGTAAAAGTAAAAACTAATTAAAAACATATTTTCGGCAAGTTTTTTTTCTAAAATCCAAAGTCTTCTGTGTTAAACCAATGTAGAAAAAATATTTTCTTAGTAAAAAAAACTCGGGGCTATATTAAATATTTTACAGTTTTTATCTGATAAATGTAGCCGGCTTAAATAGCCCTATTATTACACTTCTTGAAATTGGTTTGATTTTTTTTAATATACTGAAATTACAATAAATTATTCGAATTAATGTTGAAATTTTGAATTATAGAGGCATTTAATCCAGCTACATTTATCAGATAAAAAAGCTCATAAAAAATATTCAATACAGCTGGAGTAATTTGGCAAAAAAATATATATGCGATAAAAATTTTGCAAATGAAGCCTCCATAGGATAAGTTATTCCGTTTCGGTGCCTTTGGTTTTTTGTTATAGAATCGGTTATTTCCAGAACCTAAGCACAACCAACCACGGCCTACTCAACTACTAAGGCCGAAAAAGCTTTCCCAAACAAGCTCGGGGACGGAAATTTTGACGTCATAGTTCCGAGTGACGTTCTTCCGAAGATGAAGACAACCTGTTCGGAACCACTCGTTCACGGCTGACCACAATTTTAGGGTTCCGAATGCGTCCGAACTGGTTTCTCGATCTTCGGCACCGGGAACAGAGACGTCAAAATTTCCGTCTACGCTCATGTTTGGGAGAGCTTCTCTGGCCGTGTTATTGAAGTTGGCCGTGAACCATCCCTTTCCCTCTTACTCGAAAATTTGAGGGCCCTAAGGTCCGTAACTTATAGAATATCAGGCTCCTTCAGCTACTTTGAATTTTGCAATACATGTAAGCAACGTAAGGTATCGCCAGATTCTGTACGGGAGTAGAGAAACACTGGAGTTTGGCAATTTCAGGAGAGCTGGAGTTTCTAGATTTTAAGAGATAGTCGCTGGAGTATCGCATTTTATGTATATCGCCGGAGTTTTGCGATTTAAGGGGATGCGGTACCCAAAAAACTAAATCCAGTACTTTTATTGCTAGCATTCAAATTAAACTATTTTTACAAAGAACTAACATTCAATAAACATATACGAAAAAATAATAAATATTAAAACGTAAGTTTTTTTTAAAAAATTAAAAAAATTTAACGTTTTTTCAAAATGCTACTCTTCCTACAATTTGAAGAATTTTGTAATGGATTTTTTTTCAAAATGTTCCCACAACATCTATTAATAAAAGTTGGTATGGATATTGAGCTGACAGTTAAACAAGAACAGTTATCTTGCTTTATATATAAAAATGGCCAAAAAATAAGATTTTTTGTAAATTTTCACCTTCAGCATTTTTTTAAAAAAAAATCTATTCACACTAGACCTTATCCCATACCAACTTTTGTTAAACGCACATGTCTTAATACAGGAAAAAAAAAATTTAGAGCTCTACATTAATTTACCTAAAAGCCTTAGGGTTTTAACCATTCCCAAGCTGAAAAAATTAAAATTCAAAAAATCAACATAAAATTTCAAAAACCATTTTACCAAACCACTATATCATTTTCAATAAACCTCCACCATTATAATAGAATCCTTCTTTTTTTTTGCAATATCCTTAGCTCACAGCATTCGAGCATGTTTCATTATTTTCTGGGCAGCCCTCAATTTTGGGTAACGCGTCCCCTTAAGGATCACAGTTTACAGAATTTTGACAAAATTTCAGGTCGTTGGAGATTTGCTATTTCAAGATGATTATTTTCTGCAAGATCTTTGGAAATCACTTTAGAAAGTTGATAGGTGACATTTAAAAAAAAACTAGTCTCGATAACTGCCATTAAATTAAATATGAAATCGCAAAATTGTATAGGATTTGGTGGCGTTTTGCGACTAGCGACCGCGAATTTCGTACCCTGGTCACCACACGATTGGATAGGTACTTTTTTTTATGTGGGTATAGTGCTATCTACCACTCAGGTGTTGGCCTTATCGGTATATTTATCCACTTCTGCTTCAATTAAATCACTCTGTACTATCTGAAAAAGAGCTTATCGCGCTCGAACCCTTGAACAGAAAGGTGGTTTACTATCAATGATAACAAAAATACATCAAGGTATATTATATTGCCTTCGTCATTTCCTTGAAAAAAAATTTTCAATTAAGTGTATACTTTTGCACCGTCTGGAATAACACTAAGATCTTTATGTGCTCTTTTTAATGGCGGATTCTTACTATAAAACAGAATTGGATTCCGAAACACGATCCTGGAGAACTATGTCTGCTCCACCGTGTAAGTTGTCGGTTTTGTTATTTTTTGGACAAATCGGAATCTGCGATGTTTTGAAACTGTAACGAAAAACTCTTTATTGGTATTTTGAAGGGTTAAATAGTCGTTAAAACTTCAATTTGGATTTTTTTATACCCTCTGCGATATTAAAGTAGTTGGATAAGAATGTTTGTGCATTGTGACGTAATATCACACTGAGCCACGGCCTACTGAACTACTAAGGCCGAAGAAGCTTTCACAAACAAGCTCGGGGACGGAAATTTTGACGTCATGGTTCCGAGTGACGTTGTTCCGAAGATGAAGACAACCTGTCTCGAAACCTGTTCGGAACCACTCGTTCACGGCTGACCACAATATTAGGGTTCCGAATGCGTCCGAACTGGTTTCTCGATTTTCGGCACTGAGAACAGTGACTTCAAAATTTCCGTCTACGCTCATGTTTGGGAGAGCTTCTCTGGCCTAGTTATTGAAGTTGGCCGTGACTGAGCGCGGAAAAATGCGATGTCTGCAAAAAGATCATTTTTCAGGAAACCGCAGTCCTAAGTTGCTGTGCTTCGATTGCATTTCATGCGCTGAAAATTAACAGATCTGCACATTTTAGCCCGGCGGTTGTAGCGATCTCTTCACAAAATGGCATGAATTGATGGATGCCTCAAGTTTTGCATATTAAAAAAAAACTTAATCCAAAAGGTTAAATTTGTCAGTTCACTTTTCCGTGCACAGCTCGATAGGACCGTGTTGGTTTTACGAAGAAATTGTAATTTGAGACTCATTTAAAAGATTTGTCGTTTAATTCTTTTTATCTTGTAACCTTTTTAGCTTGCAGAGCATAGTTTTAATTATTTTATTGTGATTTAATATTTGAAGATTTTATGCTGCACTTTTTATTTTTTTGTGAAGGATTATTAAATCCTTAAGTTTCATAACTCTTTGTATGAAGATAATGCAAATAATTTTTTATCCCAAACAATTTAAAATTTGTAATGTAAATTGGGGGTTACAAATACACTTTTTCCTATCTTTTGCTTCTGTATTAATGGTCAATTTACTAGTTATTTAATTTTTGTAATACTGTGTGTTTTGATGAAACAGACCTAACACTTTATCTACGTAAGACTTTTGTTTCCGCGTAATATGTTATAGGAATATCATTATCGAATCATTGGTTGTACGGCCGCCTGGGCCGTTTTAGAAGTTAAAGGGTTAAACTTCGTAAAACAACTCAAATTTCATTTTAACCCCGTCAAAGGAAAAGTCACGAAGTATTTCCGGAAATATATCTACTTTCCGGGGCGGAACAGAGTTCCGAATTCGCGTCACAACCCCGTTGAATCGTTCCGCACACCCTAATGTTGCGTCGCTTCAGACGATTTTTAAACAAAAGGCCTCCTTTTAGTGCACTTTTGTAACATGTTATGCTCCCGTGAATCTTTGGGAAACCAACCTTTAAAAAAAAATTCCAAGGAAGTTTCTTAGTCATTGTTTGGTTTAGTCCTCTCATGCCATGACTTCAGTTGTTAAGTATAGTTTCAGTGATATATTGATGCTTGTAGTCGCCCGGGATAGGCTTTTAGGGCACTTAAATAAAAATTTGAGTTGACTTTCAATACAAAAAAAATGTATTTTTCTCAGTTACTACAAGTTGTGTTGAAACAGTACAAAAATTGTGTTGAAAGCGCAAAACACATGTACTTATATACTACGGTACTTTAAAATGAATGTTATAGCGCATGGATATAATAATCGTCTTTTCCCGCCATCGACAGAGTTGCGTTGGTACAACACAAATTTGTGTTTTTATGTCACCATATTTCATTGAAACAACGCAATGTTGCCATTTTAACACAATATTTGTATTCTACTTTTGTGCTGTTTGAACGAAAGTTTTTTTCTGAGTGTAGTAGCTTTTGAATTAATTCGAATTCTTATGGCATAAACTAACAAACGTTCTCAAATGTAAAATGTAAGAAAATAAGCTGTTTAAAACTGATATCGCCTTAGATTGCCCCTGTTGTATATAACTCTGTGCTTTTAAGCTTATTAAATCTAGCGACATTATTATCTGCACTGCATTATACAAGTTGATCCAAAAAAAAATTATACCCTATCTTACTGAATAGTATTCAGCTAGTATGTATCATTTGTTTTGGATCAACCTTTTAATATTTACATATGTAGGTTCCAATTTATCTCGCACAAAAATTAGTTACAAATTATATTTCTTGTCTCAGAAAATGCATTCAAAAAATTAAAACCGCACGTCAGCATACCTCACGGCCTACTGAACTAAGGCCGAAGATGCTTCCCCAAACAAGCTCGGGGACGGAAATTTTGACGTCATAGTTCCGAGTGACGTTGTTCCGAAGGTGAAGACAACCTGTCTCGAAACCTGTTCGGAACCACTCGTTCACGGCTGACCACAATTTTAGGGTTCCGAATGCGTCCGAACTAATTTCTCGATCTTCGGCACTGGGAACAGTGACGGCAAAATTTCCTTCTACGTTCATGTTTAGGAGAGCTTCTCTGGCCTTGTTATTGAAGTTGGCCGTGCATACCTACGAAAATTTTAAGCTACTTATATCCTGGAAAATTAAAGAGAAAAAAATCCAACTAAAGAAGACATTTATTCTTTAAAAATGGAACACATAAGACTAATAAGATTCGACAAAAACCTCGCAAAACTTTCTCATTCCCACCCCCTAATATCCCCCTCTCCAGTTGCTGCACCCTTCGGCACATTTCACGAATTCCACCTGTTTTCCGGCATCAATCGAGCACCCTCTACGAGTCCCCCCAAAGAATGTGGGAGGAATTTGCAGTCATCCCTGTTATATAATGGGACTTCGTGTTCCATCTTCTTAGAACATAATTGCTTTGGATTTCAGATCTTGAAGAATTTAGAATAACTTGTTTTTTTTCTGCGGTGTTCTGTTATCCCGGTATCTGTAAAACGTAGTTTAACATTTCTGCTGTTTTGGACCTTGATATTTAGAATCTTTGAAGATTAGAATAACTTTTTTTCTGCGTGTTTCTGTTATCCGGTATCGTAAACCAGTAATTTCCTGTTTGAACTTGATTTAGATCTTAAGAATTGAAAACTTTTTTTCTCGGTGTTCTGTTATCGTATCTGTAACGCATTTACATTCGCTGTTTTGGAACCTGAATATTAGAATCTTGAAGAATTAGAATAACTCTTGTTGTTTTTTCTGCGGTTTGTTATCCGGATCTTAAACGCTAGTTACATTCTGCTGTTGGAACTGATTTAAATCTTGAAATTTAGAATAATTTTTTTCTGCGGTTTGTTATCCGTATCTGTAAACGCAGTTTACATTTCTGCTGTTTTGGAACCTGAATATTTAGAATCTTGAAGAATTTGAATAACTTTTTTTCTGCGGTGTTTCGTTATCCGGTATCTGTAAAACGCTAGTTTAACATTTCTGCGTTTTCCTTGAATATTTAGAATCTTTGAAGAATTTAGAATAACTTTGTTGTTTTTTCTGCGGTGTTTCTGTTATCCCGGTATCTGTAAAACGCTAGTTTAACATTTCTGCTGTTTTGGAACCTTGAATATTTAGAATCTTTGAAGAATTTAGAATAACTCTTGTTGTTTTTTCTGCGGTGTTTCTGTTATCCCGGTATCTGTAAAACGCTAGTTTAACATTTCTGCTGTTTTGGAACCTTGAATATTTAGAATCTTTGAAGAATTTAGAATAACTTTTGTTTTTTCTGCGGTGTTCTGTATCCGGTATCTGTAACGCTAGTTTAACATTTCTGTGTTTTGGAACCTTGATATAAACTAAAATTTAAAACTTGTTTTTGCTGCTTTCAATTCATTGTAACGTATTTAACTTTATGAGTTGTTTAAACTGAATTTTTGAAGCAGGAAGAATTTAAAATTATCATTACTAGATAACAGGAACTACACCGAAATGTTAAAACTAGCGTTACAGATGCACGCAAGAAAGTGATAGTTAAGATTTTTAGCTATCACTTTCTTTGCTTGATGAACGCAGTATAGATATCAGAACTATTATCGAAGTTGATAATTTTAAGACTATTTTTCTATTCGGAAATAGACTCAAATATGTGCCATACAAAAAACAAAACCCAAGTTATCCTCTCTTCGAAAGAAAGTGTTTTGTTTCTGGTTTAGATAAGGGGTTTCTCTTTTCTGCCTCATAGAAAATAGGTTGAGGTTTGATTTCCTTATTTTTTGTTATCTTTTATGTGTGAAGAAATCTTTCTTATTGTTAGATGCGAAGTGAAGCTTCTCCCATAGATTTAACTTGGCAAATGCCTCACTTATCTCCGCACAGCGACACCGTTGGTACGTGGGGCCAGTTACTGTCGAAACAGTGTTGCTCTACTTTTAATTAATTTGTTTTTAGTATTTTTGAATTCCTCAGATGTGAACATTAATTTAATTAGCAAGATAAGTATGTGTATGGCAGAAATGTTTAACTAGGTTAAAAGTGAAGTTTTAATTTGTCTTCTTTCTCGTAATTTTATGTTATGACAACATGTAATGACAATTGAAATAGACTTAGTAAATAATTACCGTTTTAAACAATAACAATAATAAAATAGATAGTTACGGAATGCAAAAGACCTATTTACAAACAGGTTGCAAGGTGTGAACTGCAACAAGTTACTAGGTCATATTTCGATTTAATTATAAAAAAATTAAAGCGTGATTTTAATGAAAGTTTTTATTTATGACAATATCCAGACTCAGTCAAAACAATTGCTTTTACTTAATTAATACTAATGGCTAATTCCATGTAACTGTAGTGTAAGTCACAATTTAAGAGGAGCTTACAAGCTTTTTAAGTTTGAAAAATAAATCAAATTAAATAAAGCGCGTTATATTATTTGGTTTTAATAAGTGTAGATGAGCTATTCCGCTAATTTTTTTTTCAATTATGTTAAAAAATTGTAGTTATAATCTCTTTTTACACACGTGACTTACACTACAGAAAGGTTAATTTTGCATGGAATTAGCCTAAGTTGCTATACTCACTTCGAAGTATCTTCTGTATAGAACGAAGTATCTTATGTATAGAACTTTCGCGAGGTAAAGCCGTTATTCTTTTAAGAGGGACTGTCAGTCCCATAGAGCTAATGCATTAGTTTTGTAATCATAACTTCCGCAGAAGTATTGCTTTGCCATGTTAGCCCTTTTCCCCCAGGTATAGGAATCAACATAACATCAAAATGAAACAAATTTGAAACGAAAATGTTATCTAGTTATTTAATTATATATTTTTGAAGTTTTAAATGCCAAAAATTACAGCAGATGGCGACACTATTTTAAAGCTTTATTAATTAATAATTAAATAACCGGATGTTATTTTCTTTTTAATTTTGTTTTAAATTGATGTTGTGATGATTCTTATACCTGGTGAGAATGGGAAAACATGGCAAACCAATACTTCTGCGGAAGTTATGATTACCAAACTAATGCATTAGCTCTATGGGACTGACAATCCCTCTTAAACTTATATGATTTTAGTTTACTAATTTTGTCAGCAATTTCATCCAATGTGTTAATGGGTTATGAAATTACACATTTTTAGGTTAGTAAAATTACGTATTTAGTATGTCATTCCATATTACAGTTCTACTACGGCATATAAAATTGAAAGGGTAAATATAGCTTTCATAACAAAAATAAAATTGAACTAATTTCAATTTGCCTAACTGTGGTAAACCCTAAATGAGTCGATGTGATTTTACTAGTCCTTTGCATTCCTACAATTACGTATATAAAAAATGCGGTAAAATAGACAATATTTTTAGGAACCCAAAAAGTTTCTCTTATTGAAGTACTTTATGGAAAAAAAATCTTCTACCTACCCGAAGAAGCGTCCCTCCATACTCCAAGCTTCTTATCCATACTAAACTAAAATGCGACTTGATACATTAATCTGAAAAGGCTACGGCCAATAACCCTCGTGTAGCTTCAGTGCGACGATAATTTAACCTAACCTAAACTTATCACGGTTTTTATCCGTGATAAGCTAAAATGCGACTTGATACATCATTTGTGGAAACGGGTTAAAACAAACATAACGCATTTATATGGTTATATATTCATTTAACTTTTGTAATTTGACTTGGATTCGCACTATATATTGCGCCTGCTCTTCTTACAAAGTGTTCTCCGAATTACGCTTAAGCTAATTATGTAGACCTCTTAGGGTTTCGATCTAACGAGGTTCGACTGTATTCCCAAAAAGTAAATGTTTTCTGTCCTCTCTTTCCAGGCATGATTCCTGAGCCCGACTACGGCGTGGACTCTGAGGACTCCGGCAAAAAGAGCCTCGGCAACGGGATGCGGTTCTCCGAGGAGGGATTGGTCATCCCCAAGAAACCCCAGAACCCCTGCCTCGAGTCATCCGAGAGGCAGAACTTGCACAGGGAGCTGCTCTTCAACCAGAAGATGTAAGTACGGTAGAACCATAGGATCATATAGTAAAAGCATCAGAGTGGCAAATCAAGTGACCTCCAATTGCGGCGGCGGGACACGGATGGAGCCAAATTACGCAAATTCGCCAGTGTTGCCAACTCTTTAATGAAAAAAATACGACGGTATCATCGGAAAAATACCATTTAATACTAAAATTACAAAAAAATGCCATAAAAATACTAGCTGCATTATGCTGGACTCTTTTTAGTGACTTTATAAAAAATACGGGAAACTCTTTTCTATTATTTTTATTTTATTTTTTTGTGGAAGTGGAATACTGGGTCTTGTTTTCTTGGCACTGGTAGTACTGGTTATTTGTTTTTCATGACTTCCACACTAGATGACTAAGTATTTTAAAATGTTAATTTTTTTTAACAGTGTCATTGATATTGGTTACTGTTTTGCACTGTCATAAAGAAAAGTTGACTACTCTCAATATACCCTTACATACGATTTTTTTAACGGAGATTTTAAGTGAGCCTTGTGATTAACTTTAATCTGATGTGCATCCCACTTTGTCTCTGTGATATTTGTGGTTCGAAATGCAATAGTTAACTCTTTCACTCCCAATGATTCCATGTGGAATCATTAAACTTGCATTTTTTTTTCTCACTAAGTTAAACTCACACTTATTTCAAATAAATTTTTTAAAATTCTGCATACATTTTTTTTATAAAAAATATTTTTTCTTTTGCATCGTTAGGTGGAAGAATCATTTCTTTTGCAGAATTAAATAGTGTTTGCATCCCACTAAATTATGAAACAAAAATATGAAAAACATGGTGAAAATAAAATTCACTATAGAATAATTTTATTAAGCAAATTGGCCCTACATCCTTCATGCTTGCATTTTTAAATGATTAAAAATTTAATTTTAACTATTTTTAACAAATAAAGTTCCGAAATGTTATGCTTATATTATAATTTATTCAAGTTATTATTCCAAAAAATATTTCCTTAAATTTTAGTTAACAAATTAAGATTTTTTTCCCGTTTTTCACTGTTTAAATATAGATGCATAAACTAAACTCCTCGGCACAACAGCCCATTACCGGGCCAACCGGCCTACCAAGGCCTGCCGTGCCCATTTCAGCTTTCGTGACCTAGGGCTCTGGGGTGCTAGGCATATGTCCCAGTAAGGTGGTTATCCTCACACGGAACTCCCAGTGTTTAGTTCCCCCAAGCATGCTTGGTACCCATTTTATCGACCCACTCAAGAGATGAAAGGATGGGTCAACCTCGCCCAATCCGGGATTCGATCCCCGGACCTGTGGCGTAGCAATGTGAAGCACTACCACTAAGCCACTGGGCCTCAATGGAGGCCTCAATATAGATGCATAATGAATCGATTTCTTAAATTTTAGATTTCTAAAATATTAAATAAAAAGTTGGGATTGAAATTGTTTAGTAACTGACAGACCTTCCCCGCACTTTTAGCATTGTAACTGAACCATGAAAGTGTTCTTGACGATGTTGTGTTTGTGTTGCAGTGGCAAGAGTGTGATTGGCCAGAAGACAGAATTGCACAAAGCCTTTGACAAGTTCCGAGAGGACCAGAAGAAGAAGGAACTGGAAGAAGAGAAGGTCCAGAAAAAGTCCGCCCTCGAGAGGAAGCTGGAAGAGCAAGCCAACAAATTGAAGCTCGTGAGTGCATCTTAACAGCCGGTCACACTGTACGCGGAAAAGTGGCCTATCTGCAAAATGCTCGTTTTTCAGAAAAATCGTCTGAAGTTTATTTTTTCCATTGCATTGCATTATCGTAAAAATAACGATTCGCTCACTGTATTCTAACTATTTTAACAATTGGTTTAATTTTTGCTTTAATTTCCAGATAGCTAAATTTGCAATATTATAGCATTTACAACTCGAAAAGTCATATTTGTGCGATAGGTCACTTTTCCGCGTACAGTGCGATATTCGTTTTAATTTTAAGAAATGCAATAATCAAGGAAACTAGTTAGTAGTACCAAGTACCATCAAATGGGACACCTTAGACGGTTAGGCTTCAGCTTTGCTCCTTATGTTGGCTCAGTGGCTATGAGTTATTACATGCCTATCTCAGATTGCAGGTTCGAGCCCCGGCTGAGTCTGTTGATTTTCAGGATGGGTAAATCAACCTCATGCATGTCATATAGTTTTGCAAGTGATTTCTTGAATATGCATTTGGCTTGAGTTCTCTCGGCATACATTAACATCCACAGAGAGCTCGGATTCATTGTAATCTGAGCATAAAAATTGGTAGCAAAAGCCGCTTAATGGTACCACAGTAAATGGATCTCAGTTCTGGGGAATATGCAGAGCCTGCAAAACGCCTGATCTGGCCATAAGAACAGGCCTGTTGAGAAAAAAAACTTTGCTTCTTATCCTTGTCGAATACTTCTACAGTAGAGTCCCGCTTATCCAAAAGGTACGGGACCGGAGCCCTTTCAATGAATCGAGATTCCATAGGAATTTTCAGATAATCAGGAATCATCCACTTCACGCCTAGAAAAACGCTGGCAAAGAGAAAATTTGACGTCAAAGAGTGTTCACCTTGTTACAAAAATCTTAGATTAGGCCCTTAGATACATAGAAGCGCAAAATGAAGCCAGTACTTCAGACGTAGAAGGTAGGACAGGGTTGCTTTAAAACTAACCAAAATTGAGCAGTAAAAAAAAGCTTATTGCATATTTTGAGAAATAAATCCAACTTTGTAAGTACGTATTTATTTTTTGTGTATTTATTTATGCGTACACTTCATATTTTAGCACACAAAAAAATTTCGGAGCCTTTCGGTTAAGCCGAATTTCGAATAACCGGGACTCTACTGTATTATAAACTTTTGTTTTTTTCAACCAGGAACAACTGCCTTGATTTATATGTACTATCACAATTTAGATAAACAGAAACTTAATAGCCATATAATGTTAGGCTTTGCAAAGTTGGACTATTCACTGTATTGAATTATATACTTGGTAACTCTTGTTACCAAGGCTTATTTGTTGTTTGCTGCTGATTGCTATCTCGCCAACGGAATTTGTTGGGGACGAAACATAGTAAAGTTAAAGGTTACCATTGGAAATATTCCATTTTGCAGTGATTGTACATTTTTAGCGACTTTATCGCTTGTGCCTGTGAAATGGAAAATATCGTAACTTTTTAGAGAATTTGTTAAATATATTATAGGGAGTGGCAATACAGTTTTTATATAATTTTGGAACTTTCATTTATTTATTTATAACTTGTAATATGATCATTTTAAACTCTAACTGTTACAATTATAAGTGCATGCCTTTTTCTGAATTTTTTGGTAATACGTGACGAGTTATAAATTATTTAAAAAATATTTTAAAATCAAATGTTTTTTTTTTCTTTTAACTGTTTTGTCTACTTTATCCACATAGTAAAATCAGCTTTTAAATATATTCTAAATGCTTTTTTTTCAACAATTGTTGAAAAGGAAAACACTTGAATCTCTTGCTCTTTGCATATTTTCTTAATAAAGAGTTAAAATCACAAATTCAAAAATATTTCTTTTAAAAAATAATAATAATAAAGTAGTCAGAGCACCAAGGGACACAAAGACTATATTGGCCAACATAAAAAAGTAGGTGATATTAATTTACAAACACAAAAAAAAACTCATATTAAATCACAAATAAATTATCTAACAAGTATTTTATACAAGTATTTTATCATATTACAGGGTGGTAACAGAACTTGGAAAGCAGGAAACATTTTAATTCAGGAAATATCAGGGAATTCTTGAAATTTTGCTAAATATCAGGGAACATTTCCATTTTGGATTATTTAAACAGTAGGTTTAGGTTGTTCTTGCGATCACTATACTAACGGACAACTTCTTGATCAAAAGAAAATATTCCGATTGGCCTGAACCAGAGCTATGAAAGTAAACTGGACTCTCTTCTTATCATGCAGAGGCAAAAAACTGTCAATTATTATCAAACGCCATATATTCTCCTAAGTCCCAACACTGTGTACGATGTCGCCCTTAACGGTTGTGTTGGGTGCTACTCGGGTGTCGGATCGTCACTTGATTGTGGTTCTAAATTACGACGCCCGTCATCAATAGCCCTCGTGTAGCTCTAGTATGACAATAGTTCAAACTAAACTAAAAAGTAATTGTAGTATCAGGGAACTTTCTTTTAAGGATTTTGTTACCACCCTGTATTAACAATTTCTTATCCATCAACTAATCCCATTTGCATACTTTCCGTTTAATTCCAGCAAGAAGAGCTGGAGACAAAGAAAATCATCGAAACCTCCGACCAGCCAGAATTCCTTCGAGTCCATGCCAGAGTATGTGCCCAGACTGTGGACTCCAAGTCATAGCACCCTCTCCCACCCACCCCCCTTGTGTACATAGATCCCAGATGTTTTGCTCCACAGTTTGAATTCAAACTTGGTGGCAAAAAGATGCAACTTTTATTTTAGATGTTTCCATTGAATTGAACAAAATGAGGGATTTCGGCTGAGCTTCTGATTTCTGGCCAAAGGGAGATTTACTAACCTCTGCAATACAGTTTTTGGTAGTTTTTTTAAGATACACACACATTATTTTATGACCAAATGCAGTATTATGTAATCTCACCAACATTAGCCCTCTGAAGGATAAGAAAATTGGCTGAAACTTGTTTCCAATGTATGAGATTTAAATTAAAATTTTAAATGAATATTTAATTTCTCAATTTTTTTTTTTAAATATACTTCTGTACCAGATAGTTATAAATGGCTTAAACATGCTTTAAATTTTAAAATTTAATTATATTATTGAAATTATAAATCTAAAAAAAAATATTACATTGGTGGAAAAACTGACAGTCAGGTGATCGGTTTATATACTCTATGGTTTATATGTATATCCCTCGGAAGGTTTCTCCCAGGACGGAATTCACTTGACCATGGTTTAAAATTAAGAGGCCTGTCAGCCTTCTAGTAAGCCAATCTAGTGTGAGGTTACTTCAACCAAAGCAACTTTAAATCAAAATGTGCTCATTTTTTATAAACAACATTGGCCAGTTGTATGCAATTAGTAACTCTCAATATTTACCTTGAAAAAACGTTAATCATGGGTGTTGTTTTCAAACTTTTGGCAAGATATTAAAAGCTTGGCAAAAAAACAACTTGAAATCCCCCAACAAAACTTTTTGAGGCTGCAAACCTGTTCTCTCTTTTTATTATTATTAAAATTGTTTGTGTTCAGAAAGTGTCTTCTAATGTGTCAATGAATTATATTTTTTTAGTTGAAGAAGATTGTATTCTCTGTGGTTTTACTTTCTTTAATTATTGTGTATAAATTTAATGTCCATTTATGTTGTATATAATTTTTAGAGCAGTTTTAGAAGTATTGGATCAATTATAATAAATAATAAGAATAAAATTCATTATTTCAAAATAATCCCATATAGAAATGAGATATATATATTCTTTATTTTGGTTTGTATTAAAAGAATGATAAAGTAAAAGTATATGATAATCTGTTTACACGAAAGATAAGGCATCCAATTATGAAAATATTAGATTTTATAAAATAATGCAGCATTTGAATAAACTTTAATTTTTTAAAAAGTACATTAAATTTTTATTTCTTGTTTTTTAATGTCTAAAGTGAATGTACTTTTTTAATTTTTGAACTAAAGTGCCCTACTAAGATTAGAATTATTTTGCTGATAGAACTGTTATAAGTTGTTAAGATAATTGAATGACCAATAGTTTTTTTTTTAACTTCCTCGTACAATTGAATTCTTCTATTTAATCATTAGATTTAAGCTCAGGTTTCTTATAATACATTACCTTGAGAATAATTGTTCTTATCATGAGGCTATGATCCTTTAGTAGCTGATTAATTTAGCATGAATACTGTTTACTTACAAGTGTTTTGAATGTTTCAAAGTTAGCTGTATTTATAGTAATATTCTATGCAATATTATGATAATTTTTAAGATGGATTTTTTTTAGTCTAATATCAAACATAGGTCATATAGATGATATTCGAGCTTTAAACAGCTTTTAATACTTCAGCTTAAAATTCCATGTGACAATCTTAACAGTGCTTTATAATATACATACTTAATATGTTTCCTGTACTTGATAAAAATAATATATATTTCAACTAGCCTGTGCAGTTAACAATATATTTTAATAGGTAGCTTGCACCATTAAAGTCACTGTTTACTATGTGTCTTAAATTAAGCGTTCTAACATAACCACTTCTTGAAGTTACATAATGCATCTGATATTTTTCCTAATAAAATACACATGCCTGAAAGTGATTATTTTCCATACATCTTAAAGATGCTTGTTATAAAAACTGCCGAACGGAAATGTCCCAACTCTATTTTGTCTAATAAGCTTTCGAATGTTCAATTCAAATAGGTTCAAACTATGTTAGCTAGCAATGTATATTTACCGAAATTTTTTATGCAATATTTAAAAATGAAATTCACTGCTTCCAGTGTAATATGCTCTTAGCAACAGAATACGAAATATAAAGAATTATTGTGACTTGCATTAAAAGACCATGCTAATTGTGCATGATATTAAAAGCAATACTATTCTTTAACGGTTTTATTATATTATTATATTTTTCTCCTTTAGTATGGAATATACACAAGTAAATTTATATTTAATAAATAGCTAATATAAATTTGAATTATTGGAACTGTGCTAATGATTGGTTTACATTGAATGCATAGCTGTCTTTGTGCTATAAACCTGTATATTAAATAAAGGACTATAAATCTAGTGTTATTAAAATATTTTATTAAAAAAGTTAATTAAAATTGGTGCTTTGTTAATTTTAAAAAAATTATAACCGCTATCATTTTTAAAGTGTAAAGATACTGGATAGACTAAAAATTGATATAATACATAATTTACGATAACATACATGCCATTCTAAATGTAACTATATATTAAATTCAAAACCCAATTAATTATTTTCCTACAATTTTAAATTTATTTTAAAACTAAAGCCTTTAATCCATATCATATATAATTACTATCATTGTTGATTTTTATTGTAAAAAAACAATTTTTTTTCCTTCTGTTTTTCAAAGCTTAATCCTTTTCATATGTTCAACATTCAAATATATTAATTTTTAGCAGATATTTCTTTTTTCCCCTTGTATGTAAATTATATAATGTATATTCACTATTAAACCACCACTACTACTACTACTTCAGTAAACTTTGGGGACATTGAAAACCCAAAAGTTGTTTACCATATCTTGTAAAGAACTTTACTTTGAAGTTGTAAGAATGTTCTATTTTAATATTTACTTCTTTTGAATCTGTATTAAATAGTATGAGAACAGTTCTAGTAGGCACACTTCAGAAAGGTGGCTGTAAATTTGACTGTGTTAGATGAAGAAAGTTTATATTTGTGGTAATATTTTAATGTAAATGTGTATTTTGATTACAAAGTATGTATTGTATTCAATAAGTGTAGTTGAAAAAAATTAGAAAATAAATTCTCTTTAACATTTTACAGTTTGTTTCTTTATCGACACATTTAAAAAGCTAGATTTTACGAGTTTGATTATACGGGTTAACTTTGCACCCAAGTTCCAACTGCATTCGGACATCAGTACCTGATTTCACTTGAATAGTTTAAAATACAATCCCTGGACAAATTATTAGACGCACTTTATTTTTTTAGTCATGATGAAAACATACCAAAGAATGCCATATTATTAAAAAAGATGTTGATATATGTATTAAGTATAGCAGATAGTATTCTATTCAATAGCTTAAGTTTAGGAACACAAATGTCCTTCTAAGGGTATTTTGTTCATCATTGATTGATACATGAAATCTTGTAGTGCGTCTAATAATTTGCCCTGGGACTGTACACCATCCTTAAGGGCGAATGACCTCATGTCTCTACCAAAGTGCCTCTGTGTTAATCCAATGGGGGAAAAATGTTTTCAAAGCTGTAATCAATATTTTTACAAACTATATTTTTATATGATAAAAATGTAGCTGACTTACAGGTCTCTATAATCCCAATTTTCGAAATTGGTTTGAATATTTTGTGTAAAATTATTTATTGAAAATACAGGGTGGCGCAAATAAAAGTGCCCCAGCAGGGAGCTACGATTACAATGAAGATGCTTGGTGAGAAAAACAATGAAGCTGTTTGAAAGTCTCCACTAGATAAATCTGATTCTGCATGGTTTGTTTGGTTCCATTGGATAACGTTGCATTAAAGCTACATATCGACTACTGATGAGTTCAGATCTTAGTGCGGGCTGTGCAAGTGCGAGTTATTAGTGTGCAGGTGATGATCACATGTGAGCATGTTACAGCAGGAATGTTCGTTGTGGAAAATTATATTGAAACAAATTCGTGGAAAGAGTGTGGCCAGTTGTTTGCTAATTAATTTAAAGGTGTCAAAGTACCAGAAAAGAGTGCTATGCAACGGTTAGTTTCAAAATGGCATCGGGCAGGATCTGTTTTAAACGAGTCGAAAAATATTCCGAAATGTGTCTAAACACCAGAAAATGTAAACCACTATATCCAATCCACCTGTCTTGTACGATTCAATAGTTTATCTTGCATTCCAACTGGCTTGCCAAACTATAGATTGGTTAACAGCAAATATTTCGCCAAGCATTTGTTTAGGCTTAGTATTGAAGTGATCAATGGCTTCATTTGGTAAACCTGTTTTGGCATTGGTTTTTGAATCGACAGCATTTCTATCGTATTCCTACTTTAATGTCAGGCCATTTTTATCTGCGCCACCCTGTACAAAATACTATTCGAACCAATTTCAAAAAATTGGATTATAAAGACCTGTAAGTCAGCTACATTCATCAGATAAAAAAGAACACTGTTTGTAAAACTAATCAATCAATCAGCCGGAAAAATGTGGGTTAGGAATTTTTTTTTACATTGGATTAACACAGAGACTCTTAGGTTGGAGACCCACAGTCATTCGCCGTTTATTGGCACTCAAACCGTTTGTGAAGTAGATGGTTGTATGCTATTTAAAGAACTTATTTTGATAAACATGTTTCATTTGTCAGTTCTTTTATTAGAGTTTTAAAAATGCAAGTGAAGTGAATATAAAAATAAATCAAATATGAAATAATGTATATGCGCAGTTGCTAATGATTATTATACAATCTTCTAGCAATACATATTTTTCCCTTAGAAAAATCGCAAAATGCTATAACCAGAGACAACAAGAATTTTAATCTGACATTATTAAGCATTTCAGACACAACACATTAATCTTTACGATTTAGGCCAAAAATTACTAAATAATAGGTAAGCATCTGATAAGTATTATAAGACAAGATATTTTTTTTTTGCATTTATTTTAGAAAAATCAATAAATATTTGTCCTTGGAAAACTATAAATAACTAAGCCATAAGCCGATATTATTAAGCATTTCAGACGCGTATTCAGTCCTTTAGCATTTTCTGTATCTCCCCTTTGCCGTGGGCTGCCATGGTGTCGTCACATCCCCCAATGTGCTTCCCCTTGATGAACACCTGGGGCACGGAGGTCTTGCCAGTGTACTGGTGCATGGCCTTCTTCATCCTCAGGCCATCGTCACCTGAAAATGTTTGTGAAAGGTTACATGAATAAAGCATTGGTTAAAACCAAACACTCAACTAAACCTGGAGAAGACAGTGAGAAGAAGTATTTATGTTAGAACACTTAATTTAAGACACATAGTAAACAGTGACTTTAATGGTGCAAGCTACCTATTAAAATATATTGTTAACTGCACAGGCTAGTTGAAATATATATTATTTTTATCAAGTACAGGAAACATATTAAGTATGTATATTATAAAGCACTGTTAAGATTGTCACATGGAATTTTAAGCTGAAGTATTAAAAGCTGTTTAAAGCTCGAATATCATCTATATGACCTATGTTTGATATTAGACTAAAAAAATCCATCTTAAAAATTATCATAATATTGCATAGAATATTACTATAAATACAGCTAACTTTGAAACATTCAAAACACTTGAAAGTAAACAGTCAACTAAACCCAGACAGTTAAGGCGTTCGCCTTGCAAGTGAAAGGTCCTCGGTTCGGCATGAAGAGGTATGGATCGAGCCTGGTTTTGGTCCAGGAACCTCTTGCGTGCGAGCCCAATACTGAACCGTCTGTGACAAAGAAATGACTCGGTCGCGAGGGCTTGTATTGGGTGTTTGTGCTGTCTGCCACAGCCAAAATAATGGCCAACCTATAAACAGTCCGTGCAGCCAAAAATATCCGAAGAATAACACCCATGTAGAGGGAGTGCACGTTAAATATGCTTCAAAGTCCTGAGGCTGCTACAATGTCCCCCTTAAAAAGTTGCGTTAGGTGCCTACTCGGATGTCGGCTCGTCACTTGACTGTGGTTCTAAATTACGACGCCAATAGCTCTTATGTAGCTCTAGTGCGACGATAATTCAAACTAACTTAACTAAACCCAGTGGTGCAACAGTCCATAAAGGGCAAAGGCATGCTGTGCCAATACTTCTTTGAGCCGAGAAAGCCTTTGCACAAGTTGTCATCATGTTGTACTTAGTCTTACTGGACAGTCACTACGGGCCAGGACAAAAGCACAGATATCAAGAACAGTTTCCCTACACTTCAACTTACCACACTTAACTAACTTTACTTTTGTGCAGTTAAAACATATTTACCACTAAAAGTTTTGGTATCACTTTTCAACATCTTTCGCATGTTGAATTCAATTCTCAATTTGATTATTTCCCTGATATGTGTGGCTATTAATTAAGGGTTTTGATCTAAAATTAATTGTTAAAATTAATAGTCGAAATTTTTAATTTCAAAAAAAAATTTACATTTCAGGATTTTTTGTTAAAAACAAAAAATCTTATATGATCATAAATACTTTTTAAGCCTTAAGGATTCAATTTTCACTTTAGGAGCATTTTAACGCTCATCTCCCTTAAAAAAAATTGATACTGCAAGCACTGTCACAATATTTCTCAAAAACTAACATTTTGGCAATGTTTATGAAAAAGGTTGCCGACCACTTGTTTATAGGGATGGCAACAGCAGATCTTTCACACCCTACTAAAGAGACCCATTTGCTAAGTTTGACTACTTTGGTTAGGTTTGAATTAACGTCGGGCTAGAGCTACTACATGTTGGCTATTGGCGACGTAATTTAAAACCGTGGTTAATCAACGAGCCGACACCTGAGTAGGCACCCAACGCAACCGTTAAGGGCGACATTCTACGCAGTGTTGGGGCTTTGAAGCATATTTAACGTGCACTCCCTCTACACCGGGTATTATTCGTCGGGCATTTTTAGCTGCATGGGCTGTTTATAGGTCAGCAGCTATTTGAGCGATGCCTGTACCCGAACCTGGGAACTTCCATTTGACCACTTTGCTCTACAATGTAGATCCTGAGCTCAAATCCTGAATTGGACAATTCTGGCTCAGTCTTTCATCCCTTCAGTAGGTTGATAAAATGTGGACAAAGCAGACTTGGGTTTCTCATCTGTCTGACCAGAACACTTGTTTCAATGCCAGAACCACAGATTGGTTGGCAGCAAAATAAATGAAAGTAGTTTATAAAATCAGATAAAATGCATGAAAAAATTCATAACTATACCTTCTTGATCAAATTCATAGGCAAAGAACTCCACTCCTAATGACTTAAACAAGTCTTTCACCTAAAAAAAAACGTTTAAAACTTGGTACAATTGAATTATAAATCCTATAACTTGCAATAACGTTTAAGGGGGAATGGGCGCGCTAAAACCGGGGGTCTCCAAAGCAAAGTGCATCAGTGTTAATCCTATGGAGAAAAAAGTATTTTCTCTGCCACATTTCTCCGGCTGTATTGAATATTTTTGCAAGCAGATTTTTTTTTGTGATAAATGTAGCTGACTTACAGGTCCCGACCTTCCCACTTTTTTTACCTGAGATCCGTTTAAATGGATATTTTGTTTATGTTCCTGTTACTACAGGATAAATTATTTTAAAATTCAAGTACAGAAATTGGTTTGAAAGAATAGGATCTGAAAATCCCTTTTACAGCCTTCAATTGCAGGTATCAGTCATTTATTTAAATAAAATTGATGTAGGGACAGGTGAGAATTTGCTGAGGTCTCAAGAAGTTATAATAAATGGTAATTAAGGGATATTTTGAAGCATTATAAGTGAGAATAGAGTACTTTTTTACATTGTATAATAAAAGTGTAACAAAAGTTTACAATTAAAGTTTGACACAGTAAGCCAGTAACTTAAAACAGAGCACATAATATCTTATAGTTTACTTTTGATTATAAATTTTTAATTATATTCTGGTATACTTTATTATTTACTAGCAAATTTATACCCGTTCTTCGCACGGAATAAAAAATATCAAATCGTTCCAAATATGTGTACTCTATAACCTGTTATAGGATCATAAACTTACGTTATTGTTCCCGTTCGTTATAAATTATAAAATCCCGTTTCATAGCCTTAAAATTCCAAAATGAAAAATACGCTATAAAATGCACTCATAAATGTCATCACAATTCCCTCATAAATACATAAAACCTTTTAGCTCCTTTGGCCCGTTTTGGGAAATAATTTGGCAAGAAAATAGATATAGCTACAAACACACCTATTATACAGCTCTAACACAATGACCTTCGAACAACCGACAAGCTTATAAATTATTTATAAAAGAAATTGCCTATTTGGCAAATTTTAGTTAATAATTTGGCGGGTTTGGCAACGTATTTGTCGAAAAAATAAAGACATAAAACACTAATAGGCAGCTCTAGTGCGATGGCCTTTATTAACCATCATAGTTCAGTAATAGCTTAACTATACATTTATTGCTTAAATATGCATACATGCAGTAAACAGAAAAATCAATGAAAAAATCATCAAATACACCCACAATAAAATACGCGAATGGAGACCGGACGGAATTGCGTCACTTGAAACATGTCAATAATTTTTCAAATAATGAATTTAGTTTCTGAAGGTAATGGCAACAGAATATAATAAACATTTTCAATTTTAAATATTTTCGTTAAAAGTTTTATTTAATTTTTTCAGCAGATGGCATCAGGAAAGTAAAAAAATTATCGGATTTGAGCGAAAGTGGTGTATTTTTTCAGAATATTCGAATTTTCTCTAAAAATAGAACATTTTGAGCTCTGAAAGTTCAAAATCTGTAACTTAAGTATGAACTACACATCTGTGCCAAGGTTACGATTCAAACAAATGTCTAGTTTATGAATCTATAAGAGACATACCCACAAACAAACACACATACACAAAACTTCATTTTTATTATTATAGATACACATCGTAAACCTCTGAAATTACAGGGTTTAACTGTCAAACTTCTCAAATGAAAAACACTTATTTTTTTTTAAATATATCTTTGAATGGCAACATGCCAAAGGAAACCCTTTTACACCATTTAGATAGTGTAAACAAAAAGCTGGAAAAATGATTCTTTTTTCAAATTTAATTAGAAGCTCATATAAGTATGGAGAGTATTTTTTATTAAGTTTTTTTGCTTAAAAGAGAGTATTATTATTTCAGAAATCTCACGAGTGTTACCTTTACTAAGTAAACTGCCTTTTTTTTTTAAATATGACCATTACCTTTATTCAAGTATCTGCTTTTATTTTTAATTTCTAATTATAAAAAAAAAATCATCAAATGCTTAGTGGTACAAAACCTTCTAAAAAAAGTTTTATGCATGTTTATCTGATGAGTAAATATTGTGTCTTTTGAGTGTTACCTACTGTAGATAAAAGTTAGTTTTGAAAAAATAAATTTATATTAATTGATTTAATTAAATTGTGCTGTGACAATAAACGTATTAATTTATTCTTAAGGATTATAGGGAAAACTTAATATATATAAATTTGTATGTGTTTCCATGTATACTTACAAAAAAATTCTGAATCACCATACACATTTAATTTTTTAAATATTAATACAGAAACTCATAAATCATTACACACGCAAATGCAATTTAAAAAAAAAATGTCATCCCAATACCTCCATCCACGCATAAAAAACAATTATCGATTATCAAAATTCGACCTGCAAGTTCGCAATTTCCAAATATAAGTATATTTCAAACCTTATAACATTTAATTAATCTAATCCAAAATATAGACAAAAAGAACATGATTTTTTTTTTTAAGTTATACACTATCTACTTACGGTAACGCAGTAAGGGCATGTGGTCTTGCTAAAAACCAAAACTCGATGTTTGTTTATTAACTCAACTGAAGCTCCACGCCAGTACATATCCAGTTGCTGCTCATCCATTCCTTCAGGAGAGATGCCTTCCATTTTCTTACAAAAGGATTTTAAGTTAAATACTTGAAGTTTTTTGACTTTTAAGAATGAGCTGGATTTTAATGCCAAAAGCCGCAATGGATGAGACAACAAAAATAGCATTGTATGAAAACTTTTTCTCGGGGCTTCTAGCTTCTAGTTTTGAAAAGTTTTAACTCAGCTAAAATCAGACAGCACATGTTTTGAATGTAATGTGAACATGTATTTGAATATTTTTGTATTAGAATAGTGACATAATTGATGACTGATTTGGTTTGTTTTTTAAACTTGTTCGTTTCGTGACACAAAAATCTTAATTTTCTGTATGGAATATTCTTTAATTTAAAAATTTAATGTCGACGCCGCCACATGAGCTGGTTTGCAGCCCGACCTGTAGTGATATCACTTAAAATGGGGTTCTTTCACGCGATGGAACAGCTCCATCGGCTTGTTTTCATTTGTTGTCTGAAACTACTTTTGTTTTGGAATTCAAAAATGAGTTTTCTAAGAATATTTGCCTTATTATTTTTTTTAATGTCAAACTTCTTGCTATGCTGTTCGTTGTTCAAAACATTTGTTAAAGGAATATTGCATAGAAAGAAAAGTTTCTTTTCATCTATATCGGTCATTTGAGAGTGAAGCCGAAGCAACCAATGAAATCGCAGTATAATTGAAAACATGAGTGTTACATCATCTGAAACTTCCTATTGGATTGGTATAATTAAGAGCAACACCAAGATAATTGGTGACAGACCGTAATTTGTAAACTGCTGTAAGTGTCAAGGCAACATCTCTGACGATTTTCAATTAATTTAATCGGTACGGATGTTTGAACTGGAATATTGGTCAGAAATAACTTTGAACGAAATTCAAAAATTAAAAAGAAATTCAGATTTCTATAAAAAAACTTTACAAAAAAGTCATTTTTGTTACATTAAGCTACAATTCTGTTCGCATGCAACGACATTTTTAATTTGTAGACACAAATCACTTACTACTTCATTTAGTAACGAGCAATCTGAGAATATTAGTTTGTTTTATTTGAATAGATGACTATGTAAAACAAATAAAAAGAATTCAAATCATTTCCAATAAAAATTAAAATAACAATTAAAACTGAAAAAGCATACAGTTGTTAAATCTTAATACAAAAACTTACTGTATAATATAACTAGCTTTATATTCTCAACTTTTCAAAGGTGTACACTTAAAAATTCACCATCACAAACTCCCCATGTATACGTTAACATTCTTCTATCTTTCCATTTAACTTCGAGATTAAATTTGATTAAATAAATTTCGGATATCTACTTAAAATAGAGTTGATTGAATCAGATCAAGTATTAAAAATTAAGATATTAAATAAACTAAATAATAATCCTACAAATTGAACCCACATGCTTTTACAAATTTATAGTTTTCATGGAAACTCAAAGAATAAAAAAAATTAAAGATTATTTTATGATTATTCCGTTTAATCATAATACTTATAAACCAGTAAGCACTTGTTTAAAAAATCGAAATAATGGTACATTTTAAATGGCACACATACAATTTAGTGGAAATAAAGAACACTTTCAAATTTAATTTTTATTTCTTACTCAAATACAAATTTTTAGTATGCATTGTGAAACTTACATGAACATTCACTAAATAGGAACAATTGCAATGCAAAATGTCATAAGAATAAGGCCTAAACCGCTGAATCCCATTATAAAAATTCAAAAAGTCACAAAAGTTTGCGCATTCACAAAAATAAAGAGCTTACTTTTCATTACATTTAAATCAATTGTATACAGTTTTGTTATCAACTAGGAAAATACTTGTTCACTAACATTTTTTTAATCCTTTATTTTTAAATACTAATGATACTAAAGGGCCCTTTTAAATAAAAATATTCTTGTAGGTCATATAAAATTAAAAAAATTTCCTTAGAATAAAACTATATAACCACAGGTAGTAGAAGAATTATATTCCTACAAATTTAACATTACATTTTAACAACCAATATTATTGTTAATTTAAGTGCTAAAATGTAGATAAGCATTGTGTATAAAAGTGCTCTTTAGCATTATTTCAATAACATATTTCAATTATTACCTTATTTTTAATATTTCAATAATATATTTTTCCCTTAGAAAAATAGCAAAAACCTATAACTTTCTAACAAATAGAATAATTATAACCCTACATATTAAACATTACATATTAAGCGCATGCAAAGAAAATACCAAACAACAGATAAACAGCTATAAGTGTAAAAAAATAAAGCTCTTTAGCATGTATTTAAAAAATTGCAATAAACATACAGTCGAACCCTGTCAACGGGAACTTGAAGGGAGCATCGAATCCATTTCGTGTTAAACGAATTTTATGTTAACCGTCAGGAATATTTTTACATTGAACCAATGAATAGTTTAAAAAGAATAACGCATAAAAACTATTCTAATTTTATAACATGATACACTAATAATACGTATGACATTATTAATTTAATTAAGTTTACCGGGTTTTTTTAAAGTTTTGTTTCATTTGTTTTTCAAAACTTTGAATTACTAAGAAGAAAAAAAAAAGTCAGGTTCTGAATTTTTTGTTCCGGTTAAGCGGGATTTCGCCTAAAGCGATTTCACGTTAAAAGATATTTTATCATTAGCTCAAAGGTTTATTGGCCGGGGAAAATGGTTTTAGTTCATCGTAAGCGAAATTTCGTGTTAACGAGGTTCGACTTTATTTTCTTTTACAAAAATAGCAAAAAGCCATAACCAGTGACAACAAGAACAGTTACAATACGACATCATTAAGCATTTCAGCTGCAGCCGTTCTGCAGCAGTTTCTGTATCTCCCCTTTGTCGTGGGCTGACATGGTGTCGTCACATCCCCCAATGTGCTTCCCCTTGATGAACACCTGGGGCACAGAAGTCTTGCCAGTGTACTGGTGCATGGCCTTCTTCATTCTCAGGCCATCGTCTCCTGAAAATGTTTGTGAAAGGTTAAAAACAAATACCATTGAATATCTTAGTGGAAGAACGTGCTAAGTGACAAAAAGGTGAAAACGGGATTTGAAGTTTTTAGTTTGCACTTAAATCCGTTAAAAACGGTAAAAAAAATCTGCTTATTAATTTTATGAAAATGGGAAAATGTTATCTTTAAAGAATCGAATACTTTGTTTGTCGACAAAAAAATCTAATTCTTTTTAAAAATGTCATTTAGCACGTTCGTCCACTAATCTCTTCAAAGGAACACTAAGCTAAACTCTGTAGAGGCATGATGGAGGGGGGCTGTCCCCCTTTCCTAGCATCAGCTTTTGTGTGCAAGTAGAGGGTGGAATGAAATTTTTATGAAGGATATATTTTTATTAGACATTTGACCGCATATACAAGACACATATACATTGAACTATTTATAGGTGGGACATGCGTCTTCCTGCATAATTTGTTTATGGGATAGCAAGGACAAGGACTGAACCGGAAATATCAAAAACACAGCTTCAATGTCTCCACTTGCACCAGTACTGTAAACAGTTTATACAAAAAATTATATAGGAAAATAGAGCTTGCCATACGCTTTCTTTTAAACAAGAATTTAATTTTACCCCCATATTCAGAGGACTTTTTTTAATAAAAAGTTATTTATTTTTGCCTACAAAGTCAATTTGCAAGTAGTACTATCTTTAAAAAAATGGGTAAACTGCATAGAACCTTAGCAAGAATATTATTTTTCTGGGAGGGGTTATGCTCTTTAAACATTTAGTTTGAAAACAATTATTATTAAACAGCTAAAAAAACTTAATTTTTGGGTAAAAATTTTAGGTTTAGGAGAAGACTGCGACTCCCCCCCCCCTCCTTTGTGCTGACTACACCCTTGAAATCGCAGAGAAAATTAAAAATAGCAATTGAAAGAGTGGGGGCAATTTGAAGCTAACTACATGTTCTTACTTTCTTTGATATTCCACCTATTTTACTTTGTGTTTGTTCCTTGGTAAGGTACACTGTTAAAAATTTTGTGCTTGGTTTCACCATGGTATTGGTTCCTAGCGGCTGCAACGTCTGTGTGGTGAAACGTTAAACCATATTTTTGATAATTTTGATATTCGGTTGAACCATTTCTCAGGTTTTTGTTTCCAAATCCAGAAAAATGGTTCAACCAAACACCGAAAAAAAGGTGAAACATTTCACCACACAGCCGTTGCAGCTACTAGGAACCAATATCATGGTGAAACCAAGCACAAATTTTTAACAGTGTGTACGATACGTCGCCAAGTGGGCGCAGAGCGCCAATTGTGAACTCGAACTGCCCGTGCCAAGACTGGAATGTGCGGATTCAAGGAGAACGAATTCAAACTTTGAACTATGCGGAGGTAGGACAAGGGGCTGGTTGCCCAAATGGAAACTATAAGACTCATTAATTTGCTAGATGTTAATTATATTTGTAATTCTATGAAAATCTTTAATTAATTGATAATTGGCACAACTTCGTAAAACTTAATAAAACAAAAATGCTTCTACAAGATTCAATCGTGTTATTTCAATGTTCGAGTTTGGTGATGACTACCTCCGATCGTATATACATCTAAACTTTAGTCAGTGTATTTGAAAGGGCATTATTTTGAGAACATTTTAATGCAGAAGAAAAACACGACCTTCTGAAGAGCCTGCCAAAATGTAACTAGTTAACAAAATTACGATAACTAATTGCAGAAATTTTTAAATTCTAGAAAATTACGAAACTGAACAGAAAACTTAATATAATTTTCGTAATGAATTCCTAAATTACCACACCCAACCCTACCATGAAGGTAGGAAGAAAGATGTGATGTTTGTCCCCTCCAAAAAATGTCGCCCAATCAACATAATTGGCTCATACATAAAAATTATTTTAAAATTTTAGTTTTTAAATGTCAAGGCGCTGCAAAGTAAATAAGAGTATGGAAATGTTAACATGTGAAGAGTATAGAGCAAAACCCCTTGCATAGCAATCTGTCTGCAACAGACCTCTTTGGCGACAATAGCGAAACATCGCCTAAACTGGTGTAAGGAAACCCGTTTCTCACTTTGTTTATCACTCTGGCAACCCTGATTCACACAGAGATCAGTGGAGTCCCATTTGTACCGCGAAAGAAGCAAGAGAGAAACAGGTTTCCGTCTCCAATGTCTGCCACTCAGACCAGAATACAGGAAGATTATTATTTAATGAAGGGGTTTTTAACCTGTACTCTTCACGTGTCTTTAATTATACCTTCTTGATCAAATTCATAGGCAAAGAACTCCACTCCTAATTTCTTAAACAAGTCCTTCACCTGAAAAACGATTTAAAAACTTAGTGCAATTGAACTACATAAATACCTGTAACTTCTAATAACTTGAAAATAAATCAATAGTATGTTTATAACCTCCTGAGACCCGGCATACATTTAAATCGGTATTTTATGTTCTTGTTACTATATAATTTTTTACAAACTTAAGAACTAAATTAGTTTGGTAGAAGATATCCAAAAATCACTTTTCAGCTTTTGATTGCGGCCATTTATTTGTATAAAAATAAGGTAGCTTGAGGGTCAAGCACAATTTCAAAGGTCTTGCAAAACGTTTTGGCAGCAGTAAATTGTAAAGGCATTTTGCATTAAATGAATTTTTTTATTGGAATTATTGGAATGAAATATTAATTACAAAAAAACTAACACAGCTTATTTTTACATTTCTAGCAAAGACAAAAAGCCGTATTTTTAGAGCTTAAATATGTGTGGTATTTTCCTTGTATTGATTTTGGTTAATTTTAATTTGACGGTACTTCTGTCGCCAAGGGATTTGGCGCTTTTGTAGGGAGCGATAAACAATTATTTTTGGTGGTGCGGCATTTTCTGGTGAAATGCGTTGTGGCGTCTTTGTTGTGGCTAGGTGGCGCTGGTTATAAGCGCGGATGTTATGCGCGTGGGATTTATTTGTTCTAAATTAGTTTTTGACCAATCGCCGGCGCTGGTAATACTTGCGTGGAATTTAGGTTGCGCAGATGTTGTGCGCACGGAATTATTTTTATTCTATTAAATTTCTTTTTGTTCTATCGTCATTACGTTTGGGGTTACGTTTGGCTTTTGAACATCCGATTATTATGGATGGTGCGTATTTAAATTATGAATTTTTTATCGGTTTGAAAATGGCTGGACAGCTAGCTGTCATTCAGTTTTGAAAGAATAAAACTAAAATTTTTTAGTTTAATTTTTTTGTTTTGCTTCGTAAAACAAAACTGCCCGGGGCCCCAAACCAATATTTAGGCTTTCAATGGGCCCTACAATACTGCCCCATGTTGGATACTGATGTTTTTTAGAGAAAACAAAATTGCCCGGGACCCCAAACGAGTATTTAGGCTTTGAATGGGCCCTACAATACTGCCCCATGTTGGATACTGATGTTTTTTTAGGGAAAAAATAATTGCCCGTACCCCCAAACGTGTGCGTACTGGATTGCCACTCATTCGTGTAGCTCTAGTGCGACAATAATTCAAACTAAACTAAACTGGATTGCCACTCGTGTAGCTCTAGTGCGACGATATTCAAACTAAACTAAACTGGATTGCCACTCGTGTAGCTCTAGTCCTACGAAAATTCAAACGAAACTAAACTGGATTGCCACTACTAGCCCATTGTGTAGTGTAAAGTTTGTTTTGTGTTGCCCAAAGCAAACCAAAACCCTGAGTCTGTTCTTTTTTCAAAAGTAACTAGGGTTACTGCATCGGCGGAAAGGAATCTGGCAATGCCGAAACACGCGAGTTTCGCCAAGTTGTTGTTGTTTCTGGAGCCGCGCCAAGCAGTACCGTGAAATTAAAATTTACCTTGATTTTTAAAAAACTGACAAAGCTTTTTCTGCATTCATAGCACAGAAAAAAAATATTTTAGTACTAAAGACCTCAAACTCTATTTAATTGATATGCCACTCAGCAAATATTAAGCGTTAATTTAAACAAAAAAATACTTGCAAAACATACCTTGAAATATATATATTTGTTTAAGCATGTTTAGATGAATATGAGTGTAGGACGTTGCTATGGGTGTTACGGATCAGATTTACTGTACCCTTGGAGCGATTTTTTCGGATTTGGCGATAAATATTTTTTTCTGGCAACCTGTCCTGTCTGACTTTGACTAAGATTCGAATTCTATGAGTTCGCATCGATGACGTTTTCCGGCAACCCTATCGGACCGTTGGTTGAGTTTTCATGAGAAATATTCCCATACGATCTTTTCTTTGAATTGTGGTTTTTAAAAAAAAGTCGCCAAAATACGGACTTTTGGCGCGATTTTGGAAAGTTCGCCAAGGGGGACCGTACAGTAAATCTCTACCGGGTGTTACTATGCTGAATGTTAAGTATTTTAGATACGGCCAAAAAATGTAAGTAATCTGAGCAAACCATTAAAGAACATAATTTAAGCTTTTTTTTTTTAAATATACACTTACTCTAATGCAGTAAGGACAGGTGGACTTGCCAAAAACCAAAACTCGATGCTTGTTTATTAACTCAACTGAAGCTCCACGCCAGTACATATCCAGTTGCTGCTCATCCATTCCTTCAGGAGAGATGCCTTCCATTTTGTTTGTCAAAAGGATTTTCAGTTAAATTCTTTTTTTTTTTTTAATGAGTTGCACTTTAATGCCAATTAAAGCTATAAGCTAATATTTGACGCAACCCAACCATTGAGTAATGTAATTGTATTCCAGTTGTGAGGACAAGTTTTAGCACAGTTAAAATGCTTCGTAATTTTTGTATCAAAATCTAAAAAGTGACGATGGGCTTGGTTTAATTGAATCACATCAGGCTATATATCCAACAAAGGAGCTGGATCACAACTTTACGTTATAGCTCGTCGCTATTTTACTTATTGCATGCGCTTGGATTGATTCCAATGACGTAAACTAGAGTTACCAAAGATTTTTGGTGACGGTTTCTTAAAAGGTCATCGCACTAGAGCTACACGAGGCGACGAGCATCGTAATTTAGAACCAGTCAAGTGACGAGCTATATGGTAACGGACCTCTCATTTTGTGAAACACTGTCATGGATGGTTTGGATTGTATTCTAAGACAAACTAAATAGATCCGATATAAGTGTTGATCTGGAGTAACTGGTCAAAATTATTTTTGCTACAATAAAAAAATGATTTTTTAATCAAAAAAAATCATTATAAGCTATTTTTCGATTATTAAATTGTAACAGAAATTGATATTAGTTAGGATAGAAATCATATACTACTTCACTTTGTAAAGAGTAATCTATGGTTTAAGTTACATTTTATTATATGACTATGCACAATAAATTCCCCCCTTTCAATTATAAAATAAAATATTTATTCAAAAACTATAACAGGTATACAGCTGCATAAAATCATAATGCAAAAATTTATTTTATAAGATAAATTTTAAACACTTTAAATATTATATATGTATAATAATTTTTTACATCATAATATTACATTTAGTATTTATATTTATTTAAAATTCAACAATATTTTTTAACAAATATTGATAGAACTTGGACTAGTGAGTAGGCATTAAACACACAAAACAATTAGATATACATTCAGAGAGCAAAAAGTAATGATGGCACAAATAATTTAAAATTACATTTTTAAAAGTAATAAACTTTGTAACTCGTAACATGGTATATATTTGAGATGTAATAGTACATATAAAAATCTTACATAAATTTATAAAATTGACAAGGAACTGATATTCGATGCACATAATTTTCTACATTGTTATGAGGAAGGTTTAGCTACTTGTGAGGCATTGATGTCATGAAAGAGCAGTACAATTCTGCAAGCAAAAAAAAAATTATGTGTATGCATTTTGATGCACTATAGCACTCAAATGAAACAAAACATTTATAATGAATGTCAAGACGCCCTTGTCTAACTGCTATTATAACTGTATAACCTATTAACTGTAACCCTTTTATTCACCCACAATGGCAGCGCCACTTGGTCTATATAATCTGCGCTAAACTTTGGCGCGCTCTCTTTACTGCCGAATCCTTTTACCTGTGCTTCACAGCGAGAACGCCGGTGGAAAGCTAACGAGGCTTAACAGTCTCACTTTTACTTTTTTACTCTACCATGCACTTTCTTTAAATAAAACCCACCATCAAGAGGAAGAATTGCAATGTTTCTTTAGAACTCCCCTAGACGCCGACCGAATATGAATGTAATGCAACAACTTGTAATGCAATAATGACAGTTAGTGACCTCTACAAATCTTCAAAAATATTTAAACATGTTATCATTAATAAAAAATTGAACTAACCAGTGCATAGTTTTCATTAAGAATATTTATTACACATCAATTTGTCTGTTTGAATTGAACATCTTGCAAAATCAACTAATTTGTTAAAAATATGTATACAATTGCAAATCTATTTATTATTTGTGCAATTCCAAATATAAATGTAAAATAACTTATTTCGGTTCATAGGACTTTGATATAAACTTGTTTTCAAGAATATTCTTTTGCATAAAATTAAAAAATATCGCGTTTTTAACAAATTAAATTTATAATGAAAAGTGCACTTAAAAGGTTTAACGTATCTTAGTGAAAACGAAAAACTTCAAAGCTCATTATCTCTTTTTTACCTTTTTTTTTGTCACTTGGGACGTTCTTCCACTAAGCTCTACAATTGTAATTGGCCTTACAGCAAGGTATATAAGAAAACCACACAAGGGGGTAGGGGAATAAAGTGCTTTTGAAGGTTACGTTGTAATCGGAAGGAGTATAATACTTTACCTATCATTGCATATTCCTAGTGATTCGTTAATAAATGGATACAGCTTTGATGCGTACGCTGGGTTCTTCTCTTCGTTGAAGACTGCAATGGACCACAAATTCATCCAACATGTAGGTTCAGAGGAACCACCACGAACCATTCTTTGATCAGGTATCACATTTACAGTAATGCGCTGGAACGCAATAGATTGTATATGAATTAGTAGTTTGAGCTATGAAAGTGGGTGACGGACAGACAAACCCACACAAACTATTCTTTGATCTGGTATCATATTGACAGTAATGTGTTGGAACGAAATATGTTGTATATGAATTTGTAGTTTGGTCTATGAACGTGGGTGACGGACAGACAAACAATCCAACATGAACCCTTTATACCTTTCTTCTACCTTTTTCCCCCTTACTAGCCTTTATATTGTTTCTTCCACTTTTTACAATATAAACATAGTATGGAAGCTAAAAGTGATGTAACCAAGAAAGAACTACTGTGATATAATGGCCAGTCTTGAATTGGCAATCTGCAATATTTCCCCAAGCAACGGAAATGCTCAAATGTGGTAAACATTCCCCTTCATATTTCATACAATTCGATCTGTATAGAAACTTTACGTTTTATTTACGTTAAAACCGGCCGTCATAGCTGTACCATCAACTGTCAAAATCAACCTTTAACTTAATGAAATATTGAAACTCAAAATGACTAAACTTGGAGAGCTATATTAAATATGGCAACTCTCAAACAGACCATGAAAACTAAGGTTACATTAAACAGATGCCCCATTTTTTTTAAAATCAGAAATGCGCATAAAATTGCTAATCCCTCATTTTTTCTGAAAAAATTATGGATTTTTAACTCAAGTCAAATTAAACTCAGAAAGTTATGTAACTGACAAAATTGACTTGAGTGTAAAAAACAGGAAAAAAAATTCTCTTAGAATGGGAAAATATATGCAAGTAGTAATGCAAATAACAAAAACATACAGATTAAAAATGCTTTTTTAAAAAAATAATAACATCTATAGAAAATGAAGTAAAGAAAAGAAAATAATCCTTGTTTTTGCCATTGAATTCATTAAAAAAATATTTGCATGGATTATGTTATTGAGGCAAGTTAGTCACATAACATACTTCTATAGGCTTTGATAATACTTCTGCCAAAATTTCAGAAAGGCGAACTTCAAAGTCTTTCGGTATATCCTTGTCTGAAACGTTAGTGTAGAAGGCACAGAGCGGCATTATAATATTACTTTTTGGATAATAAAGGAATTAAAAAAAAATTCAATAGGAAATTATTTCGTACAAAAGTAAAAGAAAATTATATGATAAGATGACTTTCAAGTGTGACCCCGAATGATATTGTTTATTATTTCATCAGTCAGATATCGGAAGAAATTTTGTAGCAGACAGCTTTTGAACGGTGTTACCAACTTTCAAACGAAAACTATTAATAAAAATATTTTTAAACTAAAGATTAAAAAATTGCTATAAAAATATTTATACTTTTAATATTTTAAATTGTATACAGGTATAATAATTTTAATTCAATATTTAATAATTTAATATCTTGCAATATTTTGAAGAACTTTTTTTAAAAAGTGGCAACTGGCAACAACTTCTCTTTGTTTATGTTTTCAATTGGAAACTTGGCCCACGAGATTTCCTAATTTTAAATATCAAGCAAGGAAACTTTAATTTATAAAAATGCCGAAGAAAGGAAAAACCGGAAAACAAAGAAAAGACAAGTTTTACAGGCTAGCTAAAGAGACTGGTGTGTATTTATCTAAATTGACATAGAAATATAACTATTACCACACTGTACACGTGTGGTCCGCTTAAATAGATTGTAAAGTAACTGTTTTTATTAGTTTGTCTTAAACTGGAACTTCGATGTTAAAAATCCTTAAAAAACAGAGAAATTTATTGAGAAACTGCTAATTGACAAGGAATCTATCAAAAAATGTAAATAATCGTTCATAAAATAATACAATATACCCTCGAAACATATTAATGTTTTTAAAAAAATTGGTGGAAATACATGTGATTAATACATTTCGTTTATTGAAAAAGTGCAGATAATATAAAAAAAACTTTTTCATTTGTTACTGCTTATCATGCAATCAAAACACATGGATTTGGAGTACAGCTATGATATGATGGACGGTCTCTTCATTGGCGAGTTTTTGTGAGCATGGACTTGACTGTGGTTCTAAATTACAAGACTCGTAGTAGTATGCATAGCTCGGTTAAAGTAAGCATTAGGTCCCGGATTTGGCGACTTTTCAAAATTTGTTGCAAAGTCAAAATGACAACAAACCTGACGTAAGCCAAGTCTGTCGCCACCTTGAAGTGACAACAAGTACTTGCCGAAATACTAACGAGACCGAAAACGATTAAAGGAACTCAAGGAATAGCCCTCGTGCATCTCTAGTGCGACGATAATTTATACTAACTTAACTAAATCTGAATCCAACTATTTTCTCTGTAGGCTTCCGCTCTCGAGCGTCGTTCAAGTTGATCCAGCTGAACCGCAAGTTTGAGTTCCTTCCCAAATGCAGAGTCCTCATCGATCTGTGTGCGGCCCCTGGGGGGTGGCTGCAAGTGGCACAGCAGGCCATGCCCGTTTCCAGTATCATCATTGGTAAGTACTCTGCATGTTTTACTAAGGCAAAATGTCCCTACAAGTCACCCTTACTTCCACTATTTTCCATGTCCACCTGAAAATAAACAATCAATTTTACCTTAAAATTGAGTTAAAAACTAAACTGGTGCCAACGGCCGAGATAATTCATATAAATTTCCCTTATATATTATTGAATATTACTATCGAAGATCGTGTTATTGAATGCCATACAGCAGGTTTATAAACCTGTTAAAATTGCATCTCTGATATCACCAACTCCTTGTAACATAGTCTTGTTCGGAACTAATACGGTGGTTATATGCTTAATCCAAATCCTTGATAACACAGAGAATATTAGGTTCATTGCAATAGTGTTGCGAAACCAAGTCGGCTGTTTGATGAAAGTAATAGGTATAATAACAGGTACAAAGAAGATCAATATTTCATAAATAGCTTATTTTACGCTCTATTGCTCATAGCTGCGAAGTGCAAAGTGGTGTAAGTGAAACCATACACATGCCCGATTTTACTCTGGTTAGTAAGACAACCGGTTAATGTAGTCAAATGTGGGATTCGAAAGCCAATCCGAAATAAGTTTTCTTGCTAACTTTTGAAAGATACCCGTATATCCTGCTAATAAATTTTATGTGGCTTTGAAAAACCCTCCCTTAATCAAATGACACGGCAGGCCTTGTCCTACTAACGGGCTGTTGCGCTTCTTAGGTTAGTAGTTTAGTTGAAAAACCGCTAAAAAGCTACAAAATTTTGCCAAAAGTTTTTATTGGCAACCCTGTGTCCTTCTTGTTGATAAATCGCACTGTGTGTGAAAAAGTGACGTACCTCCCTTGTTAACTCAATGAGAGATACCTCACTTCTAAATGCTCCGATTGGTATAATTATACATTTTAAGATTTTTAAAATATATTTAAATCCATAATTAAAATACCTGAGTCGAAAAGAATATTCGAATTCGAAGTTAATGTTCATAGAAAGATTTTTTAGGTCTTATAATTACAAGATTAAAGTACAGTTTGAAATTTTTCTGTTAAAATATCGTTTAAAAGCAATAAAGATAATATAACAAAGTATAACCATTTCTAATAATGAATTATTTTTATTTTGTATTTATGCAATTTTTGTAATTCATTGTAGGTGTGGATTTAGTTCCCATCAAGCCTCTTCCAAATGTTATCTCCATGCAAGAAGATATTACCACTGATAAGTGTCGACAGGTAAAGAAATAATTATATTTATTTGCTGTAATTTTTTAAAGAACTTAATAATATAAAATATATTTTCCAAGAATTTGTTGAATTTTTAAAACTTCTAAATTAGACCTTAAAATATAAATTTATACTTTATATTGTAAAAGGCTATATTCTTTGTTCACAAAGCATTTAAGGGGGAATGGAAGGGTGTGTTGAGTCTTCAAACCGAAAACTTCTCTCTGTGTTAAGCCAAACGAAAAAAGTTCCTAAGCCAAATTACTCCGGCTGTATTGAATGATTTCTATAAATGGTTTTATATGATAAATTTAATTGGCTTAAACGTCCCTATGAATCCACTTTTTGAAGTTAGTTCGATATATTTTGTTGTGAAATTATGTATTAAAAATAAAAATACAAAAAATATTAGAACCAATTTCAAAAAAGGGTGTTAAGGACATCAGCAAAAGTTATCATATTTTTTCTACTGTGAGGGCCTTTTTGAAGGTTCATGTCCAGCTGGCATAAATGCCTCAAACTTTGAAGCTGAAATTGAAGCTATTAAACCGTCAGCTTTTCATCTTTCTAATTCTGACACACTTCACAAAAATGCAGTTTTTCTTGTTGATGCACAATCTGCCATTCTTTCGATCTGCTCTCCCCACAGCAGTGAATCCGAGCGTGTTGAAGAAGCAAAACTTGAAATTGGCAAACTTTTTAGAACTGGCTGGGAGATCATTTTCCAGTGGATACCCAGCCATTGCAATATACCTGGAAATGAGAGAGCCGATCAACTAGCCAAACATGGATGTGGACTCCCACGGCCGGACTTTGCCCTACCTTTTAATCAGATCTCCTCCTCCATTACGAGAGCCACAAGAAACCTCCGGTCTGTAGACGCCACAGGGAAATCATGGTCTAGCCTATTAAAAAACCCCTCTCCCTATGAACCTCCTCAGACAGACTTCAGCTAACTTCAGATCAATAACTGGCCATGACTATCTTCAGGGACATCTCCACCGTATTGGCGTTTCGGAGGTGCCTGACTGACCACTATGCTCAACTGGAGCTCTTATGGATTTTAACCAAATGACAAATTGTGCCTTTCTGGCCAATGTTTGTAATTTTTTACCTTATGACAACTTGAATCAAAAGGCTATGCTGTATTGGGCTGCAAGAATGTCCAATAGGGCTAGAACCCCGACGTAAAAAAAATATATTATAAAAATAAACTTTTGTAAAAGTATTTAGTAAGTTAGATTTTGGAAGATTATTTTCCTCTCATAGGATTATAACACAGAGAAAAGACTTGGGTTTGTCGCTGCTTACAAGAATTAAACAAAAATATATATTATTAAATTAACTCTCTTCAAAGTTGCTTTTAGGTCTGTTTATTTAAAATTAATCAAGTAATTCATTTATTTCAAAGTAATTCATAGGAAAAGTTCATAAAGATCTCTTCTATCAGATTAATGTTTTTAGGTGGGAATCCAGCTCTATTATAATTAGAAAATCAAATTAATATTTGAATAATTAATGAAGAGATATTTTTTCAGAACCTAAAAAAGCAACTTAAAACATGGAAGGCTGATATTGTACTTCATGATGGTGCTCCAAATGTGGGTAAAAATTGGATTCAGGATGCTTTCTCTCAAAGTATGTAACACTCTTTATCCTTTTCTAATTTATTAAATAATGTGTAGAATAATATGGTAGAGATATTTAGGCTCTTCACTCCCGAGTTCCAAGAGCAACTGGTTTCCAGAAAGCAACTGGTGGGTGTGAAGAGGATAATTTTGGTCTTGAATTGCTAGAAGTTTTTTCATGTTTACTTGTTATGTAGCTATTATTTTTAATTACATTTAAGTAATAATTAATATTATAATTTGTCTTTTATGTGCACATATTTGTCAAAGCTAATTTTTTAAGCTGGTGTTTTTTCTTATAATTTTTTTTTTGGATATATATAATTATAGAATTTCATCTTTTAGGTATTTTTTTTGATTATAAAGGTTTCGATCATGCTTGTTTAAACTTGTTGTACAGAGATGTGTCTTAGATATGTTTCCTTATTAAAATTTGAATGGATCAGTTGCTATGAGTTTTTGTCTGAGTTTAAGTTTTCTTTCCACAGACGGTCTTGTTTTAAGTGCTTTGAAATTAGCCACTGAAATGCTGGTCAAGGGAGGATGGTTCATAACCAAAGTGTTTCGATCCAAGGATTATTTGTCCTTAGTATGGGTCTTTAAAAAACTTTTTAAACAAGTGAGTACACATTTATTTTCTTAAGTGTTAATTAAGTATATCAATAAATATTGTTTCAAAGTCTATTTTGTCACATGGTACAAGTCTTGTAATTACCTGTTATAGTTTAAAATTTAAAATCCGTGCAAAATTATTTATTCAGTTGAAGTTTAAATATCTGTGAGTAATTTTTTGTTGTATTTTAAATCCAAGTTAAATTCTTCTTTGGTTAAAACTTTTTTGTATTTTTTTTGTCTGTGTATTAATTCAATATACAACATTGACATTATGTTATATGACAAAACTACATAGTTATTGGTCTAGCAAATTGTTAAGCTGTTTATATTTTTCTTAAAAATTATATTATTTGTATAATATAAAACTATTCTCATCATCTGTTTAGTTTGGGCTTTGGGGCTGCATTTCGACATTGATTTATTTTCACTGAACAAATTTAGGATTTCAGTCAAAATTGACTTCTAATCAATTCTTAATTTTGTGACACTCTTTGAAGTAATTGAAATGAGATATTTGCTGTAATAATAAATTGGGTTTTGTTCTTCCCTTGCATCTCTTTCCTTGGCTTGAATTAATCTTAAAATAATTATTTTACTAATACAGAATAACCCAGTTATAGCATCATTCAAGGGACTGTGATGTTTATGACATCAAAAATGAGTTATGCTATAAATAAGGTAGAATATTAAGTAGTTAATCATGTAAAATACGTTTTATATATGTTAGTTAGTATTCATAATTTAAAGTTATAAAATTTTAAAATATAATGGATATTTTGAGTGTTGTAATTATCCCCGAAAAGTTAACGAAAAATTTTCTTTATAAGCAAGATTTTATAACATTAAGGTCTAGGGGAAACTCAAGGGGACGAACATTTATGCATTGTCAATATTGGGGTGGTCGTGCGTCAGCTGTCACTCGAAAGAACCACAACTAATTGACTCCATTTTAGTAACTATAACAATTTAATAAACAAAGTAAAACAACAAGTTAAATTTAGTTTAAATGAAACATAATAGAAAAACAATTAACATGCAGCTGAACGAATGCACCGCCTGCGGCTTCGCTCATGCTGGTCACAAAAAAAGAGTAGGCGAGTCCGAACTCCAGGGCTTGTTTTGTTTCCACGACTTGCTCTTTCTTCACTCCTGATGTGAGCTGGTGTCACTACGGCTGTGTTAAAGTGTCTACACTAGAGCTACCAACATCGTAGTCGGGCTGTGCTCAGGTCTTGGCCCATCGCCGACGCCACACCAATTTTGACTGTACCATTAAATTCGCTTTTGATAGATACTGATGTCACAAATAACTCATTTCTTTAGGTGCATGTGACCAAACCCCAAGCATCTCGTACAGAGTCTGCCGAAATATTTATGGTGTGCCAGGGCTACCTTGCTCCCGATCGCCTGGATCCCAAGTTTTTGGACATTTCCTACATATTTAAGGATGTTCCGGTGGAAACCAAGAACAAAATTACAGAAATAACGCATAAGAAGCCAAAAGCAGAAGGCTATGATGATGATGCGCCTATATATCCAACTCTGAAGGCTTCGGATTTTATTTTCTGCGAGAATCATTTGGAGAGGCTTGGAAAGTGTAATGAGGTATGTATGTTGGCTTATCGTTGACTTATCATTATTAATTTATCTTTATCATACCCATGTGAAAAATCTATTGTTTATCTATAATAATAAAAGAAAGAGTCTGTCTGTCTGTGTGTGTGTCTGTTATCGGATCGTAAAAGACCTACTTATACTGCCCACAGGAATTCGAAATTTTAAAGATAGATTCCCTTTAATACTAACGTGTGCACCTGAGGCTTAGTTTTTTCATATTTGTTCCATTTTTAGAGAAAATTCGAATTTTCTGAAAAAAATACACCACTTTCGCTCAAATACGATCATTTTTTCTCTTTCCTGATGCCATCGGCTGAAAAAATTAAATAAAACTTTTAACAAAAACATTTAAAATTCAAAATGTTTATTTTATTCTTTTGCCATTACTTTCAGAAACTAAATTCATTATTTGAAAAATAATTGACACGTTTCAAGTGACGTAATTCCGCCAGTCTTCATTCCCGGATTTTATTGTGGGTTTATTTGATGATTTTTTCATTGATTTTTCTGTTGACTGCATGTATGCATATTTAAGCAATAAATGTATAGTTAAGCTATTACTGAACTATGATGGTTAATAAAGGCCATCACACTAGAGCTATTAGTGTTATGTGTCTTTATTTTTTCGCCAAATACGTTGCCAATCTCGCCAACTTATTAACTAAAATTCGCCAAATAGGCAATTTCTTTTATAAATAATTTATAAGCTGGTCGGTTGTTCGAAGGTCATTGTGTTAGAGCTGTATAATGGGTGTGTTTGTAGCTATATCTATTTTCTCGCCAAATTATTTCCCAAAACGCGCCAAATGAGCTAAAAGGTTTTATGTATTTATGAGGGAATTGTGATGACATTTATGAGTGCATTTTATAGCTTATTTTTCATTTTGGAATTATAAAGCAATGAAACGGGATTTTATACTTTATAACGAGCGGGAACAATAACATAAGTTTATGATCCTATAACAGGTTAGATGGTAAACATATTTGGAATCTATTTGATATTTTTTTATTCCGTGCGAAGAACGGGTATAAATTTGCTAGTATTTAATAAAACTAAGTATTTTGTGTATTTTTTAATTGCTGTATATTAAACAGGATATATTTAAAAATAAATTTGTATGTAAAAATACTATTCTAAAAACATACTTTTAGAATTTTATAAAAAATTCAATATTTATTTGCTGTTCGTGATTATAATTTATTTGAAGTGCATCTCTTTTGTAATTTAGTATTTTACAAGGTTGATCCAGTTTACTTTAAGTATTAAATGAAAGAAATAAAATAATTACAACATTAAGTCATTAAAGTTATAATCTATAATAATAAAAGAAAAAGTCTGTCTGTTTTGTCTGTGGATCGTAAAAGACCTACATATACTGCCCTCAGAAATTCGAAATTTTTAAGATAGATTCCCTTTAATACCAACGTGTGCATCTGAGGCTTATTTTTTTCATATTTGTTCCATTTTTAGAGATAATTCGAATTTTCTGAAAAAAATACACCACTTTCGCTCAAATCCGATCATTTTTTCCCTTTCGTGTTGCCATTCGAGAGAAGAAATTAAAATGAACACAAAAATTAATTAAAATTGAAATTGCTTTTATTTTCTTGCCATTACCTTCAGAAACTAAATTAATGATTTGAAAAATAATTGAACGTGCCAATGAGCTAAATGTTTTTTTAAAAAAAACCCCAGAATGGAGGTTTTGACGTGAAATAACTTTGTTATACAATTATGGTTAATTTTGAATTTATCAGGAAAATCGCGATGACAGTAAGTTCATATTGCGGAAGATTTTTGGTGATATGAGGATGTGCATTTTATAGTGATGTATTTTTATTTTGGAATTTTAAAGCAATATAAGTAACGGGATTTTATTCTTTATAATAAACGGGAACAAAGGCAAAGTTTATTATCCTATAGCAAATCAAATGACACGTATACTTGGATCGATTTGATATTCTTTTAGTCCGTGCGAAGAACGGGTATTTATTTGCTAGTAACACATATAATATAAATAATGGTAGTTCAAAGGCAATAAAAAACCTTTTTTATTTTAAAGTTAAATACTTCGAATACCGCTTCATTTTTATACCCTAATTTCGGTTTGAGTGAGCTTACCAAATTGCAATACTTTTTGAATGTCTTTTTTTTATATATATTTTTAGCACTTCTCTTTCCCTTCATGCATTTTAATTTTAAAATGTATCATAAGACAGTGTAAAGCAGGGCTCGAAATTAACTTTTTATGCCAGGTGCACAAGTGCACCCCCAAGTCTTGTAAATTAGGTGCACTAAATAACAGTTAGGTGCACAAATATAAATATTATGTGCACACATATAATATGAATAACAAGTTAAAAAAAAACCTTTCTTCATACAAACTGACAAAATGCAGGGTTTCCGCGCATATGAAAAGTTTATGAATTTGGACATGTAAATTTTGTCATGAAAAGTCATGAATTTAGCAAAAAAACGATCAAAAGTCATGAAAATCGTTGTATTCGAATCGCTGTAGTTTCGCAACGTTCGGATCGCTGTAGTTTCGCGACTTTCGGATCCCGGAGTTTCGCGACTTTCGGATCCCCGGAGTTTCGCGACTTTCGGATCCCCGGAGTTCCGCGACTTTCGGATCGCCGTAATTTCGCGACTTTCAGATCACCGTAATTTCGCTACTTTCAGATCACCGTAATTTCGCTACTTTCGGATCACCGGAGTTTCACGACTTTCGGATCGGCATAATTTCGCGACTTTCGGATCACTGTAGTTTCGCGACTTTCGGACACGAGTGCCGAGACTTTCGGATCGCCGAAGTTTTGCGTTTTTCGGAACTTGGGTGCACAACGTGCACCCAAGTTGAAAACTTATGTGCACAATTTTCTTTTTAGGTGCACGGTGCACCCGCTAATTTCGAGCCCTGGTGTAAAGTACAGATGATGTATGCCACATTTTAAAATGGCAACTATTATAAACTAGATATATATATTTTTCAGATCGTTATAGATGACGAGGATATTATGAATCACAAGTTGACTACGGAAGAAGTTAAGCAATGTTGCAAGGACATAAAAGTGTTGGGGAAAGCTGATCTAAAGTACGTTTTTATTATAATATTTAATTATAACTGAAAATTATATGATTTCACTTATGGATTAATTTGAGTGTTTGTATGATTAAAACAAAGTTAATCTCAAATTCTAAGAGCTTATTCTTAGTTGATATTTAAACTTTATATTTAGTCTTTTTTAATAATGAAATAAAAAAATTTAGTTAAAGATTTTTTATAAATTTTGAGTCAAAGATTCAAGTCCTTTTTTGACTTTTATATTTTTTAAATTTATTTTTAGGGTTTACTCATTTTTTGAATTTTTGTTTAGTTAAATAATAACTATTACAACAATCTTTTGTTTCAGATTACTTTTAACTTGGCGAAAAACCATTAAAGAACAGGTTGAAAAAGCTGAGAAAGAAGGTGAAAAGAGGTAACATATTTAAAGGGATTGGAAAGTTACTTTTAAAAAGTAACTCAGTTACAGTTACTTAATATGAAAAGTAACGCGTTACAGTTACTTTTAAAAAAAGTAACGAATCACAGTTACTTTTCAAAATTTCAAGTTATAAGAAAAATTGAAATTTTTTCACCATCTTATCATTTTTCACGAGAACCACACTGAAATTATAATTAATAATAAACATTTTTTTATATTTAATTTTAATCCTTTACCCTGATAATCAGCCGACAACGAGTCCATCTGTAAACTCTCGGGTAGTACTGACAGACAGAAATAGGGGTATCTCAGGAATGAACGTGAAATCTCTGTCTCCCTCCTCCCCACCCCTCTTCAAGGGGAAGCACTTTGTTGTTGGTCCCTGTTGTAGAACCCATTCAGACAACACACAAAGGGGTTTGCACTGAGGGATCCAACCTGCTTGGCAGTTAGCATGATTTATCTCAAAACCCTTTTAGCAGCCATATTGGACAGTTATATTATGCTTTACTTTTTAACTCCCAAGAAAAGCTCGTATTTCAGGAATGCGAAATGTTCCTTTTTTTTTTTTTAGGAGTGGAATTTCAAATTTGGCATCAGACAGCCATCGGAAAGTAACGGAAAAGTAACGACATTTTTCGTTACCATTACCGCTAAAAGTAACTGATTTACAGTTGGTTACTTTCTGAAAAATGTAACGGCGTTACTCGTCGTTACCTAAAAAAAGTAACTGTTACAAGTAACGGCGTTACAAGTAAAGCGTTACTCCAATCCCTGCATATTTCTTTAGATTTTGCAGGTTTTTTTTCTAGAATTTGTTGTTATTAAACCTGTTTGAACTTTTACTTTAAGATTTTCTATTTTCCTCCTATTTAAAAATTTTAAAACTATCATTTATGTATGTGCAGACAATATATTAGTTGCTAGAATGATATATTTAATCTTAAAATAGTTTTTAATTCACAATGTTCAAGTATCTATTAGATTCAAAATTGCCTTCTGCCGCATAAAAACAATCAAATTTACATTCTGCCGCTGTCGGCAGAAAACCACCACTCGACTTGATTCGTCATTCTCGAATTTTTTAAAGAATAGAGAGTTTAAAATTGTTAGTCTTTTCTTTTCATAATTGGATATTTCGCTTGCTGGAATAATAAACACTGCTTTAAGAAGGATTGTCAGTACCATAGAGCTAATTGCATTAGTTTTGGAATCACAACTTCCTTAGAAGTATTGCTTTGCCATGTTAGCCCTTTTTCCCCAGGTATGGGAATCAACATAACATCGAAATGAAACAAATTTGAAACCAAAATGTTATCTAGTTATTTAATGATATATTTTTGGAGTTTTAAAATGCCAAATATATACATTAGATGGCGACACAATTTAAAATCTTTATCAATTAATAATTAAATAACCGGATGTTATTAAATTTTCTTTTCAATTTTGTTTTAAATTGATATTACGATGATCTCATACTCTTAGGAAAATGGATCTGCAAACAATCATTTAACTTTCTGGAATGTGAAACACATCGACTATGATCGTCCTCTTAAAATAGTTGTTAGAGCAAAAAATTTAACTATCTATTGGATTCAGATGGATTGTAATTTGCTTTTCGCTTTTGCAAGCCTTGCATTGCCAAAAACACTCCACCGGATATTCAAAAAATTGTTAAATTTTTTATTCATAAATAGATATTTTGCTGCTAGATGGTTACATTTTACTTTCAAATAGTTTTTAGGGCAAAATATTTAAATATCTATGATCAGAGGATTGTATTTGCTTTTCGCTTTTGCAAGCCTTGATTGCAAAACACTCACGATATTAAGACACAACAGAAATGATTCTTAAATTCTTTTATTCAAAGTGCGAATATGATACTTCTTGCCTGCTAGAATGACAGTACATTTACTTTCAAATAGTTTTTAGGGCAAAAATTTAAATATCTATTGGATTCAGAGGGATTGTAATTTGCTTTTCGCTTTTGCAAGCCTTGCATTGCCAAAAACACTCCACCGGATATTCAAAAATTGTTTAAATTTTTTATTCATAAATAGATATTTTGCCTGCTAGAATGGTACATTTTACTTTCAAATAGTTTTTAGGGCAAAATATTTAAATATCTATTAGATGCAAAGAGATTGAAATTTGTATTAAGCCATTGCATTCTGCCGCTTCTCAGAAAAAAACGGCACTATGCGTTTCACAAAGATATAGTCCCATTCAATATATCTTTTCGGTTGGCTTTGCTTTATGTATATTTTTTCACATATTAGCATGTTAAGATGTTTTAAGATTTTTTGCATAATTGTTTAAATTTTGAGGTTGGTAGGAGTGTATGTGCATTGTAACATAAGCCCTAAATGTCTTGTTTCAGCGAGGAAAAAGTTGAAGCAGATGAAGAGGAAGAAATCGATGAAGCTGTGAAACTCGCAGAGGAGATGGAACTTGAGCGATTGCAGGAAGCCAAAAAGAAGAAAAAGAAAATTCTCAGGGAGAGGAAAAAGATCCACGACCGATTGAATTTGAAGATGATTATCAAAGATGACGAGCCCATTGTGGATGAAGATTTGGAGCTGTTTAAGTTATCTCAAATCAAAAATAAGAAGGTATTCAACCATATAATTGCTTTTTTGGAATTTTGGTTGTGAAAATGCCTGCTTATTGTAGTATGGTAGTTTCAGTAGTATGACATTTTTGTTAGATTGTGTTTATCTCATGCACTGAATTTGTGAAACCCATTAACTAACCCATTAAATTAACATACATATATGAAGAGTACAGGGGAAGAAACGCTTTATTTATTAGGAGTAGTTCCGTAATTGTATCTGCCTGGCGGACATTGGCGACAGAAAACCGGTTTTAATTTCGGTTCTTCTTTCGCGGTACAAACGTGTGACTCGTGTCCGCTAATCTCTGGCGAGCGAGAAAAACAAAGTGAGTAACCGATTTCCTCACACCAGTTTAGGCGATGACTCGCTTTCATCGCCAAAGAGGCCCGATGAGGAAAGTTTTCGACGAAATTAAGCGGTTTTTCCTCTGTACTCTTCATATAACATGTAAAAACATTGACTTTAAGTTTTTTAAATTCGTTTTTCTTGTAAATTAATTTGTTAAAAAGAAATTGTATAGGACACTGGTCTTTTATTTACTTAGATAATAAACTTAAGCATAAAGCTCATTTTCATGTGGCAAATTATTTTGCCAATCGTCGTTAAAAAATGGCAAGAAGTAAAGCATGGAGAACTTAAGCTTATGTTTAAATTTAATCTCTATTCTTAATAAAAAGATTTGTTTTTTATTATACAAATATCAGATTTATAGAATTTCAACAAGAGTTTATTACTAAATATACTATTAATTGCAATACTTGTAATAGTAAAATTTTATGTTAACATTCTCTTGAATGCATTAAGCTCAACTGTTACAGTATTATAAGAATCAACTAATAGAAGAAAAAGAAAATAGTTTCATAAAATAAAACTGTGGAGTACGAGGAAAACATAATTTAATTGCATTACAAAAAACTTCATTATATTACACGAATTTTATTACACTAAATATAACATTTGTAATTTTCATCTGAAAATAAAAAAAATCTTGCTATAATCATAGGCATTGAAAAAGTATAAATTCACCATTACTATATAATTCAACCTTATTTTTCGCAGGACTTAACTCAAATCGAAGACGAGAGTGACTTAGAATTCCAGTTGGAACCCCCACAAACAGATTTAGAGGATATTCTCAAGCCAGGTTACAGGAGCAGGTTCGAACCGTACAATCGTCATGCTCGAGATGACACTGATGACATACGTGTTGATTTCAGAGATCGAGAAGCCCCAGAAAAGATCGAGAGCGAATATTCCAGTGATGAGGGCCTGAGCAGTGATCTTGAATTTGAAAGGTAGGTTATGTAATTTGGAACTTATTGGAATAACTTATGCTCAGGGATGAGGGTTTAGCAATTATTTTTTTAATTTATAAAATTCAAGGTGTTTTATTTTCTATGTCTTGAAGTTTATGGTGTCCAAAAAAGTTTAACCATATCTTATAGTTAATAACTTCTTATCTTAAAGTTAATATTTACTCAACATTTTTTGAATATTTAACTTTAATGCCCGAAAAACCCTGAAAACCAATCTTGGTTGACCATTGGCTCGTGTATTTTTTTTCCCCACAGGGCTCAGGCTTAAACAAACTGGCTTGCGTACATAAAAATGCAATGCTATACAGACTGTAATGTGGATTGTGGTGTGCCAATTTAAACATTTTTTGTGTTTTACATTAATTCGGCAGTCTTTTTTTAAAAAAAAGATTATATCATTTCTGGCACATGAAAAATGCTCTATAATCCAATTAGTACAGTTGGCTCTGAAATAAGAAAAACTCTTTGTAAAAGAAACAGAATTCCTGGCTTAAATCCCGAGAATTGGAAAGTCAATCAATATAAATTGCTTAAGGAACTTCACTTGCCCGTGGCTCAAAATTATGAGAGCCATCGCCAATTCTTTGAAATTACCTCTTATACTGCACCCATTGTCACCTAGTACAGTAATGTGTAATAAAGAGGAGACATAACTAATATTTGACCAAATTTGAATTTTAAAAACTAACATAACTGACTCATAAAACATAAACCGGTGAGTAAGAGGTGTACAGGTAATAAGTAGCAAATTTTATAAATTCATCATAGTTTGAATATGTATATTGTACAGGGTGAAGCAAATAAAAGCGGCCCCAACGTGGTGATAAGAATACAACAGAAATGTTGCGAAGTCAAAAACCAATACAAAAACAGGTTTGCTAACATGAAGCCATTGATCGCTTCAATATTAAGCCCAAACAAACGCTTGCCGACTTATTTGCCGGCAACTATGCTATGGTTTGAAAAGCTAGTTGAAATGAAATATAAACAAGGTTTGTAGAGCTCTGATCAAATGATCAAAAAAAGTTCCCACTAGTGATTATTTTGGTTGTTATTTATCGTAGAGAATAAGACCTTTTTTTTTTTTTTACTACAAAACATTCTAAATTGATTGTAAGACAAAAAAAATTTGCATAAGAAGGGCCGTCTTCATACAATTCACACTACGATCTGAACTGGCCAATAGTCCATGAGTAGCTCTAATGTGATGCTAATCCAATCCAACCAATGCAAACACAGGTTTGTCAAGTGTAACCATTGCATGCTTGAATAATCTTTTATTTCCACTTGAAAGCTTTTAGGCGGCTTCAAGAGTTTTTCTCAGCAAGCATTTCAACGTATTCCTATCTCTAGACTGGGGCCGCTTTTATTTGCCTCACCCTGTAGTTACAGATATAGAATTCAAACAGTCATACAAATATTACAATTATTGCTAGTTGTTCGATATGCTGTGCTAAAACTTCACTCGCTCATGACACCACACTCTAGTGTGCCATTAATTTAGCAAAATATTTTTATTCTCTAAAAACTAAGAAAAAATGAAATTTTTCTTTCAGTGATTCTGAAGATGAGGAAGAGGTTGAAGAAGAGAAAGAGAGAATTCTGCAAGGCCAGCAGAACCCACTTGAAGTAGATTTACTTGAGAGGTCCGACAGGGTTAAGGACACCATTGACCGGTGGTTCGACAAAGAAGATTTTGCAAACGGAAATGAGGATAGCGACCTGGAGCTAGATCTATTGGCCGAGACGATTAAGAAGAAACCAAAAGAGAATAAAGGTAAATTTGTATAATTTGATTTAACAGCTGCAAGATCTCTTTGGCTCTTAAACATTTTTAGGAAGTCTACATTAAAAAAATTATTAGCACTTTTTACTTACTAATATGAAATAAGGAAATGAAAGTGTTGCCATGGGGTCGAAAATCCAAAATGGAGATTTTGTGCCCAAACATTTTGGAGGGTGGTGATTCTGAGAAAGGGGAACATTGGACCGTTTGTCAGTCTATCTGTCTGAAACCACTCTACATCTCGAACTAAAAGAGCTACAGACATCAAATTTTGTACATGAGTTCCTATGGACCTCATAATAAGATTTTCGAGAATATCACATGCGCAAAGGGTAGTGGCAAAGAACTTTCAAGTCAAAAGTTAGTGAAATTATCTTATAGGTTATATAATTAAATTTCAATGTATATTGATTTACTAAGCTGATTCGCTTGGTGATACACACCTCCAGTTTATTGTAAGGTGGATTGTTATGGAGCTGTTTGTTAAGGTATTAGGCCACACAGAGTACCTTTTGTAGGTTCTGTCCTTGCTAAATTATTAATGAATTTCTAGATTGACATTGAGATCAATGCCAACATTAAAGTACAATATTTTTGCCTATTTCAGGAGAAAAGCGAGTTTACTGTTCTGACGATAGTGATGATGGTAAGCTATTAGATATTTCTGGTCTCTTTCTTCATTACTGATTTTATTTGAAGGCATCATGAATAGAAAGGTTTTTAAAACTGTATGTAGTTACCCAGTTGTTGTTGTTCTAAGCTATATTCTGCTTTAATTTTTTCTTCTTCATATTTTTGGCTTGTCTGTGTTGTCTGTTACAATCTAATATTAAAATTAAATTTACCATTAAATTTTCATTCTGCTAAAAAATATATTCCAATATAATATGAGCAATTACTTTTTTTGATGTGAAGGGGCTATAGTCAGGGTTTTAGTAAAAATTGCATACCGCAACTCTTTTATGTTTATTTTTTAAATAGTATACTGGTTTTATTTTGTTTACTTATTGACTTAAGTTTTGTAGTTTTCCCTGAATTTTTTTTTGTTTTTTAAATAAGGAACATTAACCTTCTGACTTCTGGGCAGGGATCAACCTGGGTCAAAAAATGCTGTAGCAAAAATGCTAAAATGCAGAAGAAAGCTTTGGAAAAATGCTAAAGATAAATTTAGTTGCTTATCAATCAACGTCACACCAATTAATCACTTGAATCTACATTTCTGATGCAGATTCAGGGAGAGAGAAATGCATAGCAATATAAACAATTAAAAATAATTACATTTACTTTTGTTTATGGTGTTGGAAGGGGATCATCTTCATCAGATTTGTCTACGAACATGTTTTTGCTGTTCATTTGGTGTATTACCATTAAGTTTTGGTTGTTTGAAATCCCCCCAACTTTTGGTCTTTCAATACATACCCTTATTAGCATGGTTCATACATTTGTTAGGACAAAAAAATTAAAGCACTTTTCCAGAAAAATTCAAGGACTAGAAATTTACTAGCAACATAAAATATAAATATGTAAAGCTTGTATAAGTCCATTTAAAAAAAAACAACTACAAATTGTTTAAAATCAGAAACAGGAAATCAGGGAGCATGATCGGACTCCTCTTCTCATGAGAGGTTGCACCGACTGGCCGAGATTTGAAGACATCTTATTGTAATCTAATCTTAATTCATCTTCCCATTTTGATAAAAAATTTTATCTTCATTATTAGAATCGGTTATTTGAACTTGTTTTTTTTTTAAATTTAAGTTTAGTTTTACCGAATTACGGTGTCACATTTTCGCAGTGGCCAATAATTTTTCTTCGCATTTGCGTGCAACTCGTCGCATTTTGCGAACGACTACAGATTGATCCCTGCTTCTGAGTGCTTAAATAATTCATACTTTAAAATAAGAAATTATTATAAGAATATTAAATAAGAATATAAGAATATTTTCTAATAAAAAGAAATTAAAAAATCTGCTACAATTGTATGGTTTTTTTTTGCAGAAGACGATTCAAATGAAAAAGAAGAGAATGATGAAGTAGAAAATGATGAAGATGCAGAAAAGGGTATTCTTCTCTTTTATGTTAATATTATACTAACATTGCCAATGCATATCAGTATAGGTATTTGATTTATTTATTTGTAATTTTTTCTTGGTATTTGTTTGTAAAGTTGATATGTTGAATTAAGTTTTTGAATATGTATTTAAATTTGCAACAGCTATGATATAATGGCTGGTCTTGATTTGTGTTGTTGCCAACCAACAAAAATGCCCAAATGTGGTAAGCATTCCATTTTATATTACATACAACTCAATAGGTATATCAATCCTACACCAAGCTGTCCAAAAGACGCCATTGAACAAACCAGGCCATTATATCATAGTTGTACCTTGAATTTATGTTTTTAAAAAAATTGTGGCAACTTATGTAAGACCAAGTAATGTTATAAGCTTATTTTTAGTACTCTATTGCATTTTAATGCATATTAATTCACTCTTTAATGCATATTAATTCACTCTTTATCTTTAGAGGGCCATTCAGCTGGTGCACCCAAAGCAAATAAGAAATCAAAATCTGGTAAGTTTTAAGATTCATATACTCTTTAGAATAGAATTGGGATACATTTTAGTTTTGTGGGTTTCTAGGAAGTTGAAAGTGTACAAATCAATAGGTTACTCAAATACATGTCTGCAATTACTATTTTAACATGTATGTATATGATTTTTGTACAATAAACTAATGCTTGGCTCTTTGATAAACCTTCCCAGACGCACCATTTGCTAAAGGTTTAGATAGTATGTTTATCCATAGAGCTAGGAAGGAGAATAGAGAGGTCCTTGTATGACACAGTAGCGCACAAATGAAGCAGGCTAGAGCGGTGCATCTTGGCATACCTCGGTGTCAGTATGTTAAGCGCAGTAGCTCGAAAAGCCTGACAGCCCTGCTTCAAATCATCTCAATTGGAGGGGCCCTCTACAGAGCGGTGCATCTTGGCATACCTCGGTGTCAGTATGTTAAGCGCAGTAGCTCGAAAAGCCTGACAGCCCTGCTTCAAATCATCTCAATTGGAGGGGCCCTCTACAGAGCGGTGCATCTTGGCATACTTCGGTGTCAGTATGTTAAGCGCAGTAGCTCGAAAAGCCTGACAGCCCTGCTTCAAATCATCTCAATTGGAGGGGCCCTCTACAGAGCGGTGCATCTTGGCATACCTCGGTGTCAGTATGTTAAGCGCAGTAGCTCGAAAAGCCTGACAGCCCTGCTTCAAATCATCTCAATTGGAGGGGCCCTCTACAGAGCGGTGCATCTTGGCATACCTCGGTGTCAGTATGTTAAGCGCAGTAGCTCGAAAAGCCTGACAGCCCTGCTTCAAATCATCTCAATTGGAGGGGCCCTCTACAGAGCGGTGCATCTTGGCATACCTCGGTGTCAGTATGTTAAGCGCAGTAGCTCGAAAAGCCTGACAGCCCTGCTTCAAATCATCTCAATTGGAGGGGCCCTCTACAGAGCGGTGCATCTTGGCATACCTCGGTGTCAGTATGTTAAGCGCAGTAGCTCGAAAAGCCTGACAGCCCTGCTTCAAATCATCTCAATTGGAGGGCCCTCTACAGAGCGGTGCATCTTGGCATACCTCGGTGTCAGTATGTTAAGCGCAGTAGCTCGAAAAGCCTGACAGCCCTGCTTCAAATCATCTCAATTGGAGGGGCCCTCTACAGAGCGGTGCATCTTGGCATACCTCGGTGTCAGTATGTTAAGCGCAGTAGCTCGAAAAGCCTGACAGCCCTGCTTCAAATCATCTCAATTGGAGGGGCCTTCTACAGAGCGGTGCATCTTGGCATACCTCGGTGTCAGTATGTTAAGCGCAGTAGCTCGAAAAGCCTGACAGCCCTGCTTCAAATCATCTCAATTGGAGGGGCCCTCTACAGATCGGTGCATCTTGGCATACCTCGGTGTCAGTATGTTAAGTGCAGTAGCTCGAAAAGCCTGACAGCCCTGCTTCAAATCATCTCAATTGGAGGGGCCCTCTACAGAGCGGTGCATCTTGGCATACCTCGGTGTCAGTATGTTAAGCGCAGTAGCTCGAAAAGCCTGACAGCCCTGCTTCAAATCATCTTAATTGGAGGGGCCCTCTACAGAGCGGTGCATCTTGGCATACCTCGGTGTCAGTATGTTATGCGCAGTAGCTCGAAAAAACCTGACAGCCCTGCTTCAATTTCTCTCAACTGGTGGACCTCTCTACACATCCTTCCTACCTCTATAGTTTAATCAGGGTTTCTACCATTTTAATTACATATTTAGATATCGGAAGGTTATGAATTATGCCTGAAAATCTTTAAATGATGTCCATACATAGCCATAAATATATTTAACTGTCCTTGAAATACCACCAAAAGCCTTAAATGTTGCCGAATGTTTTGAGTGGTACCCTGTGTTATTAAATGTAGTCATTTGAAAAAATTAAAAACATTAGAAAAGATGTAAAGAATTGTTTTTTTTTACCTTGTTCAGTTGGCTTTTGTTTTCTGAAGAAGCTACTGAACAATATATAATCAGGTTGAACGTATTTTACCATTTTCTCTCATATAAATTGACCCAGCATTGTTGAAAAGAATTTAATTGTAATTGTTTGTATCTTTGTCCAGGGGCTTCCTTTTGTCAAAGAGACATTAATATTATTAATATAAATTTTATAGCTGTTAGATTTGGGTTTTGTGAGTGGTTTCTAAAGTTTACAATAAGTGAACTGGAATACTTCAATCTTTTAAAATAACCATTTAAGCAGTATTATTCTTGCAAACAAATAATAATATTGTTTGCAAGGATAATACTGCTTAAATAGTTGCTTTTTTATGCATTTTTTTATAATGTCAATTAAGTTCTGATAATGTTAATGTAAGTCCATTTTTAACTTATTTCTGTATGTGTCCCCTATAATTGGAATTTTCTCCTGTAGCTGTGACACAATAAAATAAATTACAAAGTTAAAGTATTGTGTTAGATTGCTGTCAAATTGCATAATTTCAAACATTTTTTTAATGACTTTTTTTTTCTTTTATCACTAAGTTCTTAAGAAAATAAAGCAAACTATTTATGAACAGTGTACTTGAAATCTTACTTTGTTTCAGAAAAATGTTTTACATGTGAATTACGATGATTCAGTGTTTATATTTACTGCATTATGTGGACCCAAATCAAGGTTTATTTCTGCATTTTAGCCATAAAGAAAGAAAAACGAAAGAAAAGATTAAGGCTGGATGCAGCTGGGATGGCTTTAGGTTCACTTCTAGTGCAATCAAAGAAAATGAAGCGCGACATTATTGAAAATGGCTATAACAGGTATTCTTTTTATGAGGCATTATGAAATTATTTATTTTTTATTAAAGTGTTTGGTGTGCAAGTTTTAAATTGCACATAATGCGAAATTGTTGTTGTTGTTAGACATGATTTGGGCTGTGTGGTGCACAATGTAGTATTTAAGATATGAGTTCTAAACGATTAATTTCTTTTTGATTTCAAAAAATATAATTTAATTCTCATATTTAAATGTTTGATAAGGATGAAGTAAAAATAGTTAGTGTTAAAGTATTAGAATAAATTATTTAAATTGCGATATGTAATATTTAAGTCCAGGGAATACAAGAACTATTTGTTTTAATAAGTCAAAATTTTGTAATTTAGTTTCAGGCAAATCGCTTCAGAAAGGATACATACCCAATCCTGAATTTTAATATTATATAAGATTTCATTATCAAAATGTAAAGTTTCATGACTCAGTTGTTTTTGAAAAAGGCATATAATCAGCTGAAACCTGATTTTTTCTTTAAACAATTTTAAAACTGTAGTTGCTCTTGCTTTTCAGATATGCCTCTAATGACGAGCATCTTCCAGACTGGTTTGTAGAAGATGAGAAGAAGCATTACAGAAAACCAGTTCCGGTTACTGCTGTGAGTGAATTTCTTATAACGTTGTTTTTATCACTAAAATTTAATTTGTATTACAACAGCATAAAAGGGGGTAGGGGGTGGAAGAAATAGTTTAGATTTGACTCTGAAGATTTTACCTACAACCATACCAAACAATAGTAGATGAGACGATTTTGATATTTTGTGAGCATGGCCTGGGTCCCAAAGGTTAAAAATTAATTTTGTATTTAATTTATTGAATGTTTTTGCAATATGGTCATCCGAGATCAAGTGATGTCATGACGTATTTGCTATCTTCTGAGTTGCCAACTCTCCCGATTTAGTTGATCTCTCAGTTTTTGACTGCTGATCTCAGGATTTTTAAATTTTACCTTGTTATTGGCTATAAAAGATATCAGGTTTGAAATCTCCCGAAGAATTTCCTGACTTTTTCGATTATCACCTTAATTATTGTGATAGGTTTGTAACTCTGAACCTTAGCCGTTGAAATTTCAAGAGCTCCTGTGAGCTTGTAAAAGAAGTAATGTATGCTATATGTTTTTACTGATATGCAACAACATGGCCATCCAATACAGGGGGATGCTCTGTTATAATCTGCAACCTTGATCCAGTTAAGTTTTAGAGAGGGCAGAAAATGAACATTAGTCAGCATACTCTTAAAAAATACGGCCCTGGAAGTGTTTGTATGCAGAGTTGCCACGGTCCTTTAAAACCTTGAAAAGTGCTTGAAAAAAAACCCATTGATTTTCAAGGTCTTGAAAAACATTATCCGCCTTGAAAAGTCCTTAATTGTTTGGGTTGACGAATTTATCTTGAAGTGTTGCAAATGTTAATTTTGGCTTCATTAAAAACTCTTTTTTCAATGTGAATCAGTTCCTATTTTATTTTTTGATTTATTGTTTGTATAATCCAAGAAGACAGAGCAAGTGATTTTAGGTTGATTTTTTAATAACTAAATGGTAACACATATTTAAGTTCATTTGAAGGTTAGAGAGCTTGTTTTCTAAATGAATTTTTAAAAACTATCGTGAAATTTAGGTGTTGCATGTTCGAGTATACAGTCCTTGAAAATGAAGAAATATATCCTTGAAAAAGTCCTTAAATAGTCCTTGATTTTTTTTACCAAAAAGTGGGGTATCCCTCTGTATGATGTGTTTATGCTCAAATATTTTTTTATTACAGGAACTGATAAAAGATTACAAGATGAGATTAAGGGAAATCAATGCCAGACCAATTAAAAAGGTTGTTGAAGCTAAAGCTAGAAAGAAGAGAAGGGTAAGTTTACATTTTATTTCCTTTGTGTGTTTAATCAAATGCCACTAAGATTTTTATGTATTTTATAACTTTGTATTTTTTAAATATTTAATCAATAGCAACTTCAAATTTTTGATACTTCGTTTTGATTTTTTATTATTATATAAGTTGTCAGTGTATTTTGTTTTTAATTGCTGTATATTATAAACCACATTGATATAAGTTCTTTGGTATAAAAAAAAATGCTTCTGATTTTATTAGGCTGTAAGACGAATGGAAAAGGCTAAAAAGCGGGCAGAAAAAGTTACTGAGCATCCAGATATGACTACAGCAGAAAAAGCAAAAGAGTTAAAAGAGTAAGTACATGTTATAAAAAAAAATTAGATTAAAATGGGAATTCTTTTCTATGGTGTTTAAGGTCTTAAATTAAGGTGTATGGCGCCCTACTTAAATGCAATCTGCCTTTGAATATAAGTTTATAAATTTACAGTATTTTGCATTAAAAGAAGTCCAACATATTAAGTACATTAAATTGCACGTTCTTTACTTTTACACACTTAATTTTTTAGTGCCAGATTTTTAACAAGTTTAATTAAATTTCTAAAAAAATATCAGATAATAATAATTAAAAAATACATATACTAATATCCCTAGAAAACATCATAGACTTCCATGTGCGAAAAAACTGCTAGTTGATAAACTTAAGAATAAATGAGACAAACTATCAACTTCTCAAGGCTCCTCTATGTGACTCATCCAATCAGAAAAAAAAATCGAAGCCAAATTACTCTGGCTGTACTGAATATCTTTACTAGTGTTTTTTATATGATAATTGTAGTAGGCTTAAAGGTATCCATAATTAAATTTTTTTAACTGGGTAGTTAAACGCATTTTTCGATTGTCAATATATAATTTTTAAATAAAAACTACTCTTAAATTAAAAAAATATATTATTGAAACATAAAACTTCTTTCATTAGGAAAAAACTAATTTACATTTTAAGGATTAAAAAATTTTAGTTAATTATAAGACTTGCAAATTAATACTTGAACTTTCTTTTTACAGGATATACAAAAAGGCTAACCCTAAAGAAAAACATGACGTCGCATACGTCTATGCAAAGAAAGGAATCGGACGAAAAGTGAGCCGACCAACCAACGTAAAAGGACGATTTAAAGTTGTTGACAAAAGAATGAAGAAAGACGCAAGGAAAGAGAAAATTGCGTTCAAGACTAAGAAAACAACCAGACAACAGTTCAAAGCAAACAAGATGAAGAAGTCGAAGCCAAGTGCACAAAGAAAATCTAAATGAGTCTGCCTGTATATAGTTTGTTAATAAATGAAAAACTTTGTTATTGTACATTTTAAATTAAATGGCTTGTTTTTTTATTTTATTGTTTTGACTCATCCTATCCTAGGATATTGCTGCATACATGTTGTGCTGTTTATTTTTTTTTATTTAACTCTCTAAGGGATACAGACGTATAAACAAGTCACTTGACTATCAGGTTTTCCAGCAACACACTAAATATTTAATAAATTATAAATTTTATAATTTAACTAAATTTTAAAATTTAAAGCAATGATTTATAATCATGTTTTAAAGAAATAAATATTAAAATAGCTTAAAGAAATTAAAATTTCAGTAAAAATTTTAATCTCATGCAGTGCAAACAAGATTACAGTTCAACCAATTTGATTATCCTTCATAGGGTTAATACTCCTGTTAATAAGAAGACCCAGGGGCCTAAAATTTCTGTGCATTTAATTAATATTTTTTTTAGCAGGATCTTAACACAACTGTAATCTTGGAAATAGCCATTTTAATTAAACTTTAATCCTGGAAATAGCCTTAATTTTTTGTCGTAAGATCCTTAAAAAAATATATAAGGCTTTATTATCCATAGTCATTGAGAAGAGAAAAAGTCAACGCTGAGACTTAGGCAAATTGGCAGGAATTAAGGAATGAGCCGACCAATTCAATCTAAAATTGTTGAAGTTAAATTTCCAATAATCAAGATAGCACTTTGAAGAGTCAAGAGATGACAAGATATTCACAAATTAGCTACATCGCTCTTTAAAATGCTCCTTTCTAGGCTAGTAAAATAAAAATTACTCACCAATTTAATATTTATTTTTAAAAAAAAAACTTATTTTGGGACAGTAGAAAATGCTTAATTTTTCTTGAAATGCCTTTCCTTCTGCGACCTTAGAAAATGTTAAATTTTTTCTGAAATGTTGCATTTTCCACATGAAAAAAAACCTTTTAAAAAAACGGAACATCGCATTGTTATTCTAGCCAGTTAACTTTGAAGAAACTTAAAATCTCACTGAGTTTAAAACCTGCTTTATGAAAGTAAAATTTTGAAAATGTATTATAAATTATGTTTTTAATATCAAAGAATATGTAAAATTTTGTTACTTTGAACTACAAATTTAATTGAAAAAGTGAAACGTTGATGAGTGAGCAAAGCCCTAAGGGTATACCTTTCGATATTACTTTGTCTAAATTTGTATGTTGTAAATAAAATTAGGAATAACAAATGATAGGATTGTTTTAAAAACCAAATCCCACTCTAGCACTCCTTATTCTTTGTGGGCTTTAAACAATCAACAAATGCCATATTTAAAGTTTAATTGTATTTTTTCAATAAACTTTAGTTGAAGGGGATGTGGCAGTTTTTCTAATTGGCAAAAGAAAAACCTTAAAAATTATAATTGATAGTTTTGTACAAATGCACATTTATCAACTGAGTTTTGACAACGTAAAAATTTGTGAGAGGTATACCTAGGATCAATCTATACAATATCTATAATCGAATTATCATAGTTGGGTGATATTGTTCTATTTTCACCCACTTGTCCCTTCAATAGGGTACACTCTCATCGACTAACCAACTTTATTTCGTAAACTTTATCAATAAATTTTTGTCTTTCAAACTCACTTCACAAGAAACAGACTCTGAATTAAGTTTGATGCCTTTAATGTGCAAAACTGATGTTTTTACAAAATGAATTAGCAAATGCAGTCGAACAATGTCACAAAATACAAGCAATGAAAATAAGTACAAGACTTTTAACAGCCAGAAATGTCCTTTTTGGTTTTTCTATGAAATCTGGTTTCTTTAGGGTCGAAACCTCTTTCTTTAGCACCTATGACTGCCCATTCTGGCGTAGGATACATATAGTCGAGACTGTTGAAAGTTTCGGTTCCTTCAGATTCATTGTATTTTTTGATAAGTAGATGGAACTTTTCATAATCAATCCATGTACACCATTTTCCATTTGGTTTGAACTGTATAAAAATAAAAAGGTTCATTATTTAAATAAAAATAATAAACTTAAATATATGCATGCTTTAATTGTACACCAAAATAAGTAATACCTTGGTCTTTCCAGTTTTGAAGGTAAAGCTGGATTTTTTGAAAATAAAACTAAAGCTGTAAACCAAACTACTTTTAAAACATTTACGACTAACTACTTTTAAACGTTTAAAAACAATCAAGTTTATTTATCTTGTTAATTTTATCTTTATAAATTTTAATTTATACTTGATTTATTATGGGTTAATTATTTACTCCACTAGCATTTAAAATAATTGCCATTTCCTTCCGAAGCTTACAAAAATTAAAGCTGAGTTATATGATTAAATATCAAAACATAAAAAAAGAAGAAATATTTTACCTTTTTATTGGCTATCAAAATACAGTTTGAATGTTCGTGCTCTGAAGCCAATTCATAGTCTGGGAGAAATTCGGTAAGTTTCAGTCCAAAAGCAACTACTTCTTCATGCCAAGGTACATTCTCCATAGTTAAGGTGCTAGCAGCTGATGTACCACAATATGTTACACCCTAAAAAAATATTTTTAATTATGTTTAAGCAATTGTGCATTTTTTTTTTTTAAAGAAGCAACTCTAGAATAAGATTGAACGAGAGAAAGAGGATTTTGTCTCAGTCTTTAAATAGTATTAACATCAAAAATTGAACCTTATGTTTCAAAATTTTATTGAATTGTGATACTTGGGTTTTACTTTAAGAAGCTAAGGACTAATTACTGTTAGCCTCAATTTAACATCTCAAAAGTGCTACTCTACTCTAGAACATACTTTTGTTTGAAAGTAAAAAAAGAACATCGAAAACTGACCACAATCGGATTTTATTTGGTCTGAATTTTTATTTTTAATTTATGCATACATACAAAAATTGGATAAATGTGTTTTAGACCATAGGTTTTGGATATTAAGGGTTCAGACAACAAGAATTTTTTCAATTTATAAAAAAGTTAAAACTTATAAGCCTACCTTAATTTCAATAAAGTCTGGTTTTCCTAAGTCTACAAGTTTAGCATAACCTTCAAGCTCATCAGTATTCCAAGCTTTGACTAATGTCAGCCTAAATACTGTTCTTTGACCCTAGAAAATATTGTATAGTAAAAATGTTATTGCATTCATACCACAATTAAATCATCATTAAGCATAGATTGTTACATACTCAAGTAAATATAAATTATAGAGAAATTATGACATTGATTCCATTGCATTAGATTTTGCTTGATGCCAAACATTGCCCATCTAGTACTAAATCTAAGGTACATTAAAATGGCAAAATGTACTTTGATAGTTTTTTTTGTCACTCCACAGCTAAACTAGAGGGGAGGGGAATTAATTGCCAGGGCAGACATTTTCCCCACTATTTAAATAAGAAAGTATATAGTAAAGATATAGATTTTAAAGCTTTTTTAAGCAAAATATTGGGGGTTTATTTTTCAAAGAAACAAATAAAATTATTCTGAATTCGAAGTGGCACAAAAACTTCATTGAACACAGTGAACAAAAACACAGCATAGAACATATTCATTTAATTAAAAAGTAATTACTTTAGAATATCAATGATTGGAATAAACCAAAAACCAACCTTTGCCGACAAAGCCTGTATGCTATCCAAGAACCTCTGCCAGAAATCCTTGAAAAGTGGCCGATCAATCTTCTTCAGGCTCTGCTCGTTACTTGCATCCACCGAAACATACAACTGGGTTACCGGCTGCAGTGTTCGTATGGCATCAGGAAACTGTGCATTTGTAACTAGGAATGAGGATATGCCTTTGGAGTGCAGTAGTTTGATGAGAGTGTTGATTTCCGGGTACATGATGGGTTCACCGACGAGAGATAAGGCACAGTGCTTTACTTCCATGCCTTCGGCTAGTTTGTCCGGTTGGACTCCTGGTACACCTGGAAAGTTATAGTGTGTAAAAGTTAATTGAAAAGTAGGTATTGACATTGTGGAGATTTCTGTCCACCTGTCTTTACCTCCCTTTTAATTAAGTAATTAATTTCCTTTCCAACCAACTGATTGAAATTTTGTTTGTTCTTGTTTTCCTTTCCAACCATCTAATTAAAACAGAGGCATTATGACAACAGAGGTATGTATCGCTTATAATTTTTGTCGGACATCGGTATACATTTCTACTAACAGTTTCTTTCAATTTCTGTTGCAAATGCAATCAACTAAACTCCTCGGTGCAACAGCCCGTTAGTGGGGCAAGGCCTGCCGTGCTCATTTCAGCTTACGGGCTCTGGGGTGTTAAGCATATGTAACGGTAAGGTGGTCAGCCTCACGCATAAAAAAACCCCAGTGTTGAGTTCCCAAGCATGCTTGGTACTCATTTTATCGACCCACTTAACAGATAAAAGGCTGATTCAACCTCGCCCAATCCGGGGCTTGATCCCCGGACCGGTGGTGTGGCAATGCAAAGCATTACCACAATGCCACTGGGCCTAAATGAATAATTTTCAAAACAGTTGAAATGCAATCAACTGTTTTGAAAATTCTTTTGTTTGAAAATTATGACATCACACACCTATTTTTCTACTTTTTCGATTTCTGTCTGCATCATAACTTCATAAGACTATCTATGAATATTAAAGGAACAGGAAAGTAGGCAGTTTTAGAACAACTTCATGTTATTTTATTTATGCACCTCTTAACTCATAGGAAATGATGGCCCTTTAATGTGAGTATTTTTCAAAGGAATTTTAGTACAACTCATTTATTCTAAACTTAAAAACCAGTTGAGATGCAATCATACCTTTAAATTCATTAATCATGCTGTAATGGTTCTTTAAGGCACTTTCAACAATCATTTCAGGTCCATCCATTTGCCATTTCCATTCTGTTCCTACAGGATTGGTATGGTGTCTTTTGGATAATAATATAAAATTAGAATTCATTTAATAAAGAAATAACATTTAAAAACTGTTAAAGAAATAATAATTGTAACTGTTGTGTTAACTGTTTTTGTTTATATGCTCTGCCGTTAGATGGCGTAGTACTTGTTTACTTGTTACTTATAAAATAAGAGTTCTTTCAGTATTGTAAATAAAAACATTTGAGTTAGCATTGCTAAGAATGTTGTCTGTTTACCTCTGCTAAATAAGAACCTAAACAGCATACGTAATTCAATAAAAAACATGTTTTTAAAACTTTTTCTATTAAGTATACTGTTATTTTCTTCAGTATACTATAGAAGCATGTAAAATGAAGCAAATAATTTTATGTGCTTAAAAAAACAACTTCTACTTCTTTTGGATAATTCTATAAAATTATAATTTATTTAATAAAGAAACAAATTATTATAAAAATGTTTTTAAAACCCTTTCTATTAAGTTTACTGTTATCTTTCTTAGGATAAGATGGAAACATTTAAAATAAAACAAATATTTTCCTTTGCTTTCTTTAAACTTATTACTGTAACACCATAACTGATGCATTTAAAAATAAAACCAGTTTGCCATACATCCAAAAACTTCCAATGTTTAAAACTTGTTCTATACCTTCAACAGAAGACACACTTGTTAGCACAAGCAAGGCTTGGTGTTTCCATGCCCCTGTGACTAATTCCGTAAAATGTGTGCTTGTAACTAATGTTGCATTTGTTTTTCTAACTAGTGGAAACAATTAAAATAAAACAAATATTTTCGTGTGCTTTTTTTAAAAAAATTCTACTGTAACATTTAAACAGATGAGAAATAAAACCAATTTACCATATATTCGAAAACCTTAATTTTTCAATGTTTAAAACTTGTTCTATACCTCCAACAGAAGACACACTTGTTAGCACAAGCAAGGCTCGGTGTTGTTTCCATGCCCCTGTGACTCAATTCCATAAAAAGTGTGCTTGTAACTAATGTTGGTGTTTTTTTTCTAACTAGTGGAAACATTTACAGGGGGAGCAGCCAATTTTTTTGAAAAATAGTAGTAAAAATAGGAGTATTATTTTAAAAAATAGGAAAAAATAGGAACATAAACCTACTAAAAAAAAGGAAAAAATAGGAATGACTTAAAACTTTTTTTGTTATAACAAACTTTTTTTAAATGTGGCACAATATATGTACAATAGACAATGTAAGTCATACGAAAGTTATGTTCATAATTTTCATTTTGTAATGTTATTTGTAGGGGTAAATATAATGTTATGCTTATACACTGCTCAAAACAATTAGGGGAGCACTTTACGTACTTTTGTTCACACTTTCAGTTCCAACTGTAAAAAACAGGGGGGAAAATCTTAAAATTTAACTAAAATTTAAGGGGGAAAATATTGGAATCATAACTTTTGAATAAATTATAACAATAATTTTTTCAAAACTTTATTTGTAAAAAAACTTAGTGAGAAAAAGAAATCGGAAGCTGATGAAACCAAATGGAATCACTGGGGGTGAAAGTAGGGGGTTTAAGTGTTCTTTAATATTTATTAAAATTAATAGTTTAAAATCATTATAGTGAAATTATTTGATGTCAAATAAATTTTATTTATATTTAGTATAATTGTTAATTAATAATAATTAGCCCTTTCGGTTAAATAATTAAAAATTATTAGCTCTTTCAGTTAATTAATTATAATTAAACATAATTAATTTAGCTTTGACCAAGCTAAGTCGGCAACATCGATATTTTGTAAACCCCCCCCCCCCCCACAGAACTATCCTGGCTACGCCATTGCCAGTATAGGTTCGAGTAGAAAAAGTTTTAAAACCAAACAAAAAAATATTTTAACGTTCAAAGTTGTTCTTGTGTTCACAAGGTCACGCCTCGCGAACGTTTTGATCAGAAAAAAATATTCTGGTTGGTCCTATCTGGCCTAAACCCGGGAGCTACAAAAGTAATCACACACTCTTTGGATCATCACACAGAGCCAGATAACTGCCCAATCATTACGAGGCAAGCGGATTTCGTGAAATTACTAGGCAGCAATATAAACTGATCATTAAGCATTATTGGACGCAAATTTTTTGTACAAATGAAAATGATCCTTAGTGGGGGGGATTGCACTGATCGTTGGTCGATATTTGAAGACAGCTTAGTGTAATCTAATTTTAATTCACCCTTAAATTATATTTTTTTAAAACTTTACTAGCAAAATCTGTTGTTTAAACTTGTTATTTCTTAAAATTTAAGTTTAGTTTTCTTTGATGTGGACCGAAATAGAGGAAACAACTTTTTAAACGATTTTTTCATTGAAGAGAAAAAGGGTATCCCCCCCCCCCCCCCCCCCCCCGGTGAAAGCATGATATCCCAATGCCTTTGGAATTTGGACCTTGAAGCCAACACCGTCAGCTATTATTGTCCGGGCCCCACCAGCTGCCGAGAGAACAATCCCCGAATTAGAAAAATTTAAGACTGTGCACTGCATTACGAAAACTCCGGAATTTAAAAAAAAATATGCAAAAAAAACTAGGAATTAAATAGGAAAAACAGGAAAAAAGGAAGAGCATTAAAAAAATAGAAAAAATAGGAATATAGAGCTCTGCGCCCCCTGCATTTAAAATAAAACAATATTTTCGTATGTCTTTTTTTTAAAAAAATTCTACTGTAACATTTAAACAAGATTTACCATATTTATTCTAAAACCTTAATATCCACACCCATTTACCATATATTATTCCTAAAACCTTAATTTTTCAATGTTTAAATCTTGTTAAATACCTCCAACAGAAGACACACTTGTTAGCACAAGCAAGGCTTGGCGTTGTTTCCATGCCCCCCTGTGACTCAATTCCGTAAAATGTGTGCTTGTAACTAATGTTGCTGTTGTTTTTTTCTAACAAGTGGAAACATTTAAAATAAAACAAATATTTTCGATGCTTTAAAAAAAAAATTCTTCTGTAACATTTAAACAGATTACCATATATTATTCTAAAACCTTAATATCCCACACCCATTTACCATATATTTATTCTAAAACCTTAATTTTTTCAATGTTTAAAACTTGTTAAATACCTCCAACAGAAAGACACACTAGTTAGCACAAGCAAGGCTTGGCGTTGTTTCTATGCCTCCCCTGTGATCAATTCGTAAAAATGTGTGCTTGTAACTAATGTTGCTTGTTGTTTTTCTAACTAGTGGAAACATTTAAAATAAAACAAATATTTTCGTATGCTTTAAAAAAAAAAAAAAAAAAAATCTACTGTAACCATTTAAACAATTACCATATATTATTCTAAAACCTTAATATCCCACACCCATTTACCATATATTATTCTAAAACCTTATTTTTCAATGTTTTAAAACTTTGTTAAATACCTCCAACAGAAGACACACTAGTTAGCAAAAAGCAGGCTTGGCGTTGTTTCCATGCCTCCCTGTGACTCAATTCCGTAAAATGTGTGCTTGTAAACTAATGTTGCTGTTGTTTTTCTAACTAGTGGAAACATTTAAAATAAAATAAATATTTTTCGTATGCTTTAAAAAAAAAATTCTTCTGTAACATTTAAACAGATTACCATATATTATTCTAAAACCTTAATATCCCACACCCATTTACCATATATTATTCTAAAACCTTAATTTTTCAATGTTTAAAACTTGTTTAAATACCTCCACAGAAGACACACTAGTTAGCAAACCAAGGCTTGGCGTTGTTCCATGCCCCCCTGTGACTCAATTCCGTAAAATGTGTGCTTGTAACTAATGTTGCTGTTTTTTTTCTAACTAGTAGAAACATTTAAAATAAAACAAATATTTTCGTATGCTTTAAAAAAAAAATTCTTCTGTAACATTTAAACAGATTACCATATATTATTCTAAAACCTTAATATCCCACACCCATTTACCATATATTATTCTAAAACCTTAATTTTTCAACGTTTAAATCTTGTTAAATACCTCCAACAGAAGACACACTTGTTAGCACAAGCAAGGCTTGGCGTTGTTTCCATGCCCCCCTGTGACTCAATTCCGTAAAATGTGTGCTTGTAACTAATGTTGCTGTTGTTTTTCTAACTAGTAGAAACATTTAAAATAAAACAAATATTTTCGTATGCTTTTAAAAAAAAAAAAAAAAAAAAATCTACTGTAACATTTAAACATGATTACCATATATTAATTCTAAAACCTTAATATCCCCACCATTTACCATATATTATTCTAAAACCTTAATTTTTCAACGTTTAAATCTTGTTAAATACCTCCAACAGAAGACACACTTGTTAGCACAAGCAAGGCTTGGCGTTGTTTCCATGCCCCCCTGTGACTCAATTCCGTAAAATGTGTGCTTGTAACTAATGTTGCTGTTGTTTTTCTAACTAGTAGAAACATTTAAAATAAAACAAATATTTTCGTATGCTTTAAAAAAAAAAAAATCTTCTGTAACATTTAAACAGATTACCATATATTATTCTAAAACCTTAATACCCACACCCTTTACCATATTTTTTAAAACCTTAATTTTCATGTTTAAACTTGTTCTATACCTCCAACAAAGACACACTTGTTAGCACAAGCAAGGCTTGGTGTCGTTTCCATGCACCTGTGACTCTCGATGCCGTAGAATGTGTGCTTGTAGCAACCCCCTCTCCCGCGGAGCATGGACTTGGTCCATCGACACATTTTCACACCTGAATGACTTCCTAGTAGCTTGTAGCCTTGTTTCGAGAGAGATTTACGAAGCAGGGGAGTGATCATTTCTTTGGGCTCTTGTTTACCATTGGCCTAAAAAAAAGAGGCTTGATATTAGTATGGTTGTAAGATATATATTATACTGCTGATGTCTAACGAAAGCCAAATTAAAAGGATTGAGTTAATCATGATGTTAAAAACTAAAGACAATATAATTGGTTTTGGATATTGAAGACTGAAAATACCAGTAGGTTTGACGTAAAGATTGGTGACAGCTATGATATGACAGGACATAATTTGGCGATTTGTGTTATGTTTCCAAGCAACAAAAAATATAAAAAAATATTAAACTTCAGATTTCTTACAACTGGAGAGGTTTAACAACCCTTTCACATTAAATTTCTAGCATACCAAAAGTAGTTGCCAATGAACGGACCCGCCATTATATTATAGCTCAGGGCTCGAAATTAACTTTTTATGCCAGGTGCACGAGTGCACCCAAGTCTTGTGAATTAGGTGCACTAAATAATAGTTAGGGGCACAAATATAAATATTATGTGCACACATATAATATGAATAACAAGTTAAAAAAAACTTTTCTTCATACAAATTGACTAAATGCAGGGTTTCTGAGCATATGAAAAGTCATGAATTTGGTCATAGGGTAAATTTTGTCATGAAAAGTCATGAATTTAGCAAAAAACGATCAAAAGTCATGAAAATCGTTGTATTCGAATCGCTGGATTTTCGCAACTTTCGGATCGATGTAGTTTAGCGATTTTCCGATCGCTGTAGTTTCGCGACTTTCGGATCACCGGAGTTTCACTACTTTCGGATCGCCGTAATTTCGTGACTTTCGGATCGCCGAAGTCCCACGACTTTCGGATCGTCCGAAGTTTTGCGACTTTCGGATCGCCGGAGTTTTGCGATTTTTGGATCGCCGGAGTTTCACGACTTTCGGAACTTGGGTGCACGTTGTGCACCCAAGTTGAAAATTTATGTGCACAATTTTCTTTTTAGGTGCACCCGCTAATTTCGAGCCCTGTTATAGCTGTATCAAAGATTGGACTTTCAGACAGAATAATTTGTAATTGGCCAATCATTTCTTTGGGCTCTATCAGCCTAGGAGAAGGGGCAATTGTTAAGGAGTCATGAAACACTAGTTAACTTATATTCAGATTTATTAGACTAATCATTTAGATGCTTCTGAATGCTGGAGTTTTTCCCTAAAATTTAAGAGTGGTTGAGTTTGGTTTCGTTGATGTTGAGTTTCTTAATTTGCAAATTTACACACAAAAACATAAATAATTCTGGTTCTTAGAGTCATCTAAGTATTTAATAAAAAAAACACTACAGAATATTGACAAAGAAAAAATGTGGTAAATATTGCCCAATATTCCAGGGACCACCACATGAATATAGTTACCATTGTTAGTTGAATTCATTTAAGAAACAAAAGCAATTCTAGCTTTCAGAGTCATCTAAGTATTAAATCAATACAAAAAAAACAATAGAATAGATAAAGAAAATCGTTGAAATATATTTACTTAAAGTTTCAGTCACTACTACAAAAAACACATTTGCCAAAGTAAATTGCAGACCTAATTTTAATTATGAAAACTATAAAGCCATGATGTGTAATAATAATATTTCAAAATGCATTTGTATGCCATTCAATTCATTTCTTTATTATAACATTTGCTATCTACTAACCTCAGATTTTGCTTTACTAAAAGCATTTCCTAACTCTTCCATATCCATTATGTCATCTTCATCATTACTGCTTTCACATGAATCTTCCTGTGAAAATAGAGATTCTTTATAAGTTTAACTTCCAAACATCTTTTTTTAAAAGTTAACAAGTAGGTTTGTAACAGAACCTGTCACTCAGCCTGCTTCCACACAACATTTGTGTTCAACAGGAAAAAAGGCACCAAACGCAATATTAATTCTATATTACACAAGCTAAATTTGGCTAGTTTCATTTAACAAAAAAAAATTCAATAATTATTTCTTATCGTTTGATAAATTAATTTATACTTCCAAGAATAAATATGTACTATTCCTTGCTTTTAAATAGAACCAAAACATTTCATACTAACATACAAACAAAGAATCTCTTAGTGAAATTATTTGACGTCATTTCAAACTGATTCATTTCGCAAAAATAGTTCTTTTAATTTATTATTTAAAAGAAATGAGGTTTCTCGAGCGATTGCTGGGATGGCAATGGTGGTTTAATTCTAATAAAAATGGCTTCTTATGCTTTTTAAATGAGCATTAAATTTATCAGTTTTTTGAATAATTGAAGTACTTAGAATCAAATTTTTTTGACGTTTTACACTTGCCTATAGAATTTGTAGTTTGGGTTATATGAAAGTGGGTGATAGACAGACAGACAGACTAAACGATTATAATACCTTCCACTTTTTACGTTATAAATGTAGTGTGGAAGCTAAAATGGAACTTTATATGATATAAACTCCTGACCTGCAATACAGTTTCAACAACAGCATCTTTTCCTTCAATCAGAGCTCCCAATAAATCTGATTTCCATTTTAAAAACTCTTTTTCTAAGCCTGCAATAGAATTTAAAATTAAAAATCAAGTTAATTTCCAATAACATAAAAAGGGATTATTCGAAAATTGAATGCTGGTAATTTCCCATTTTGCGGGTGCTTGCCAAACCGAATATTTGGCAACAAACAGAATTTTCTGGTGATAAAACACAGTTAAATGATCACAGTATACAGTTAAAGGTTACCATTGGAAACATTTCATTTAGTGGATGTTATACATTTTTGGCCACTTTATCGCTTGCCAACGCGAAATGAAAAAGAACATAATTTAATTAAAAATGTGAATGGTTAATAAGTATTCTTAGTAAAAAACTTAATATTAACTTCGAGTTAAAATAGGCACTACTATAAAAAGTTATAAGCAATAAAGTAAATCTGTAATGATAATTACACATGTAGGTTTTAAATATTATAAGCCACTTTTTTTGCATTTTATAGTAAAATTTTTACGTGTTTTTAAGAATAAATTGTTAGGTAAAATGAACTACTATTGCTAAAGAAGAAAGGCTTTGCTGTAAAACTAAATATGCATACCTGAATCTTCATCAGCTTTTACTAATTTGAGTATCTGTGTAGCACCCAACTTTCTAAGTTCTTCATCAACTTCTATAGCAACCTGTGGCATGGTTATAAAAAATATATCATTTATTCTGTTATTGGGAATCAATAATGCATTTAAGTACTTTTTAAGTAAAATGCATGACAAGTTTAAATTTTATTACTAATCATTCATTCGTCTGTTAAAATACAATTTCTTAGTTTATTCTTACAAATAGCATCAACATTATTTTAAGATGACTTGACTTGAGTCTCCTAACACTCAAGTGGCGCATGAGGCAACAAGCATAGCGTTCCATCCCTTCCGGTCAAGTGCTGCATCCCTTGCAATCCCCCAACTTGGCCATCCAAAACTGTTCCTTTCCTTTATCGCTATCTGACGCCAGGTTAGTTTTTGTTCCTGGACCCAGGGCTGCTATTCAATATAGTTATTAATTGGATTATGCGGAAAACCCAAAAAGACTCTAAAACTGGAATTCGATGGAATTTTGATAGTCACCTGGAAGATCTTGACTATGCAGACGAGATTGTGCTATTATCATAGAAGTTTGAAGACATGTTGACAAAAACAAATAAGTTACAGCAATAGACGAAAATATATGTACAGGCCTTGCAACAGATTTTACTTGTGTTCCTAGGAAAAAAAGGGACTATTTTCTTCAAAAAAGGGACTTTTAGGGACCTATATTTGAGCAATAATTTATATAGAAACAACTTAATAGCAAAATGATTAATTGATACTATAGTCAATGAGATGATCAAAAAAGAAACGCACCTTTTTTTCGAATTTTTAAATGTGCACTGCTGGTTTCAAAGTAGTTACAAGAAAATAAGCTGTTCACATTGAATAAAAAAATTGGTTGAAAGGTCCTTAGCTAGTTATCAAATAATAAGCTTCGAAAATTTAAAAAATTGTGCTTGAAAAAGAAATTTGAATAAATTTGTTGTACGATACGAAACATATATTGCATCCCTGTGAATACTTGGACATAGTTAACAAAACAAGTTAGGTGGCTTTTGTGAAAAAACTAGTTATCATGTGCCTTTTCTTATCTAGTTTTCGTTCCAAACCAGCAACAGATTTCCTTTTCTCCTTGCGTTTGACACTACTTTTCACTGCCCCTTCTAACATTGCTTGTGCCACTTGGACGTTTGCAAGATCATTTCGTGATATGGCCTTTTTCAGTTTAATATTCGCTTCTTGAATAAGGTCATCCACCGCTTCCGTTTGAAGATCCTCTGAACCTCTGGCTGCTTTTAGTTTGGATTCCAAATTACTCATCTCCATTTTACTCTTCTCCAGAGCTTGAAGCTTTTCCGCTTCAAGAGCTGCTTTTTTTTTGCTGCTTTTTTTTCCTTTTCAGCTTTTTCCGACTTTAACTTTTCCTCCTCTAGGTATGTTTGGTAACTTTTATAAGCCACTCTTGCAGCTTCAATAAGTTCTTTAGTTATTGGAATTAAATGTGGCTTATTATCAACCATTTTCAAACCATTGGCAACGTTTAAAATTGCATTTAGTGATCGAACTGATAAGGCAGATCTATCGTCCGTCAGAACACGACCAGATCGAGAAAAACCCCTTTCTACTTCGGCATTACCGTGCGATAAAGCCAAAGAAGCCTTTACCACCATATAGAGGTTGGGGAACTTTAAAGTTCCCTCGGCTGTTTTAACTGTTGAGAGCTGAGCCCAATAACTGCTAACCTGCTTCTCAGTGACAACCTTTTCTAAATTAAACAGAACTACCTCATCCATGAGTTTCGTTTCATCATAAGGGACAGGCAATAAAGCGGCCATAAGTTTAAACTCTTTTGGGCTGTGTTGACTTTCTGGTCTTAAACACCTAAATCTTTTTAAAACCTGAGAAAAGATAAGGTTTTTCTCCAGAATATACTTTCCCGCTGCAGTGTAGTGATTACGAATTTGTAATGTAAACTGGTCTTTTTCTGCACTTGACACGTGAGCTAATAGACTATCAAGATCATCTCCAAGTACTATTTCCTGTACAGGCAAAAGATTTTTTGCCTGAAATGCATTTTCCGTAATGCCTTCCGCATAAGACTTCACAGCCTTCTTTTTACAGGAACGGCCCATGATCACTATAATTAATTCGTTTATATGCTTGGACAAAACATGCACTAAGGGCTCGTTTTTCTGGTATAACCCAGTAAACCCTTGAAATAAACCGGCACTAACACAAATAAATTTGAGTTCAGCCTTGATTGTCGATTTCTTTAGGAGAGGAAGAATTCTCTTGAAAGCATTGGTCTTTAGTAATCTTGCCTGTTTCAGGGGTACAAACTTAAGAAAATATTCAATTACTGCATCCCAATGACCCAGCAATCGCTGTGCAGCCGCTTCGATTGTTAACCATCGAGAGCTAACGTGCTTTAAGAAGCGAACATTAGGCAAGTCCATCTGGTCTAAAATTAAACAAAAATCTTCCCACCGGGACGGCCAGTCCTTAAAAAAAACTATACAGGGAAATAATAAGTTCTGAGGCATCCGAGCCCAGCTCTTCAAGACCTTTTTGAAAAGCATTGTGTACCATATGTATATTACAGAATCCCAAATTTACGAGACCTTTTCCTCGAACTGCCTTTACATCCTCGTTCATAAGAAGGAACACTTTCTGGTTTACTTTCGGGCCATCGCTCCCCAGCATTAATAATTTAGCCAGGGGCAAATCGGCATTATCCAACGCCTTAAGCAAATGAGCTTTGACTGTTTCGGCTGTTGCATGACCAAGAAAAAATGTTTCTAGGTGACAGGTTGCCACATTCCTTCTTTCTTCCGACCAATAACGAACTGCCGTTTGTAGCTCCTTAGCTCCAGCATTATTGGTCGTCTCATCATCTTTTCCATTAATACATAATGTATTAATGGAAAAGCAATTGAAAAAGTTGAGGCCTTTACGTATCTTGGAGCCAACATATCAACTGAAGGAGGGACAGATAAAGATGTTGCATCAAGAATCAAAAAAGCACAATACACCTTTAAAACTCTCCATAAAATCTGGAGGTCAGGCAGCATTAAATTAAAACTTAAGATTAAGATTTTTAATACTACAGTAAGAGCAGTCCTACTTTACGGTAGTGAAACCTGGAAGCTCACCAGACAACAAGAGAACAAACTTGATACTTTTCAAACAAAATGCCTAAGAAAAATATTTAAAATATACTGGCCAAACAAAATAACAAACTATGAAATATACGAGAAATCAAATAGTAAACCTACATCTACAATAATAAAGAAAAGATGGCAGTGGGTAGGACACGTACTATGAATGCCCCCATCAGACCCAACTCGCATTGCCCTCACTTGGGCACCTGATGGAAAGAGGAAAAGGGGTCGACCCAAACTATTTTAAAATACTTTAATAAAAAAGAATGTATCACAATGCTAATATAAATTAAAACAAAATTAAATACTACTTAATAAACTATGCAGCCATACTCTAAAAAAAGAAAATTCTAAATTAATTTTGAAAAGATACCTTATTAAAATTATCTCCATAAACAGAATTCCCAAGTCCTAAAACAGCATATTTTAGGCCTTTTAGAGTTGCGCTTGAAAGTCGAAAATCACATGAAGCATCTTTCAGCCAAGTACAAAACCATTTGCAACTATCCGGAGGTTGACCATCTGTAAATGTGGACACAATAAAAATGCAAGGATCTTCTTTAGATGCCTGAAAGAATATTGAAATAAAATATATTTCTAAAGGTTTTAATGTGCACTAATACTAGATATCTACTGATTACTTAGAAACAAACACAAGGGGATATCCAACTTGGATTGTTTGATTTGAGTTTGATTATCGCTGCACTAGAGCTACAGGAGGGCTATTGGCGAGGGGAATCATAATTTAGAACCACAGTTAAGTGACAAGACGACACTTTAGTATGCCCCCAACACAACTTTCTCGGAGCGACATTGGAGCACATTTAAGTTGCACTCCCTTAACTCTGGACATTTTTTGGTGGAAGTTTCGGCTGCACAGACTGTTTTATAGGTCGGCAGTCATTTAGGGCGTAGGCCCAAGACTGGGACCTTTCGCATACAAGGCAAGTGCCATAGCAACCAGGCACCCAGGCCTCTAAGTTCGATGGACAATAAACATCGCTTAAAGAAAGCGTCAGGACATTAACCATTTAACCTTTACTGCACAAAGTATTTTATTATTAGTTTTTAAACTTCTATTTACAGGGTGGTAAAATACAGAGAAAAGTAAATACAGAGGAGATCCAGAATCCACTTGCATATATACTATGCCCAAGGAAAAAAATCTCGGAAGTTTTTATTTAAATTTCATTTTGAAGGACTTCGTTTTATGCTTCAAAGCTTTTCATTTTTTACAATTTGAATACAAGAGTTTAATGTAAACTTTCATGAAGAATGATTATATTTTAATTGCAGCAACAAGTTTTGGAATATGCATGCACATATTTTTTATTTTCATATTCTGGGACCAGTTATTAAATCATTTGTTAACTTTAATTTTGATTTGTTGTAATTAATAAAATGGAAGATCAAATATCCCAATAAAAAAACTCCCTCAGGTAGCAATAAAAATATCTTTAATAGTTGATCGTTAAAAAAACACTTTTATTAATAATCATTACTTGGAGAGTTAAATACTCTTCAGGGTCTTTCAATTCTTTCATATCTTGAACTGTAACTTTCCAATTTTCTTGAATGAGGGATTTTTCTAATTTCAGTGCAAAATGCTAAAAATAAAAAATTTAAACGAAATTAAAGACATTAAATATTATTTTAATTGATAAAAGCACAAACAATAAAATAAACTACTAATTTATTTAATAAAATAAATTAGGCACATGTCTATTCACCTGAGCATTTCCAGTTTGTGTCCCAAAAACTATACTGCATGATTTTCTCTCAATATCTTCTGTAATTTGATCAATACTAGGCTAAAATAAGTTAATACAGTTAAAATAAATTCATATTAATATATGCTACCTACGTAACTGAAAAGCTAAGGGTATGTTATACCACATCACTTTCAATTACGACTCAATAAATCAATACATTTAAATAAAAACATGTAACTATATAAGGTAATTTCAATAACTTTATAAAACTAAACTCCTTGGCACAACAGCCCATTAGTGGGCCAAGGCCTGCCGTGCCCATTCCAGCTTTCGTGACCAAGGGCTCTGGGGTGCTAGGCTTATGTCCCGGTAAGGTGGTCAGTCTCACGCATAACCCCTAGTGTTTAGTTCCCAAGTATGCTTGGTACTCATTTTATCGACCCACTTACAGGATAAAAAGACGAATCAACCTCGCCCAATCCGGGGTTCGATCCCGGACCTGTGGTGTGGCAATGCGAAGCACTACCACTAAGCCACTGGGCCTCCAATAAACTGATACTAAAAAGTTTTATGGCGGCTATTTTTTTTCGCATGTGCTCAAAAATTTAATTATGACGACCGCCAGGTACTGGGTACTTGTGTACAAATTTGAAGTCACATTTTTTTTTAGTTTGAGACAGACAGTTCAAAAATCACATTTTTATTATCAGCACCCTCCAAAGTGTGTCGAGAACACAAAATCCCCATTTCAGATTTTCAATCCCATCACGATAGTTTAGTTTGAATTATCATCGCACTAGAGCTACACGAGGGCTATTGGCGACAGACGTGGTATTTTAGAACCACAGTCAAGTGACGACCCGACACTGAGTAGCACCCAACGCAACCGTTAAGGCGACATTGTACGCAGCGTTAGAACTTGAAGGATATTTAACATGCACTCCTCCAAACGGGATATTATTCGTCGGACATTTTTGGCTGCCGGCCGTTTATAGGTCGGCAGTTATTTGGCATGCCCGGGCACGAACCAGGACTTTCGCATGCTAGGCGAATGTCTAACCGACTGGCTCCCAGTCCCCCCCCCCCCCCATTACTTTCATTACCTTATATTAATATTAGGTAATTGAAAGTAACATGAAGCAGCTAAAAGTAATTTAATAAAAGTGTCGTATAATCAATTCAAATAAAATGCTGAATGATGTCTAGATTTAACTAGAGTACCATCTATTGGGCTAAGTGTTTTTTTTTTAAAGTAACACATAATAAAGCAACTAGTTACTTAGCTCAAACAAGTTTTTTTTGCCTTAAAAAAATGCGTCCAAAAAATTCATTGGTACATTCGAAAATGTTGCATATCTAAATATCTAATTATAGAACAGCATGAACATACACATAAAAAATGCCATCCAATTAACATTATGCAAGAATAATAAAAAAAAATTACCTGACTTAAAGTTTTCTTCTCAAATAGCTTTTTAATGATGTATGCAAGAATCAGTGTTATAAATAAAGTTGACCCATACCAGAAGATACAACAGCATTCCATTTCTGCAATTAAAAAGTCCATCAAACACATGAAACAAAATTGTGTAAATACAATAAAATGTCTGTTGTAATTCGTTACTGTAATGATAGAAAGAATGTTTGAAAACCCCATTTTCCTACTGTTGCCTTTATAATGTGAAATCTGAATGGCAGAATGTTTAAAAAGCATCTGAAACATTTTTAAAAGTGTATATTCTTGGGGGTTGTTTCACGGAGGATCTGGCAATAGCTCTACGGTTTTGTTTTCATGTCTCTCGAATTACTTCTGTTTTGGTATTTGGGAGTAAGTTTTCGAAGAGAATATTTTAGTTGTTAATTTTTTAAAATTCCAATTTCTTTCAATGCAAGTTTTCCTTGATAAATGATTAAAACAACCAACAGCACAGCAAGAAGTTGTAATTTAAAAAAAATAACATCTTAAATAACTTATTCTTAGAAAACTCAATTTCGAATATCAACAAAAGTAATTTGAGAGACATGAAAACAAAACCGCAGAGCTATTGCCAGATCCTCCGTGAAACAACCACATTATAGCACAGAAGAAATTATAGAAAACATAGCTGGATGTAACATGTTTTTAAGGTGGGATTAGTTGCACACTTTAATATTTGTTACTATAGAGCACAGTGAGAAGGCTGATTACAAACAGAAGAATTTCAAAGAGGTTAATGGAAAGTGTAACAAATCAGCCCCCCCAACATAAATTCAATAATCTTATAATACAATGGGTTGTTTCATGTCGTGGATGGCAACAGCTCCAACAGTTTGTTTTCATTTGTTGTCTGAAATTACTCTTGTATTGGTATTCGAATACGAGTTTCCTAAGAATATTTTATTTATTAGATTTTTTAAATGCCAACTTCTTGCTGTACTGTTGGTTGCCCAAAATATTTGTTAAAGAAAGCTTGCATAGAAAGAAAAGTTTATTTTCATGATGAAAAGAACCCTCAAAATGACCAATATAGATGAAAATTCCATCTATATCGGTTATTTTGAGGGTGGAACTGAAGCAGGCAATGAAATTGCACTTCGGAGTATGGAGAAAAATGAAAACAAGAGCGTTACATCATAAAAAAAAACATTCCCATTTAATATTATCACTCAGTTGTACTTGTGGTAAAAGGGTTAAACTTAAAACACAACAATTTTTAAATCCCTTATTATAATTTTTTGGTATATATTTTTAAAAACAATATAGCGCACATGCCTAAGATAGTATTGTTTAGTACAAAAAGTAAAAACTGATTGGAGGAAATTAGAATCCATAGAAACTAGAAATAGCCTTTTCACTTAGATTTGACCCTTAAACCAACAACTTTTAAGGTTTTTAAAGTAAATTAAATTTGTTAACTCTACTCCAAAAGAAATAGACGCCTCAAGGGAAGGGACATACATTTTCTTTTCAATGAAAACTTTTTTTATGACAGCACTGCCAAACCATAATCATGCAACACCAGGTAGAAGAAACAAGAACAAAAGTGACCTTGAGACATCCATTTCACGTGCACAGACTATTGTCTTCTCTCTAGCTACCTAAGTAACAACTCCTTTTTAGTTAACATAAAATCAGACCAAATAAAGAATTAAAATAAATACTTTTATTAATATAATATTTTTACAAGTAAAGGCATGAATGATAAAATTTCTCAAGCAAAGTACAACCTCGGCTTATCAAACAGGTGCACATAAACTAGAATTTTAAATTAAACATTCATCATACATTGCAATTATTAAAGACATTTTATAACACTCTCAAATACCCATTAAAATAAGGTTAAAATTACCAAAAATGTATGACCATACATTTGGGTTACAGCATAAAAAATTTTGGTATTAAACTTATGTGTTACATTAGCGATTTGCTTAGATAAATAACTCTTTACAATATGCTGGCAGATCATTCAATGTTTTTGAATGAAGCTGCGTAACAGGCTTTTGATAAGATATAACAGTTATGCAGTGTACCTACAAGTTTATTCTTCTTGCTTAAAAATAAAAACACGATTTTACAACCATTTACTTCTTATTAATTGCATTACAAATTAATAAGAGTTTGGCTTCAGAATGCCACATTATATATTATATGAGCAAGATATTTCATCAACAATTACACTTTTGTTAAGAAGCAGGCATGATAATATGTGCTATTTCAATCTTTGGTACTTTTTCATTTTGTGGGCCAAACTCGCCAAAAATGTACAGCTGCCACTCAATGGAATATTTCTAATGGCACCATTTAACTTGGTATACTGTGTTTTGTCTCCAGGGATTCTGTTTGGCAATATTTGCGCTCGCCAACTAGAAAAGTACCCAAACTTTTTAATCAGGAGACATAGTAAAGGTGACAGACATCTGAACGTGAAATAAAACAAGGGGTTACTCTATTCAGCTAGTGCTACTTCTCACCTATATAATGAAATCTTGATTTTAATTCTCCTGAGACTAGAAGCAATTCAAACACTGGATAAATAAAAAAAAAATAGCATATTGTCATCACCATTCAAGAAACATATTCACCAGAAAAGAATAAAAGAGGGAGCCAGGGGCTTAGAATCAAGATTTCATTGTTATTGATATTTTTTATAATATAAACCAATTTAGTACAATGTCGTATTAATATTTTTAGGTTGTATAAAACTGTACAACCACACATCCATTTACACTAATTTTGTATTTAACAAAGAAGCCATGCATATCAACTGTATTTGGTAACAATATATTAGAAATGTTATTCATAATATATATTGCACTTGACTCACTACCAAGGTCTACGTTTAATTATCAGCATAGATTACAGTTAACTTTATAAGAAAAACTTATAAAACCAATTTTTTAAAGCAAAAATCACATATCACACATCCTAGGGCATAAATAAATATTTTTTGACTAGTTCACAGTAGGCGTTATAACGATATAACATCAATTTTACCAGCCATTTTAGCCTCTAGGATTTTGAGGCATGCATCACTATCACATTCGGCACTGCAACTCAGATACACATCCAGGATACATTGCATGCAACGAGCCACTAAACGCACAAACGGTCTGACATCGCCTTCCGTTGCCATCTGCAGCGTTTCAAAATAATAATCCTTGTCCTGTTTCCGGATAATGACCGAAGGATATCCAGCAGAGGCCAAGATAAGGTTCATCAGGAGCCTTGCGGTACGTCCATTGCCGTCAACGAAAGGATGGATGTACGCAAACTTGTAGTGTGCAATAGCCGCACGCTTCACTGGGTGTAGTGCTCTGGCTTCGGATGACTTTAACCAGTCGATGAGGTCTTTAGTCAAGGCTTCAACTTTGTCAGCTGGAGGTGGAACATGTACGCCAACATAAACTTGCTCTTTTCTGAAGACACCGGCCACGTTTGGATCCACAAGTTCTAGAACCTTCTGGTGTATCTGCAGGAGGTTCGGGATTGTTGCAAACTCAACATCGGACATAAGACAACTGGTGGTCAGACCATAAGCAGTAGAGGTTGGATGATTGTTATTGGGCATCAGACTATCAGCATTGAAGTTTGGACAATCAGAATTGGGTGAGGAACTATCAGCATTGGAGGTCATACAATCAATGTAGGATTTCATATTATTGATGTTGGACTTCATACCAGTGACATTTTCATGAACGTTTGGGACAGATGCAAACCTGACATTGGGAGTTAGTGTCTCAACATATTCCAGAGCTACTTGTAGCCCGAGGACTTCATTGTTCTCTCGAGTTGATTTTCCTTGGATGCCGACTCCGGTTTGAGCAACTGATTTCGTTTCGGCAATAGTCATGGTGTTCCCTTCGATGCCCAGGCTGTGGTGCATTTGCTGGTAGTATACCTCTTGCACGATTGCTTTTAAGGTTGGTGTCTTACAGTCAAGAAGTTGTTGCATTTTCTTATCGATGTCATCAAGCTGTTGCTGATCAATGTCATCAACGACAGGAGCAGTTCTTCGTCGGTTGATGGTCGCGACTTCGTGCCCGGGTGCAATCGAAAGAGCTTTGGCATAGAGGCGATCTGCTTCGACAATGTTCTCGGATTCAAGAAGTTCTGCATAGTGGTTGAGGACTTCAGGGTGTCTGGGATTCAGTGCCATGGCATGCTGCATCAGTTTCTTGGCTTTTTCGTACTTTGAACATTGCTTCATCTTCAAGGCCAATTGCAAGGATTTCAGTGCTTCAGTATCATCCAGTACAGCCATCGGAGCTATGTTTTGAGATGCTTCGGGGATGCAATAGGAGAACAGGAGCATCAAAGTAAAAGGAACACTCTTCATCAAAATGTGGAGATTTAGGAAATATTTAAGAATCGGCGGAAAAGAATTTCACGGTCGGTTTCCTTTAACAGTTTATGGTTACTTAACGGATCACAAACACAAGTGATTGAAGTGTTTTACCTTTAAAAGATAATTTGATAGACGAAACCGTTTTTAAAGAACAGAGTAGGTGTACAAATCAATAGCAATGTGTAGGTTGAATAGATCAGTAAAAGAGTTAGTCTTGTCAAAGAGGTTATGTAATGCAACTAAGTGGGGGAAAATGAAGTTTTAGAAATAAACAAAAAATTGCATACTTATTATTTTGCTGCTGATGCCTAATATTCAATATTTTATAGATTTTTAAATACACAAATCGTAATACAACACGTGCGGCAAAATAGCCGCAAACAAAATTAAAAAAAAAACAGTATGGGGGATACGAAGTTGTTGTCAGTATAATTATTAAACATTAATTTCTCAAAAGACATTCTCAAGGCTTGTTAAAGCTTTTTTATTTAAATTACAAGATTGCAAAAATATTTTAAACACTTATGAAACATTATCGTGAATTTTGTTTCCCGCTGTTCAATATTTTATATAATATTAAAGTTTAAGTTATACTTTTATAGAAAGTGGCAATACTTTTATTGTTTGTCTTTCATCGCAATTTTCGTCGCCATATTGCGACGAAGGTTATTTTCTAAATTCACAAACGCGGCTAGCCGTTTTTTCCCCGATTCTTTTTTTAATCCCCATTACTCTTTTAAATTAGAATAACTAGAAGACATAAAGAAAAGTTTTAAAACTCATTTGAAGCATCTCCATTTCCCATATCGTTATCTTTTTCAGCGACACATTTCCCAATCCCATCAAATCTTTTTATCACGAACGGAAATTATCTTTTAAAATATTCTAGCTTGAACATGGCCTGTTAATATGTTTAAAATGAATACTCAAGTCTGCTGTTCAGCTCCTACAGGAGTTTCTTCCGCTCTTTTCAACAATATCATCGACGCTGGAAACAGATCAGCTAGCAGTGGGTGTCATGGAGAAAGCAAATACCAAAACGTCGTCTGCGCCTAAGCCAAATAGCTCCGACACCAGAAACAAACAAGGTATGGCATGAAATTCGCAATAGCCTATTTTCTTGCATAAAATGTTACTTGCAACTATTCAGTTTATTCCAACGAGGCTGCCTTATTGGCGGTCAAGCCTTTGCAGACTCGGCATATTCCCCAGAACTAAGATGTTAAAGTATGAGAGACATTTTTTATTGTGGCACCATCTAGGCGGCTCTCGCTACCAATTTTGACAAGGAATCTGAGCTCTGTGGATGTTAAAGTATGCCGAGATTTAATTTTTCCGAGAGAACCCAAGCCAAACGGTTACTCCAGAGATCTTTTACATGCCATATAGTCATATCACATGCGTGCCCAAGATTTTCCCATCCAGAAAATCTGACGACTCAGTCGGGGCTTGAACCCGCAATCTTGGGCTTACGAGATGGACACGTAATACCACACAGACACTTAGCGGCTTTTAAATAAAACTAACTCTTATTATACATTCGCATATATATATATTAAACTAAGTTAGTCACGCTTTTACAATGTTCACAGATCTGCCAGCCACATTAACTTTTGTAACTTAAGGAACCGATAAGTGTAAAGGTAAAATACTAGTTTGTGGCCCGGCGACAAATTATAAAATTTGGTGTGGTTTTAAAGATTGATAAATACTTTCTTTAAGCCATGTACACTAACCAACTAATCCAAAGGGGATGTTTAACTAACGCTGCACACATACAAATGAGGATAGAGATCAGTTTTAAGGTTACTTAAAAAATCACAAGACAGCATTCGAAAAGTGATTTTCGTGGTGTCACCAAGCTTGAAAAGTCACCTGACCAGCAACTATGATTAAGCTGTGATAGCTACCTTATGTAACTTTAGAAACTAATTGAAAACTTAAATACAAATTGTCTATTGCTGGTCCGATCGCCTTTACATCTTTATTATGCATTACATGTATAATTTTAAAAAAAAATTTATTTGAAATGCAAATGCTGCATAAATTACAAACTTCAGTTTTTCCAATGAGGGCAAAATCCTACTTAGTAGTCTGGCGACTAGTGGAGAAAATGTGTAACTTTTCATTAAGGGATAAATAATAATGGTAACCATGTTCACTAATCCGAAGAAGAGAAACCCAAACTATATTTGCATTTTACACATTCCAGCCATTATTAGGGTTACTGTAAAAAATTCCTATTCAAAGGCAGCATTTGATAATTGCAATTTGTGTTATTATTGTTAATTTGTGATATTGCCAAGCTTAAAAGTAGGATTTGATCCTCACAGCTATATTGAATTATAAAGTTAAATGAAATATTTAAAATAATTCTTATTTAAATAAATTGTACAATTTTGTTCTCAGATGGCGGTCGGAACAAGCACCTCCGTGTTCCGAGGGTCAAGGAAGGTACCTCCCCCCGCCCTGACGACAGGCGCAGACCCAACCCTCAAAAGTCCCGGGAGTTGTTTGACAAGAGGCCTCGAAATAGGACTGGAGCATTTTGTGAGAGATACAGGAGTGAAGTACGTGGCTGATTTATTGTTTCGTTAAAGGCTTGCTTATACCAGTTTTTCAGTATGCTTCATAATGGGGTTGTTTCACGTCGTGGATGGCAACAGCTTCGACGGTTTGTTTTCACTTGCTGTCTGGAATAACTTTTGTTTTGGTATTCGAAAATGAGATTGCTAATAATATTTTGCTTATTAATTTTTTTTAATGTCAACTTCTTGCTGTACTGTTGGTTGTTCAAAACATTTGAATAAAACTTTGATTTCAGATAGCGGATGGAGCGGTGGGTGAGACGCCAGGCAAGCAGGGATGCAAGAAAATGAACCTGAATCATTTGCTGAACTTCACTCTGGCACCCCTCGATAACTGGGACGGGAACGGCAGGCGAGCGATCTGCAACAGACCCAAGCTCCCAAAGTACAACAAGGAACTCTTCTTGCAAGCAAAGTAAGTGAACAGATAATCACTTTGTTTCAGTTAGTGGGGATTATTCGGTAACTATTTCGGAGCAATTACTGGGGAATATTCGGTAAAATTGAAAAAATGCTATTTTCACGATATTTATCCGTAAAATATAGATATTTGACGACGTGCCCAACTGCTATATCTTCAAACTAAACTCTATAAAGACGAGACCAGTGTCTGTAAACATGTCAGCCCCCGTTTCCACAAAACTAATTATTCTTGCTAATTTTTATGGATTCTAGAAACCTTAAAACTCTTAGAAATCATCATAACCTTGCGTTTTCCAGACCCATGCAAAATTCTCATTTATTTTTAAATGTTGGAAGGCGATGGTTTCTGTGATGAAGTGTCATTAATAAGCATTATTTTTATTTCCAAAAACAAATAAGGTTTCAACTGATTGTTTTGTAGCATGTTTATGTTGCTGTATTCAGAGTGTATTAAATTTAAATAAATATATTAATAAACTATTTTTAAAACATATTAGATAATTAAAATGTGTTTTCTTTACAGTTGTCAGTTTGTTGCTAAAGATAATGGAAACTACTCAGTTCCCCAGAAGAACCCGGACACCCTAGTGGAGTGGTCTATTATTGAAGAAATAGTAAGTATAAATTTCTTAAGAGGATAACTAGATAACAGTTTCGTTTCAAATTTGTTTCATTTCGATGCTATGTTGATTCCATTTACCTGGGGGAAAAGAAATATATAGGAAGAACTTTCAATTTTATAAATTCTGATTTCATTTTACTAATAACATCATTTCTTGCAGCGTTTGCCTTGCTACGAGGTGCCACTGTGTCCAATTTGTCTCTATGTGCCAGTTGCCGCCAAAATTACCCGTTGCGGTCACATTTATTGCTGGCCTTGTCTTCTTCACTACTTGTCTCTTACTGATAAAACATGGCAGAAGTGCCCCATATGTTTTGAAGCAGTTCACAAAACCGATCTCAAAAGGTTGGTGTAATATTTTTTATTGAAGGTATTGTGCTATTAGTACATTAGTCGCCACTTTTAGCTTCCACACTACGTTTATAACGTAAAGAGTGAAAGGTATAACCCAGGGCTCGAAATTAGCGGGTGCATAGGTGCACCGTGCACCTAAAAAGAAAATTGTGCACATAAGTTTTCAACTTGGGTGCACGTTGTGCACCCAAGTTCCGAAAATCGCAAAACTCCGGCATTCCGAAAATCGCAAAACTTCGGCGATCCGAAAGTCTCGGAACTCCGGTGATCCGAAAGTCGCGAAACTGCAGTGATCCGAAAATCGCGAAATTACGGCGATCCGAAAGTCGTGAAACTCCGGTGATCCGAAAGTAGCGAAATTACGGTGATCCGAAAGTAGCGAAATTACGGTGATCTGAAAGTAGCGAAATTACGGTGATCTGAAAGTCGCGAAACTCCGGGGAGCCGAAAGTCGCGAAACTCCGGGGAGCCGAAAGTCGCGAAACTCCGGGGAGCCGAAAGTCGCGAAACTCCGGGGAGCCGAAAGTCGCGAAACTACGGCGATCGGAAAGTCGCTAAACTACAGCGATCCGAAAGTTGCGAAACTACAGCGATTCGAATACAACGATTTTCATGACTTTTGATCGTTTTTTGCTAAATTCATGACTTTTCATGACAAAATTTACATGTCCAAATTCATGACTTTTCATATGCGCGGAAACCCTGCATTTAGTCAGTTTGTATGAAGAAAAGTTTTTTTTAACTTGTTATTCATATTATATGTGTGCACATAATACTTATATTTGTGCACCTAACTATTATTTAGTGCACCTAATTCACAAGACTTGGGTGCACTCGTGCACCTGGCATAAAAAGTTAATTTCGAGCCCTGGTATAACCGTTCAGTCCGTCTGTCACATGCTTTCATAGCCCAAATTACAAATGCTACAAGCAAGTGTGATACTTCAAAACATTCAGAACATCAAAATTAGAAGACATTGAAAATTTCAGAATAAAATTCAAATTCGAAGTACTTCAACTATTAAAAAACTGCAAAATTTTATGCTTATTTAAAACACATAAGCCATTTTTATTAGAATTAAATCACCATTTGCCATTCACAGCAATCACTTAAAAAAAAACCTTTACTTCTTTTAAATAATAAATGTAGATACATTTATTTTTTGCAACATAAATCAGTTTGAAATGACGTCAAATATATTTCACAAAGTGATTCTTTGATTGTATGTTGATATGAAAGGTTTTGCTTCTATTTAACAGCAAGGAATATTATATTTCTTCTTCGAAATATAAACTAATTTAGCAAACAATAAGAAATAATTGTAGAATTTTGGAAAGAAAATAAATTAAACTAGCCAAATTTAGCGTGTAAATGTTTAATAAATACTTAATACTGTGTTTGGCGCCTTTTTTTCATGTTGAACACAAATGTTATACTTAAGCAGGCTAAGTGACAGATTATGTTATGTTTAAATTTATTTTTAAAAAACCCTTGCATATCTATAACTTATTTCTTACTACTCTTTCAGCGTGTCCTTAAGTGTGCGGAAGTGCTTTTCAGTGGGGGATGAAATCACCATGATTCTGATGCAGCGGGAAAAAGGATCACTGCTTTCGACACCAGTCGTTCACCAGATTCCTTCAAACTCTGTTTGCAATGTCAATGATGGTAAGTGATAAATAATTTGACAGTTTATGCTTGTTATTTATTATGTTAAAGTTGGCAAACAATTTCATTTGGTGAAAAGTCCTGATGTTGAACTCTTTAGTTTTTTCCAAGGATCTGTCTTAGAGTATGAATTTGGTCGATGGTGTTGTTGTTGTTGTTGTTGTCGTGTCCATGTTGTGTGCAAAAACTAGATGGATCCGAAGCTGTCGTAGACAGCTTTCGCTATTTCCTCTGCATCTTCGGAGAGAATTAAAATTTCTGGGTCTTCAAAGCCAATCCTGAAGAGCCTGCTTGAATTGCTGGGCAGCCAAATATATGCTGCGGGGACAGTTGGACACCAGGACAGTTTGGGCAGTTTGTGGAGAAGCTTCTTTGTCCTTCCGTTGAGATTTTCATTCCCTTTAAATGTTTTGTTCGTAGTCTGGCTATTATTGAAGATATTGTACGGTTACAATTTAGAGCAGGGATGGAATATTTAAAATTATTTTTGATAAGTCTACGGCTGGCAACTGCATTGGCGTCAACGAGAGTTATGAGGTTAGATGATTGGGGGCAAGCTCTTGATTCTTTGGCAAGCTCATCGGCTTTTTCATTTCCAAGGATGTTAACATGAGCTGGTATCCACTGTAACGTGCAGGTTTTCTTGGCTGCGATGACTTTGTTGATGGATAGGATTATTCGTCGATGGTAGACTTTCAGATAAAATCAGTAACATAAAAGATTTTTATGAAAAAACAATTTTAATTTTCAGATGATGCCATAACTCGTTACCAAAAGTTGCTCCTTGCTTCACGGAAAGAAGTTCAACTTATTTTGGACAGAGAGCGCTGCGAGTTAGATACTGCATACCTTAAAGAAAAGGACACCCCAGAAGTTTGTTTCATCGAGTCAGCTTTACAAGTAATTATAGTTCCAAGGAAGCATATTAACATGTTTGATAGTTTTACACTGCTCAAAACAATTAGGGGAGCACTTTGCGTATGTTTGTTAATTTTCAATTTGTGAAATTGATTCATTATGCATCCGGCTAAAAATGGTAAAAAAAATCAGGGAAAAAATCTTCATTTTTTAACTTTCATAATTGGAATCATAACCTTTGAATAAATTTTAACAATGTTTTCGTAACTTTCAATTGTTAAAAATGGTTGAAATGAATTTTTAAACACCTAAAAATTCAAGCATGAAGAATTTAGGGTCAATTCATTTAATAAAATTGTTTCAGAGTGAATTTTATTTCTCCATGTTTTTATTTAATTAAAACAAACATTATTTAATTCTTCAAAAGACATGATTCTTCCATCTAACGATAAATAAGTGTGAACTTAGCTTAGTGAGAAAAAAAATTGCAAGCTGATGATTCCTAATGGAATCCCCCAGGGTGAAAGGGTTTAAACCATGCACTCCCCTAATTGTTTTGAGCAGTGTACTTCTAGCAAGTAAAGTTTTTTTCCTTGTCCTAAACATGGTAGCTGTAAAAAAGTATTCTTATTTTTTATAGCTATTGAGCGAAAGAGAAACAGCTCTAAATAAGGTGGTGGATATTGATACAAACCCTATTGCTAAAGAAACATCTGATGGCAAAGTGAGTACTGATATGAAATTTTCATTTGTAGCTCTAGTGAGATGTTAATTTCACCAAAACCAAACTATCCATTTTGCTTGAATGAACCAGAATATTTATCCTTGCAATTCTATTTAGCAGCATCCACTGTATTTAAATTTTTTGGTATATAAGATATGGTTCATATGACAAAAAAAACTTACTATTAATTTGGTTGTAAGACATCTTAGTTTCTATAAAATTATTATGGAATTGCCATATGAATATCAAGTTTTATATTTACAAAGTGCATACTATTTTTGGTAACGAAAGTAGCTTTGGGTTTTTATCAAATTTTTAATAAATTTTTATATTTTATCCATTTTGTAATAAATAACCGATAAAAAAATCTGGTTAAAATTCGAGTGTGTATTTCCAAAATACAGGGTTTCCGCGCATATGAAAAGTCATGAATTTTGACATTAAGTAAATTTTGTCATAAAAAGTCATGAATTTGAGCCAAAAACGACTAAAGGTCATGAAAAAACGGTAGATTTGTATGAATTTTGAAACATCTTTTGTAAAATTACGTGATATGTCGCCACAAACACCGCAGATCGGTAAGTTAGCATTTACATTGAGCCGTAAACAGGGTTCGATTGAAGCGGAATCGCATCGCAATTTGCTTCTTGCGATGCAAATTCACTGAAACAGCGAAAGAAATATTCAACCGATTCGCTAGAACTGCTATGCATTTTCTTTTCACGATTGTTTACTTTTTCTTTGCACCGAAATTCGGTGAAACTAAACTTAAATTTCAATAAACAATAAGTTCAAATAACAGATTCTAATAATAAAGATAAAATTTTAAATAAAATGTGAAGATGAACTAAGATTAGATTACACTAAGATGTCTTCAAATCTCAACCAGCCAGTGCAATCTCCCATTAGAAAAGGAGTAGGAGTCCAATAATACTTCCTGATTTACTTATTTAGCTGCCTAGTAATTTTCACGAAATCTACTGATGACGTCACATTACATCAGAATGATTGACAGTTCTCTGGCTGTGCGTGATCAGAAGGGTGTGGCAGTTGTTGTTTTTTGTAGCTCCAGTTCAGGCCAATCGGACCAACCAGAATATTTTCTTCCGATCAAGTATCTGTGAGTCGTGATCATATGGTCACCTTGAATGAAAAAATACTTTTTGTTTACGTTTGACCCTTTTTTCTACTTTGGCGTATACTGGGGTTTCTGATTTTAGACAATTATTAGTTTTTAAAAAAATGGCCTGTTAGTATATACACGCTTTATATATTTCGATGTTATGTTGTTAGTAAATTTTGAGTCCAATTTTTTTAAAAAAAATGCTTGAATATTTTTTCCTAACAAATGTATGAACCATGTTAATAAGGATATGCATTGACAGACCAAAAGTTGGGGATTTCAATTCCAAAGGGGCAATCAAGAATTTTTTTTTTGAAAAACCTGGCGACTAAATATTTAGCCTAATGGAGAATTGCCAACGACCAAAACTTATTGGTAATGCACCATACGAACAGCTAAACATGTTCATAGACAAATCTGATGAAGATGATCCCCCCTCCCAACACCATAAATAAAAGTAAATGTAATTATTTTAAAGTGTATAAAGAAACTAGAAGTACATTTAGTAGTATAGTATTATATAATTATATATAAATTTGTCATGTTGTGATTCATAAAAAAATTCTCCATTTATTATTAAGCTATACTGCTTAACAAAATTACTCAACTGCTACACAGATATTGATTTGTGTAGCTGTTGAGTAGTTATGTTTGCTGATTTTTTGTTTTTATTTAGATTCTTATTTTCCTATACATGGTTTAGATATGCAAAGAAATAATTGTTTACTTAATATAAAATTATATTTTAGAAGATAATGCATTGCTCATCAAATTTCGTAATGGTTCATGCAAAGAAATAATTGTTTACTTAATATAAAATTATATTTTAGAAGATATGCATTGCTCATCAAATTTCGTAATGGTTCATGCAAAGAAATAATTGTTTACTTAATATAAAATATATATTTAGAAGATAATGCATTGCTCATCAAATTTCGTAATGGTTCATGCAAAGAAATAATTGTTTACTTAATATAAAATTATATTTTAGAAGATAATGCATTGCTCATCAAATTTCGTAATGGTTCATGCAAAGAAATAATTGTTTACTTAATATAAAATTATATTTTAGAAGATAATGCATTGCTCATCAAATTTCGTAATGGTTCATGCAAAGAAATAATTGTTTACTTAATATAAATTATATTTTAGAAGATAATGCATTGCTCATCAAATTTCGTAATGGTTCATGCAAAGAAATAATTGTTTACTTAATATAAAATTATATTTTAGAAGATAATGCATTGCTCATCAAATTTCGTAATGGTTCAAATTGAAATTTTTCTTATTTTTGGGCCGATTCATGGAGTCATGAAATTTTTTAATTTCAGTCCTGAATTTGGGACATTTCATTTTGGCAGAAACCCTAAAAATACCTTTTTACTAACTTTATAAAATATAAAACTGAAATGGGAGCCTTTTGCTTTGCTTGACTTTCTTTTAAATGTTCATAGGTTGATGGGAATGTAAGGAACCATTTGACTTCTATCAGTTCTACTGACTCTAATGATGAAAGTTTTTACAATGGTAAGATTACATTTTTGTTTTGTTGAGAGATATAAGTATTAGAGAATTTAAATGAAAATATTAATGATTATTAAATGAAAATATTAATGATTATTAAATGAAAAATATTAATGATTATTAAATGAAAATATTAATGATTATTAAATGAAAATATTAATGATTAAATATTAATAAAATGATTAGGTAGTAGTTGAAATTTATTAATCCTATCAAGTAATATAACCTATGTATAATTTCCATGAATTTTTTTTCCCTTGCATTTATTTAAATGAAAATCAATTGAGTGTTTATTTAAACAAATATTATTTTTTGTAATAAATGAAAATGGTAACATAAATTTCTTTTACTTAATTAAGATCAAACTTTACTCAAAATAAATTTAATATTCCATTATTAATATTCTTTTTCATATGCTTACAAGTATAAAATTTTTCCAGATATGAATGCAAACCCTGCAAATTCTAATACTTTGCCAAACTCAAATAATATAGCGAAAATAGCAGCTCACGATTCTGAGAAGGGAGTTAGTTTCTTTTATCAAGGTAGGTTTTTTTAAAAGTAATTTTAGTTCATAATATTAAGCATGTTTGTTTACAGTTTAAGTTACACTCTACCTGGCTTATTACTTATTTCCTAAATACATGTAGTAATAATGGTATGTTAATTATACTAAACCAGCTTAGGAAACCAGAAAGAGGATTGTTACTGATTTTTCGTAAACATGTCCTTAAGAGGTTACAGCATAGTTTTTCGCTATATTTTGCGCCTTATTACAATTTAATTTTTTTACCAGATCTGTAACACCTCATCCCGTCTATAAATCGGCACTTTTCATAATATCGACCCATACTTTTTCTTAACATTTCAGCGGAAGATGGACAGCATATTTATTTGCACAATGTCAATGTGCGGATGCTGTTGAAGGAGTTTGGATCACTGGAATCGGCACCTCAATCCATTAAAGCGAAGATTGTAGAGGTGGAGAGAGTTACAATGACAGAGGTAATTTAGATTGAGGACTTTAAATGTACAAGTTTAAATGACCTAGAAAGACACAAAGCTTGTCTGAAAGAATATATATTTTTCCTTAAAATACTTTTTTTTATTGATGTAAGCCTCCTGAAATGGATTGGTTATTTTTTTATATATAACTCGGTGATTTTTTTTTTATTTCCAACGTAATAGTGATAATTATTATTTTTTTTTTTAAATTCACAATTTTTAAACAAAGTTGTGAATTCTGTCTAAATGTTATTGAAAATGAATGACTCTAATTTTCGTAATGAATGCATGAAATTATCATGATACCGAGTTTTATCTTCATCTTCTATACAAAATATTCGCTGTCTGACAAAATTGCTTACAGGACCTAACTCTGAGACAGATAAAGGTACATATTTAAAATGATAATATTACAATTTATAATTTGCTGTAAATTTCCTGTATTTTTAGGGATTACGCAAGAGGTTAAGATATTTGCAACATTTGCCATTGACATGCGAGTTCCAGTTTGTTGAATTAGAATTCAAATCTATAGTGTCTGAGCCGACGATGCAACAATTTGAAGGTAAAGAGTTCAACTGGGTAACATTTGTATCTATTTTAAGTTGCAATTTTTGTTGTTGAAAACCTGGTCTGATAACTGTCTCTTAAAAAGGTTTTTTTCTCCTTTATTTCACATGTAACCAAATAGTTATATATTAAGTTTTATGAACTTTGAAAATGTAATAGATTAAAGCTATTAATTTGATTGTAACAACTTGAGTGTAATCGACTATATAAATCTTTAATATCAATTTTGATTGTATTTTAACCCTCTGAGGGTTACAGACATATAAACCTGTCGTCATCTGACAGTCGGGTTTTTCAGCAACACAATTACCGTATATACTCGTGTATAAGCTGAGAAATTTTGGACATTTTCAGTGCCGTAAAAATCGGGTCGACTTATACACGAGACGTCAAATTTCCAAAAAAAAAATCCCATGTCCTTAAAATAAAACTAAATTTCAATCAAACTTAAGGTTTAGATACAATCTATTAAAAATAAGGACCCAAAAGCGGTTAAATCTTGAAGATGAAATAAGATTGGTATCTATTCACGGTACCACCATAAGGATGTTTAATTGTTAGTTCTCGACGTGATGCGTATTTTGCACGTGTAGCTGTGGCACAGGGCAGTTCAGTCAACCAGTCTTTAAGGTGTAAAGAAAACAACATCGGTCCGTGACCTTGGCAGCATAGTCTTCACGCTTCACTAAACTTAGTTTCAACTAAGATTCTCCATTCAGAGTCGGCAATGTCAAGACACTCGGAGATGAAACCCGTTTATTTCATTGGGGTTGAAATTTAGCTTGCAAAATAAATAAAAATTACGATCCCGTTATGAACCGGTTTCTTCTTATTTTCTTCAGAAGGCTGGCCTTATTTCCTACCTCGACTTATACACGGGTTACCGATTTTGGAAGGATATTTGGTTTAAAAATGGGGGGTCGGGTTATACACGGAGTCGGGTTATACACGAGTATATACGGTAATTTAAAAAAATCATAAATTTTATCATTTTACTAAATTTAAAATTTTTAAGTATGGAGCAGTCATTTAAAATCATCTGTTGTATAAATAAGAGGACCAGGGGCTTAGTGGTAGTGCTTCGCATTGCCACGCCACTGGGGATCGAATCCTGGATTGGGCGAGGTTGATCCATCCTTTAAGTGGGTCGATAAAAATGGGGACCTAGCATGCTTGGGAACTATACACTGGGGGTTCCGCGTGAGGCTAACCACCTTACCGGGACATATGCCTAGCACCCCAGAGCCCTAGGTCCCGTAAGCTGAAATGGGCACGGCAGGCCTTGTCCCACTAATGGGCTATTGCGCCGAGGAGTTTTTTTTTTAGTTGTATAAATAAAATTTAAAAAGATTTAAAGAAATGAAATTATCAGTTAAAAATATAAACTTTAATCTATTGCAGTGAAAACAAGATTACACTTCAGCCAAATTGCGTATCCCTCAGTTGGTTATGTTAAAGTGTTGATTTTTTATTATTATTGAAAAAGATTAATCTTCATTTAAGTTGCCTGTTCATATGATGTTTTAATTGTTTGATTTTAAGAAAAATAGCTTGGTCTGTTTAAAAAACTAAACAATTTTTAAAAAATATTTTAGATGAAATCAAGAAAAGGAGATTTGTTCGCAACAGAAAGGCCAGAGACGAGCGAAGACGCGAAAAAATGATTGAACAAGAAGAAAATAAGAAACTTGGCAAATGTAAAGTTTTTGCTGTGTTATTTTTTTTTTTATAGTTTGAAATGTTGCAAAAAAAGTAACTAAATAAGTTATTAGCCTGTAATTAACTGACTATTTAAAAAGTGCATATTCCCTTTTCCATTGAAAAATTAATGGTTAATTTTTAAGTATTATATTGAAAAAAAATGTGGTATCAAAGCATTTTTCTTTTTAATTAGAATTTAATTGTAGCACACATGCATAATATAAATCTTTTCCCATTTTAAAAAGCTTGCCAGATGATGACTATTTTATTGTTCTCTTTCAGATCCAAAAGCCACTTATAATCTCCAAAGCGTTGACCAATTTCCAGCATATCACCCAGAAGATTTTGCAGCTTGCTCCCCACCCAAAAATGAAATGACCCATGAAAGACAAACTCCAGGTAACAGCATGAAGACACAACCATATGAATTTGCATATGATTAACTGTCAAATGGACGTTAAGCTATTTTAAGTATTAAATTGGAAAGAATTGTGGGCAATTATCCATCAATGCTCGAAAAATCCTTGGTGTTAGTTTTCAGGATTTGTTTTACATGAAAAAAATTAAACAAATGTTACATCATTAATTATATTTTTTATTTATATATATATAATTTTTCTTGTATAATAATACTGTATTTTGTTTTTATTTACATTTGTGTTTTTCAACATTAATTATTTTATTTTATTAACTATTCTATTTATTATAGATTATACTTAACGTGCTTCGCTAAAATGGTCAACAGGATAGTACACAAGAATTAAAATTGTGTATAAGGATGGTTATTAATTTTTAAACTGAATAAACAAACTATAGTAGTACGAATTGGTGGTTACTGACATTCCAAAGAATGTAATGATGAAGGCTTTCACGGCCGAACGATAAGTCAAGAAATATCCGGGCTATTGTGCCGTGGTCCATTGAAGTTAACAGCTTCAGACGTTTCGCTTGGCATTAAAGCAAGCATCATCAGTGAGAGCGCTTACGAAGGTTCCAAGGGAAAGACTTCGGAGCAACTGATAAAGAAGTGTGGCTGGAATCACTGAGTATAAACCTGTGCAACGCCACACTTCTTTATCAGTTGCTCCGAAGTCTTTCCCTTGGAACCTTCGTAAGCGCTCTCACTGATGATGCTTGCTGCAATGCCAAGCGAAACGTCTGAGGCTGTTAACTTCAATGGACCACGGCACAATGGCCCTGATATTTCTTTGACTTATTCCAAAGAATATCTAGCCCTTATTCTTTAAAGTACTGCAGTGAAAGTCGGACGTATTCTTGTCATAAACGCATACTTAAATTGGCTATATCTGCATCGACTTGAGAATTTGGTGGTATTGGTAGTATGGTTAAGGACTTGATAGCCTATTAAATTTCACAATTAGCCTTGTGTGTCATTTTGGTTATCAAGTGTTAGTTGGTGTGGGAAGAATGATTAGCAAACGATACGTGATTTTTGATCTTCACAATTGAAGAGCACAGGGAAAAAAACCAATTGATTGCATAGGAATCTGTCTGCATCAGGCCTCTTTGGCGACGATTGTGAGTCATCGCCTAAACTGGTGTAAGGAAATAGGTTTCTCTCTTGGTTCTTCTTTCAACGCAACCCTGAATCACGCCAGACACACGAGTCTCATGCTTGTACTGTGAAGGAAGAAGCAAAGGAGAAAACGATTTCCTGTCGCCAACGCCTGCCAAGCAAATCCGATTACAGGAAGATTTTTGTGCAATCAAGGGGTTCTGACCCTGGACTCTTCAATTTTTTTAAACTATATTGTAATAAAGTTGGGAATTTTTATTTTTAGACTCTTCTATCTCCAACGTAAATAACAATTACTCTGAAGATTTTCCCGGAGGTCACCTTGATGAACCATCCCCTACTTATCACAATTATGCTCCTGTTACTTCCTTCGCTCAAGTAAGAACTATAAACTTTTTTTTGTTTAAAGTATAAATTTAGGTAAAGTACTTATGTCCCAAAGAAGATTTGGACCCATTTTTATTTCTTGAAATTTTGTATTTTATTTCTTTGGTTCTTACATACAATGCCATTGCACCTGCACATTTCGCTTGATTTTCTTGTAATGGAAATTGGTATATTTTTTTTGGTAAAATAATTTGCTCCTGAAGAATTAAAATTTCATCTTATTCTGTTTTTTGGCAAATCCTTCAAAGACCCATTTTCGAAGCACTAAAAAATTGTGTAAAAAATTGGAAAACAAGGAATCCAAAGATAACTGTACGAAAAACAGGATTGCTCTTTATTGGTGTGTTAGCGCAACTTATACTGCGGTGCCGTTAACATGCAAGTAACAAAATTTCTAATGAAAAAGATACTCATTACATTTTTTAAAGCAAAGATAAGTTTTGTATGTGTTGAATTAAAATGTAAAAAAAAATTTATCAGCCTTGACAATGTTCATTTATGCTTTTAAAAGAAATGTTTAGTGTTATATGATTTAAAAAAATATCGTTTTCAAGATTGTGTAAATTTAAGGTTTTTATATGGCCAACAAATCAATTTTTAATAAAACTGTCTTTAGATAGTTTTAAAAGATTATGCGAAAACTTATAGTTATGTTTTATCAAGGGAAGTTACTTTTAAAAAGTAACTGTTATAGTTAATGTGAAATGTAACTAGTTACAGTTCTTTATACCAAAAGTAACTCATTACAGTTACTTTTAGAAATTTCAAATTAAAAGAAAACTTGCAATTTAACCAAATTTTTTCAAAGAGAACCAATGTTAAAGAAATAATGACAGAGAGGGGGGGAGTAGAAACGAAAATTGAACGTTGTTAAAAGTTATGTTTTAAATATTTTAGCTTAAGCCAAACGCTGAACTGTCTAAAATATCCCTGTAGAGCAGCGGTAGAAGTAAGGGGAAATAAATTTTACATTACTTCGTTACCACTAAAAGTAACTAAGTTAGCTACTTTCTGAAAAATCGGCATTACCTAAAAAAGTAACTGTACAAGTAACGCGTTATTCCAATACCTGTTTTTAACAACTAACAATACATATTTTTTACAGATGTTGAGAGGCGGCCAGAAGACCTTCAATTCCTCTCCTAAACAAGTACAACCTGTTCCAATGTGGCCCATTTCAATGCAACCCAACCCAGATTCTGAAGATGAAAGTACGCCGGCCCCAGAATACCGCCAATCCTTTAGCGATGCCTTTCAACTGGCCTTGGACAAGATATCTCTTCAGGAGCCTAAAGGTAACTTGTCTGTTAATTTCAGGGCTGTTGAAATTGAGTAGCAAAAGAGTCATTGTAGGGCTCCACTATTCTCACTAAAAGTAGCCTTTTTCTGTAGTCAATAAAAGTCACTATTGGGCCAATATAAGTCACTATTTTTTATATTCTACACCATTTAACAGGGTGGTAACAGAACCTGCAGGGCTGCCACTGGCGACTATTTAGGCGACTAAAGCGACTATTTTCAAGGGAAAGCGACTATGGCGACTTTTTTCAGAAAATTTGTGTTAAAAGCGACTATTTCAGCGTATACTTCTACTATTTTTAACTATCGGCGACTATTTAAGAAAAAAAATCATATGCGAAAAAATCATACTAGCGTAGGGGTGGACAAAACATCTCCTTTTTTCTGCTTATTTCCGAACCACCCCTCAAGTGTCAATCACTCGGGATACCCCCATGTGGACGCGATCAGAACGTTGTGGAATTCTTACTGCTTTTGCTCATGTTGTACTTTGTAGGGTGTAGTGGTTTTTGAAAACAACTAGTTTTTCAAATTTTCAAATTAAAAAAAATTAGGGATTTTTTTTCATTTTGGATTACTTAAACAGCAGGTTGAGGTTTTTCTTGTGATCACTACTAACGGATAAAAAGAATGTTCTGGTTGGTTCGATTACCCTGAACCGGAACTACAAAAGTAAACGCAACTATCTTCCTATCAGGCTGAGGCAAAAAAAACTGTCAATCATTAGGAGACAATGCAACATCATCGGTGGTTGCCGAGAAAATTACTAGGCAGCAAATTGGATTGCATACTTTTAGTCAGGTAAAGACGACCCTCTTCTAATGGTAGATTGCACTTGTCGGCATCCGATATTTGAAGATACCTTAGTGTAATCTTAATTCATCAAATTTTAATTAATTTTTTTCTTAATAATTAAAATGTACTTGTTTTTTGTTGAAATTTATTAAATTTCAACATTAACACCCCGGAAAAAGTTTCCTCCATTCTCGGTCTGTATCAGTGAAAACTATGCTTAAATTTCAATAAACAGCAAGTTTAAATAATAAATTGTTTTTATAAAAATACAATTTTTTTTAAAAATTTGAAGATGAATTAAGATTAGATTATTCTAAGATGTCTTCGATTATCGGTTATTGGCCAGTGCAATTCAACAATGCTTCCTGATTTACTTATTTCGCTGCCTAGTAATTTTTACGAAATCCACTGATGAGGTTGCATTGTCTCATAATGATTGACAGAGTTTTTTTTGCCTCTTCGTGATCGGAAGAGCGTCTCGTTACTTTTGTAGCTGCGGTTCAACCAAATGTTTTCTTTTGATCAAGTGTTCATGATTACAAGAACAGCTTTATTGGTAATATATATTTTTTTTAATTTATATATATATATATATATACGTTTGAATTTTTTTTTTTTGCATTTTCCCTACTTCGGTCTATAATAGGATTTCTGCTTTAAACAGGTTTTAGCAACAACAAAAAAATGGAGGGCTGGAAATTTTCCGACTATCGCCGAAATTCAAAAGTGTCCGGATTAGCGGTTTAATTTTTTACATTTGGGTACTAGTTTGATCATTTCATATATTTAAGCTATTAGAACTAGTTGATTCTCTTCATTATGCGTTATTTTATTTCCACATATTATGGTATAATTTCAGAAATTAGTTTGATGTTTCTGGTATGGGGTTAACCATATTGGGTTGATAATAAGATCATTTAACTCAATATTAAGTTCGGTAACTTACAGTAATTTTACATTCAAATTTTAATTCAACTAGTTAGTCTTCAATAACTCTTAAGTAAGTTGATTTTGAGTTATCGAAGTTTCATTTCGCTGTGTAACATGGTGGACTGTAAAATCATTAAAAAGGCCTGGAAAAGCCTTGAAAATGCCTGGAATTTAGATAGCCAAAAGTTGTATGAACCCTGTGTTGCATTTCACATGATTAATCGTCAGGCTACTATTTTGGTTACTATTTTGTACCCCAGGCTACTATTTTGGCTACTAATTTTTACATCTGAGGCTACTAAAGCAACTATTTTCAATGCTATTTACCAGTGGCAGCCCTGAACCTGGAAATCAGGGAATTCTCAGGGATCTTTTTAATTCTGGAAATATCAGGAAATTTTTCAAATTTTGCTAAATATCAGGAAATTTTTTCATTTCGGATTATGTGAACAGTAGGTTTAGGTTGTTCTTGCGATCACTATACTAGTGGACACTTCTTGATCAAAAGAATATTCTGGTTGGTCCGATTGGCCTGAACCAGAGCTACGAAAGTAAACTCTCTTCCTATCATGCAGAGGCAAAAAAACTCAATTATTATCAAACGCCAAATATGCTCCAAAGTCCCAACGCGGTGTCCGATGTCGCCCTTAACGGTTGCGTTGAGTGCTACATAGGTGTCGGCTGGTCACTTGACTGTGGTTCTAAATTACGACGCCCATCGCCAATAGCCCTCATGTAGCTCTAGTGCGATGATAATTCAAACTAAACTAAAAAGTAATTGTAGAATCAGGGATTTTTTTATGAAAGTATCAGGGAAATCATGGAAATATCAGGGAACTTTTTTTTTAACGATTTTGTTACCACCCTGTTTAAGCTTTCATTTATAAATTTTGTTTCAGTGATTATAGTTTCAAATGAATGAAATGTGTGTAAATTTGTCACATGTAGATAATGTTTCAAATAACAAACAAGGAAATTTTTAAATATGTACCGTTTTACCCGCCACTGTAAATCTTCGATGAGTTCTTTATTTTAGTCACATTTTTTTTTCAAATAATTACTATTTTCACTTTTCCCCCCACTGTTACTTGGTGCAGGTGGGAACCCTGTCATTGTTAATTATTGATTGGAAACTGACATTTTTTGTTGTTGGCCTTTTTAAATCTGTAAATGATTTTTAATTAAAAATATGAATGAACTGGATTTTCCTCTTACAACAGCACAAGTAATTGTTTTTTTGCCGTTTCTACCTATTTGTGACTGAAGCTCTTAAATAAAGTACAAATAGCGTCTAAACATCCAATGGGGATAGATTAGCATTTATATGATTATTAAAATCTCCTTCAATTAAATTTTTGTTAAATAGAAACTTATTTAAGCAAACTTTAATTTATTAGAGCCTGTCCGATTTAGATTTCCAAAATTTCATTATACCCTGTTAGTTTTTACATTTACTCTTTCACACATTTATATGAATCTCAGAAACAACCAATCTAATCATTTGCTAGGCGTTATAAACTGATTATTTTTGTCTAATTTTTTGGGTCAATTTGCAGTAGATCTAATTAGGATTTCTTAACAGTACTTCAGTCTAAAAAATCATTAAATTTACTTGTGCATATTGAATTTCATTTAACTAAACATTTTTAATTTAAATTTTAGATAAATCCCAAAATTCATCCAAGAAAAAGAAGAAAGCAAAGAAGCAACTTCTATTTACAACTGCTATGTGTCGCAATAACAACAATTAATGCTTACCAAAGTTACTACAGAAAGATTGCTTATCGGAAAAGTATCCTAAGAAATATTAACCCTAACAAAAGTTGTTAAAAGCAATATTTCTGTGATTTTCTTTTATTTGTTACTTGATGTATATTTATTAGAGCAAAAGATAAAATAAAAGTTGGCTTGACACTGTTTTTTGTTTGTCTTGACATTATGGCACAATCATTGGCTTTATTATGACTTTTGTACATGTAAATACATATGCATAAATGAAGTTAGAAATAAATGGATTTCATTGTTTATTGAAGTTGTGATTAATTTTCTGAAAAGTATTGAAAACTTTGTTATGATAAATTATCTTGCCCATCTAAACACATGTAATTGGTCGTTAGTTTAAAAACAAGTAGGTTAGTAACGGAATCTGTCACTTAGCCTGCTTTTACACAACATCAGCATTCAACAGGAAAAAAGGCACAAAACACTGTATTAATTCTATATGAAATATTTACACGCTAAATTTGGTTAGTTTCATTTATATTGAAAATACCATATGTTTTTATCAATAGCTAATTTAATCAATATTTCAAAGAATAAATATGGAATATTCCTGGCTTTTAAATGAAAGCAAAACATTTCATATCAATATAAGTTTTTTAATAAGCATTAAATTGTGTGGGTTTTTTAATAATTAAAGGACTTCGAATTCGATTTTTTCTGAGATTTCCAATGTCTTAATTTGATGCGCTGATTTTTTTCATAAAAGACATGCCTGTAGCATTTGTAGTTAGGACTATGAAAGTGGGAGACTGAACAATTATAGTACCTACCTTCCACTTTTACGTTATAAACTTTGTGTGGAAGCTAACAATCCAGGTTGTTTAGACAAGCAATATGATTCAAGAATTTTAAAATCACAACTTCAAATAAAAGGTACATTGAGTGAAATACAATACTACATTTATACTAAGTTTTCATGGACGGTATGCTAAATTTATGGTGTGGAAACACTTAGGTGACTGTGATCACGTATCCTTTAAAAGTCTTTTCATGATGGAAATTGAAGAACTTCGATATCCCCCTCCGAAATGATTCCTATGATTAAAAAAAATAGTTCATAATCAACAAACTAGACATGGTACCTGCTACATCTGACACAATCTATAACAGAGGTGGGGAGCCCAGTCGGTAAATGCACTTGCCTTGTATGCCAAAGGGCCTAGGATTGGGTCCGGCATTACCAAAATAAGCTCTAGTGCTACGACAATTTAATCTAATCAAACTCTTAAATTAGCACTTCTAAAGTTTACATGTATTTGTCTTTTCTTTGTAGTGAAAACCTTAAATTTTCACTTAAATAGGAAAAATCATAGTGAAATTCTATCAAAAAGTTACAAATCATAAAATGTAAGAGAATAAAATAAATGTATAAAATGTAAGAAGTTTTTGTACTTCCACTTTCAAAGTATCCAAAATTCCAAACAGGCAGTAACTATTCTTAACCCTACTCAATAAAGTACAAAATGTAAAGCCCAGCTCAAATGTGTCTGGGTATTCTAATAATTTATTTGAAGTGAAATTTTTAATTAAAAAAAAAGAATCTCTTACCAATGATTGAGGCAATGGAACAGTTTATAGAGGTCTTTCCTTTTATCAAAGTTGTGTTCTTTTGGGAGCAGGTTGTGGTAAGCGGTGTAGAAGGCCCGTGGAAAGCCACCAAACATGTCCGCTATGGACAGTTCATACTCGGAATGTCCGTAAAACACAGCAGGATCAAAGATGACTGAAAAAGATTGGTAAGTGTTCCAACTCGATTTTAATTCATATCCACTTTTTTATGTTTTGCATTTGAACACTGATTTTAATCATGCAAAAAAAAAAGTTATGTAGAAAGAAAATCAATACAGTATAGCTCGGTTATAGCGTCTTTCAAAGGACCGTGATGTTAAAAGAAATACAAAAATTGTCGACCAACAACAGGCTAGAGGCCAAGCAAGGTTGGTCCAAAATATTTCTAATTCTTTACTAGTTTCCAATAACTATTGAGATTCTTCTTAAATTCTTCTACTCTCTTCGAAAACAAGTAACGTTATAAACAAGGTTGAATATTAATTGTAGTAAATCATATAAAATACTTATTATTTACTCATATTATTAATTAAAGTTATAAAATGACATCTATTGAGTAAAATTTAACACTATGTGCTATTAGTAGTAGTTTAATTTTTCCTTCTGGTCAATAATTTTTTAGGCGAAATTTGTTTAAAATTTGGTTATTTTTTGCATCATTTGGTGAATAAAATAACACTAAAATAGTTAAAACTAAATTAAAATTATAGTCTTACTAACCGATCAGTCAATTAAAAATTTCGTTAGTAAGCGATATTATAACACTATAGTGCTATTAGTAGTGCCTTAATTTATCCTTCAAGTGGACAATTCAATAAAACTTTCCATATACTAGGCCATAATTGTGACATATTACAAATGGTTGGCATCATGTTTGCGAAATCTCATTGGTGCAATAAATAACTGGACTGAAATACTGGATCCAAACATTAAATTTTTAGTATCCAGTAGTCTTTACTAACCAATGCAGTCAATTTAATAACTTGTCGTTCATAAGCAAGATATTATAACATTAAGGTATATGGCCAAATCAAGGGACCAATTAACTGCAACCACCCAAACTAGATTAAGGACAGGTCACTTCAAAGGGATGGCAATCCAAAAAGATGGAACTAGAAAATACTCCAGCTGCAAAAACTGCCCTGACTCGGAACTGGATCCAAAACATCTTTTCTCTTGTCCAGACATCCTGGGAAAATTGCAGCAAATCACCAACTCGCCCTACGAAGACCTTTACCACTGTCTGCAGAAGGACCACTGTCTGCAGATCGCTGAAGCAGTCTATGAGACCTTTGGTCCCATATAATCTTTATCCATGGACACGACATCATCATCAAGGGACCAATTATTTATGGCTTTATGAGCAAGTTGTAGCAGTTTACAAGGTTGTTGTAATCGAGTTTGACTGTAGTACTTATTTGTGATTGGTCAAAGTGGCTGTAGTCTAATAGTAACTTGTTACAAGTGTGGTTCTGCATCTCTTTTGGGGCTGGGGAGCTCAGTCAGCAAGAAGCTTGCCTTGCATGAGAAAGGTCCTCCCAGACATTCTGAAAATAACTGCCAACCTATAAACAGTTGGCGCAGGCATAAATCCGCTGAATAATACCCTGTGTAGAGGGAGTGGACATTAAATATGCTTCCAAGTCCTGACGACGCTGCATACAATGTTGCCCCTAAAAGTGCCTACTCAAGTGCCGGCTCGTCACTTAACTGTGGTTCTAAATTACAACGCCAATTGAATAACCCTCGTGTAGCTCTAGTGCGATGATACTCAACTGAACATCTCCACATTTTATAAGATTCTTTAAAAATTAGGTGAATTTTTTTATAGCACCTATATATTGTACTACACAGCACTGATAGCAATGTGTTTTATGTCAATAATAAAATATTACCACAGGTTTTTCATACCTGGTCCATCATCAGTTTCTGCTACATTTCCGCTCCATAGGTCTCCATGAAGTAAGGCTGGCTTAACTTCTACGCCTTCAAAAAAACCAGGTATCTTCACATTCAGCTCTGACCAAAGTTCCGATGCCTCTCGGTCACCATAATTGGATTGAATCATTCTCATTTGGTAATCCAGCCTGTTTTGGGCATAAAATTCCTGAAAAAGTAAAGCCATTGAAATTGCAAGTTTTTTATAGTTACATATTGGGCATCTTTCATGTCTTGAATGGCAACAGTCCCACAAAGATAAAAATAATTTTTTGATTGGTTAATCAATTAAGTGGGAGGAGCTTACCGTGACAAACCACCAATGAAATCCAGGAATGATTTACGTCACGTGAAACAAGCGTCCACAGCCACAACACTTAGACCCGAAATTGTGTTAGTGGTATTAAGTTGCTGTTTTTCAAAATATAATTTATTTTTTAAATCAAATAAACCCCTATCATAGGTCAATGCAACTTTGGCCCTTAAGAGTAGCTTTGGCACACGCAAACGCATAAAACCATGGCATTTTCTATAAGATTTTTTTCTCTAATTAAATTGTTTTCCTGATCCAATTAATGACAAGATTTATTAAACCTTTCTTTTCAAAAAATTAATAACCAAAGGACTAATGTAGTCATATTTAACCAAAATCTAATATTAAGAAATTTGTTCTTAAAGTTAGGTACCAAGTAAGTTTGAAATACTTACAACCCAATCCTCTTTCCATGAATTATCTTGGGCTATATAACCGCAGCATGTTGTAGTATGGAAGCCAAATTTATGTACGGGAGTTAATGACGTTTCATCTTCTTTTGATTTATGCACAGAACCATTGTTCGTTTTTAATGTAGTATTGAGCATATGCATTCTGTAAAATTAAGAAAAAAAACTGTTAACATCTAAAGCCAATACATTTTTACACAAATAAACAAAACGTGTTCAAAATGGTCCTTTTTAATATACTTATTCAATCACTTGAGTGATACAGGCATACATATAATCCCATTAAAGGTTGTCAGTTTTTTCAGCAATACTCATAAATTTCAAACATTCATTCAAAATTTTCATTTTTCTAGTACCCTAAATCTTCTAATAAAATAAGTAGGTTTGTAACAGAAACTTTTACTTAGAAGCGCTCCTACACAAATTTCATGTGTCTAAAAAAAAGAGAAAAACACAGCATTTAGTTCAGCACAAGTGTACCACACTCAGCTGTAGCATTTGTATTTTTGGCTATGAAAGTCTGTGACCGACAGATATACCTTTATAAAAGATTTTACTTTTTACAGTATAAACATAATGTGGAAGCTAAAATATGTAAGTTCTCAAAATTATATAAAATAAATTTTGGATACCTTGCAAGTTGTTCTCCTAATTTTTCTGCATATTTTGATAACGTTGCCATATCAATGTACTCCATGGCAATAGCTGTCCCCATACTTTTCAAATCTACTACCTGAAGAAAAGAATATTATTCAACAATTTTATATGGTTTCAAACATGTATGAAAATAATTTTAAAATGTTGTTACTTTCAATGGATGTGGCACTCTGATTGATTTTGATTTTTCAATTTCAAGCAGCCCTTCTAGCTCTCCTTCAAACATAATGTTCCCCTATAAAATAAAAGAGATTAATAACACCGGTCAACGGTGAAAATGCAACTGAGATGAGATGAAAATACCTAATTCTGAATTATTTCAACATGCTAAACACGAATATCACCTTAAGAAACGTTTGTTAGCTCTAGTTTCTGAGTTACGGTCGTTTTTTTCATTACATAGCATTCGGCGAAATGAATGGGCGCACCAAACACAAAATAAATTACAGTCAATTTTGTTTACAGAAACCCTTCCAATTTTTGCTCATACAGGTTTTATTTGATATTATCAACATAAAGGTGGGAGGGGAGGTGATAAGTTTCAATGTTTTTGCACAGATATTAGTAGTTTAATACCCCTTCGTTAAGTAGAATCGTTCTCACGTCAAGAGGTACAGAAAAAAAAGAGCAATAAATTCCTTGGTTGTTTTAGAAGCTGTAGAATATCAAAAATTAGTTTTAGTGATAAATCAATAACTGTAATGCCTTGTAAATGCATTAATAGCACTAATAACTTCTGTTATATTTACAGCAAAGTACCATTTTCTGGACAAAAAAAGGAGCATCACTGCAAGTTGAGGAAGCGTTTCATTTGTATTTTGGTTATAAGATAGGGGACTAGGAAAAATGCTGGGTCCCTCAAGTATGTTGTTAGACTTGTGTAGCAAATTTGTAACTTCGGCTACATGGGGGAAAAAAGGTAATGCCATTTTCTAGGAAGAAAAATTAATGCTGTTTTATGGAAGAAAAGGGAATGCCATTTTATGATTAGGAGGGAACCAAGAAATCATGTTAATGACAGTTATTTCTGAATAATCTCATCATTTAAAGGAGATTTAGAAAAATATAAAAGTTAAATAGCTTAAAATTTCTTCTACTCTGTGTCCGGTCCAACATGGCAAACGACTCCCAGCTCCAAAGTCTCCAATATTTTTTTTTAGTTTTAATGAATATAATAGCTATGCGTCTGCTAAACATGCTACATCTTCTAAAAAAAACCATGGACGAAATGCAAGGAATTTTTTTTTCTGTACCTCTTGACGTGAGAACGACTCTACTTAACGAAGGGGTATTAAGCTGCCAATATGGGTGCAAAAACCTTGAAACTTATCATTTCCTCCCACACTTATGTTGATAATATCAAATAAAGCCTGTATGAGTAAAAATTCGGAAGGTTTCTGTAATTGACTGTAATTTATTTTGTGTTTGGTGCGCCCGTTCATTTCGCCGTATCCTATGTAATGAAATAAACGACCGTAACTCAAATACTAGAGCTAACAAACATTTTTTAAGGTGATATTCGTGTTTAACATGTTGAAATTATCCAGAATTGGGTACTTTCATCTCAGTCGCAGAAAAGTTTTGAAATTTTGTTGTCCAGTGTAATTACCCATTCAGTAGAATCCTTTATTTTAGCAGCTCTATTTTAAAATATATTTTTTCTTTGTGCCAGGTTAAGAAAATCTAAAAAAAGTTGCATGCCCTTTTGTTAAAAAAAAAGAAGAAAATGTTAAAGTATATTATTGTTAAGTGTTACATTTTCACAGTTATGTCATATTTAAATTGTCAATTACAATTACAGAATGTTCCTAAATAATGCTAAGCTATTATTTTATAACTTTTAAAACATATGCTACCAATAATTTTTTAAAAACCTTATTATAGTATGAATGCTTTTTTAAAAACAATAACTTAATTACCAAATTTAAGTAAATAGTATGTAAATAGGTGCATAATAAATCCATATTTGAACCATAGACACCTACAATAGAATTTTTTTTTTCTGAAAAAAATTTAAATTTTACATGCTGCCAAATTTTTACTTGCCCTATATATAAGATAACAAGAACTCTTTAACTGCAATATAAAACCTTTCTTTTACAATGTATGGTTGTAAAAAAATGTGGCTGAATTCTATATTTGGTGACATTTGCACCGGCCAACGAAAAAGTACCCCTAAAAACTTGTTGATATTTAAAAAGCTCCAATAATAAGTATTTTAATAATATGCATAATACCTTATCCCCATCATTGACTTTAACAAATATCGGTCCATTCTCTGTGTCGAATATTTTCCCCTCACTTATGCAGCCCCCACCAGCCGACCCTTTTGCTTTAACAAGAGACAGGCCGAGGGCTTTTTTCAGTGTTGATTCCATACTCTTACTGAAATAAAAATAAAAAAAAATGTTTTTAAAAAATGTTAGCATTTATGTAAATATGTAGTTAAATGAGTCTTTGTAAAAAGCTTTCGAATTCTGCTATAATAAGCCCACATTATAATTCATATACGATATTATTTATTTGTCATTGTTATTAATTTTCCTTAGTGCTCTATTCAATAAAAATCAGCTTACAAAATGGATAACTGTGTTGAACAAATACAGTTGTACGCTAATACTTTAGATGCAATCTATAATTTATTCCAATTTTAACCTAATTTTACATGGAATAATAAACGTTTAATTATTAAATCAAATGATGTTTTTTTTTCTTAATTAAAATTTTTATATGAACTATGAGGACATGTATTCTTTTGGATTCTAATTATTCTTTTAGACGACTTTCTAAATATAAGTACTACTTTCAGGTTTGCAAGAGAAAGTTTCTGGCATTTATAAAAAAAAGTAAAATAATTTTACCAGCATCTAATCACACGAAATATTCCTCAATTACGAGATTCTCGAAGCCAGGAATAACGGAAATATTTAAAATCCGTTATTCGTTCACAAAAAAAAGTAAACACAAATCCGAAACAAAAAGTGACTTCATTTCACTTCATGGTTTGAATATCTGGTAAAAAATTTGATGTTGTTTCGCGAAGGGTGGTAATTTATTTAACGTTCAGTGGGCTATTGATAATCATCCGAAATATATCTTCAGAGACACGGAAATAGTTTTCTGTATAGATTTAATATTCAGATATCAAGTTTTATCTACAAATCTTTATTGATCATGTTTAAGAGCTTGAGTGGCAATACAAATGATGAGTGAAAATAAATTATTTCTGGAGCCTTGATTGGTGATTCAATGTCACTTGGGATTGGGAACTGCGCAACAATCGGAGCACCGATCGAAGCAAATGTAGAAACGAAAGCTGGAAAGGACTGTCACTTAAAAAAAGCTAATTGCTATGATATAACACAAACCCCAATGATTATTCACCTGATGAAAAATAATTTTAAATGGATTGTAATTAATATTTTGTTCGCAATTGAAAGAATAAAACCGCATCGAAATATTTGTTTAGGATTAGAAAACATTAATACTAATAACTATAATAACCATTTGTGAGTACCATTAACAACTTCGTTATCAAATAAAAAAGTTAACTAAGTTTTTAAAATTTGTTTTTTCATGTAAATTTGTCTTACGTAAACAGTTCAGTAACATGGGTCTTCCTTGTCTTATATTTTATTTATTTAGATAAAATTAAGCAGAAGGCTTATTTTTGTGCGGAAAAATTTCTCTCCAATAGTTGTTAATGAGCAAAAAAAAAACCTAAAAAATTATTTATCATTAAAACCACAGCTCAAAATACTTATGTAAAGTTACAAATTTGATGTACATTATTCTCAAGTTCGATTGTTCAACTATTCTCGAAACTTTTTACAGTGGGAGAAAAATGTTTTTAGTTTTATAATTTGTACGTAACAAACAAAAAAAAGTTTTATTTGTTTTTAGTGTTAAAAAAAGTCTTGCATCAAACTTACATATGAAATTAAACATTTCTTTATTTTGCTGATTATTGAAGATAGATGATTATCAGCTATCCAATAGAAATACAGGGATTTTATAAACCATTTGGGTCTTGCAGTTCGATTAGATTTATAGCTTTGTATTTAAAAAAAACCCATGATAATTATAATCGGAGTTCAAGATTTTTAAGCAGCACTTCCTAGTTTTAGTACTGAGTGGAAGATTCAGAGGAAAAACCATTTCTACCTTTATGGTACAAACAAATATATTCTCTTTTCTCTTCTCCCCTTTCTTTCAGTTGTTAAAACCGCCATTAATCTGGTTTTTCTCACTGGGTTATATTTTGAAAGTAAAATAGAATGCTACCATTTAATATAATTTATAATAAATAAGATTTATTTACAAAAGGTGATTTATACATTTAAAATTTCATAAATTACATGAAGCCTTCTGTTTTCGAACATAGTATAAAAGTGTAGTTAATGCTGAGGCAGTCATTCCTGGTATTCTCTTGGCTGCTCCAAGCTAAAAATTATAAAATGTTGTACAAACACATACAAAACAATTTTAAAAAAATTTCACATTTAAATCATATACTTAAAATCAATCTTTAAATATTTTTTTAAGAAGAAAATTTCATATTTCACATCTCAGGTATAAAACAGCACTTATCAAACAGCATTTTTCAACAGCAATTTTAATAAAATTCAAGAGACTGTATTTTAAATCATTAGGAAATAATTGATATTGTAAAATGAATTTTCTACAATAGTAAACAAATGGTGTTTAATTAAACTATGAAAGGGTTACTTACATTCGTTGGTCGAACTTCTAAAAGTTTTTCTCGCACTTCCATTGATATGTTTATATCATTCCTGCAATAAACATAGTTAATTCATTTTACAGTAAAATATTAGATAAAAAAATGTATAACATAATTTCATGCTTTTCAAAATATTACATAAAATTATTACTTATATTTATAAATATAACTTAAAACGGATTCAACATACATTTATTTAGTATTTAACAATTAGAGAAGTGTTATATTTACTGAAAAAACAAGCATTTTTTCCTCATGTTTAAAAAAAAGAGAATTTTGATATTAGTAAAAAACTTAGTTAAATAATAATTAATTTTTAATTATTTTCGTACTAATAGGTTTATGTGAAAATTTTTCATTAGATTTATCATCAGGGTAAAAATTTACAAATTACAAGGAAATGACATTAACTAAAAACTAATAATCCTTGAATTAAAACTTCATAACTTTATATTTACTCAATAAATAAGGATTTAAAAAGTATTCCGACAAGTTGAATCAAATAAAAAAAACATTAAAAATTAAAATTTTAAGAATAATAAATATATCTCATATAGACATGTCAAAAAAGTTATATATTTATATAAAGTTCACAGTTGAATCTTGTAAAGCACTTTTGTGTACTTTTAAAATTCCCGTAAAAATAAAATGCTGTGAAAGAAGTGACCTACATCATCTTTTCAAAATCTTCAGGCAGTTCTAAATCTTCATCTTCCCTAAGCTCTTTTATTTCTGTCAGCTGTCTTTCTATCGCAGGTGAATACAAAGCTATAAAAATTGAATTAAGATTTAAGTTAATTTCATAAAAAATACTAAAACATATTTTAATGCAACAAAAATGCATACACACACATACATATATATATAATATATATATATACATATATAATTATACATAATATAAAATATATATATATATATATATATATATACTAATAATATATATATATATATATATATAAATATATATATATATTATATATAATATATACTATATATATATAATAATATAATATATATATAATATATATATATAATTATATATAATAATACTAATATATAATATGTAATAATAGAATTAAAATACTCACTACACATGAGAGTATAATTCTTATTTAGTTAATCTAGAAATGAAGGAATATTTGGACGTCCAAAGAGTGGTTTATTGTAAAGAAAGCATATTTTAGAGTTTGTAAAGAACGGGGCCGGAGCCGAAGCTCGGCACGTCAAAAAGCACACAACCTTACATCTGAAGTCTAATTAAAAAGTAACTATTTTTAATGGTCATGAGAAGAGTGGATCAGAAGTGAAAACAAAGTCTGCTGCGTCTGCAATTTCTGTGGGAAAAGCATGTATTGATTCCTATTGAAACGGGGAACTGTTTGATATCGGCAAGACATTAACTGAAAGTTATTAAGAAAGAACTGAATATTAGAATATTATAGAGATTTGTGTGGTTAATATTATAACTTTCTAAAGATTTGTACGATATATCACATATATTACAGAATAGGTACAATAACATACTTGCAATAGAGAGAAATGGGTTAAGCATAGTTCTCTGAAAAACTTCAAGCACAAAATTTACCAAAGAGAATATGAATTTTTAGGAAATTTTTTAATGTTTGGGACAAATTTATGGTTTCTTGTTGGGCTTGCTATAGGTCACTAATAAAAGCTGCATTACAACTCAGCTAATTGTCTATATCTTATATTTCACCACATTTTAATTTCATTTATATTAATTTAAAAATTAAATTGACAGCCCTCAAGTTGAGCATTTTCATGGATAAGGTGTATAAAACTGGTGTACAACCTAATACAATAGGTTTCGTTTTTCAAATGAACACCCTCTAGTATTTTTAACCAATTACCTTCAACATGTAAGCGGGTGAGTAACTGTGGAAAAATATCCGATTTCAGAACATTCTGCGGTAAATGGGGAATAACTTTTTCGCTGTCAACTGCTGGATTTGTAAGCAATTCGAAACCACTGGAAAGGAATTAAAAGATATTGAAAGGATACAATTAATTACACAAATAATTGTATGTTTAACGGTTTCATAATAAAGTTATTGAAGAATTTAGAAATGTGATTTTTAAAACATTTTCTTTAATAATTTATGATGGGGTGATAAAAATTCATTATGATTACATTCTGTGGTGTTAAAACCTTTTAATGCAATGCAATGCAACCTGTTAATACAAAGTTAAGGATAGCTATATATTAGGTAGTAAATTTAATTTATATTTAAAATTTAATTTATAATTAAAATAATTCAGTTAAATAATAAATAAAAATTCACACTACTGATTGTGAGATGCATATATATTAATGACTGTTTGCAGTGCATAGTAATGGGGAAATTTAAAAAGGGTAGTCAGTCCCATACAGTTAATGCATTAGTTTTGAAATCCAAAATGGAAATAATAAGCTAAATAAAACCAAATTGAATGGAAAAACATCATCTGACTATTTAATTATTAATTTTATAAGTTTTAAAATGCCCCAAAATATTCTGAAAATGACGACACTATTTAAAAACTTTATCAGTTATCAAATAAATGAATGATGTTTTCCATGCTTACATGACAAATCAATACTTCTGCAAAGTTGGTATTACAACTTAAGGCATTAGCTGTATGAAATAGACCAATCTTCTTAAAAAAATTACTTTTTCTTGATAGGACTCTTTCCTCCGATTGCCCATTCCTTACTGGATTTAGATACTTTCTTCAATGCTTCTATAGATTCGTTAAGTAAATTTTTTGCGTTTAGAAAGGTACTGTAGCGGGTCTCTGATATGCAGCCAACCTTGTTACCTGCAAAAAATGGGTGAAACAAAAATTACAATGAATTTTCATTTGAAGTTATATTTCATTTATCAAATAATACAGGATACCCAAACAGAATGGCATGGCTGAATTTGGAACAAATAATTTCGTTTTTAACAGCAAGATAATAAGAATTAACCTTTTAGAATTGTTAGATAGACATTAGTTTAGTAGGTTATTTATTATATTCTTACGGTTTTATATGGACACAGGAGTATAGTGAACAAAGTGAATTTTTTGGGGGGAACCTCATAATTAATATGCAGATAAAACAAATAACAACCTATAATTATTTGAATCGTTATTTTGATATGCATAATACAGAGTAATACTTCTGGTAAAAATTAAAGCTATATTGGTTTACAATTGGAAAAATTAGCGAATTAAATACAAAACTAGTTTAAATCAACAAACCAGGAAGTTTTATTATAAATTTCTTAACATATATGACCTATTTATTTTACTATTTTGGGACTTCATTCAACTTTCAGGTCTGTACGAGTTGAAATGTAAATCCTAGATCTTCCGTCAACTCATTGGAATTTATGATGTTAAACTGTACTCAAAACTGTACAGAGTTCAAAGCTATTTAATACCAATCAAATTACCTTTTTCAGTCAATCGCAAGTCTGCATTATCCGGCCTCAGATACAGTCTGAACTCGGCTCGACTCGTGAACATGCGATAAGGTTCGGAAACACCCAGCGTTGTGAGGTCGTCAATTAATACACCAATGTAGCCTTCAGTCCTGCTTATTACAAAGGGACTTTTAGACTGTACCTTGCAAGCTGCATTAATTCCAGCAATGATACCCTACAAATGAAACTTAGAATAAATACTACAAAACGGTTTATACATGCACAAGATCAGTCGTAAATTACAAGAAATATTTTGATTTTTTGACATCTAAACAAAAATAGAAATGTTTGGGTTGTCTACATTCTTGCAAGTATGTTACTAAAGTTAACTATAAAGACTGGTAAAATAAACAAAACCAATCAAATAGAACTCAGTAGGTATTTTTAATAAATAAATTTAAAAAAGTAAATATAATTAAAATAAAATATTAGTAAATATAATAACTAAAATAAATGAGTTCAATCAATTGCATTATTATTGAAAGTCATTGGGAAATGACTCAATCTTATTTTGGGATTTCCAATGCAAAAGTAAAAACATCGTTGAAGTGTTGTTGATTTAGTTCATTTTATCTGAAATATATGCACAGTTAGTTTTTTTAAAAATACTATATAATTTTTTAAAAGCCAAACTTTTAAACTTGTACGCAGCTTGTTATTATTAAATGGTGGTACAAACAGTTCTGTTAAAAAATTATTAAATTGTATAGCTGTAACATTTAATTATTTTTATTTTGTTTAGTTTAGTTTTGAAATATCTTTGCACTAGAGCTACACGAGGGCTATTGGCGACGGGCGTCATATTTTAGAACCACAGTCAAGTGACGAGCTGACACCTGAGTTGGCACCCAATACAACCGTTAAGGGCGACATGTACCAGCGTTGGGACTTTGGAGTGTATTTTAACAAGCACTCCCTCTACACGGGGTATTATTCGTCGGACATTTTTGGCTGCACAGGACGTTTATAGGTCGGCAGTTATTTTGGCGATGCCCCGACCCGAACCTAGGACCTTTCACATGCTAGGCGAGCGCCTAACCGACTGGGCTCCCTAGCCCTATTTTTATTTTGTAGTTATGACAACTCTCATATTTGGTGAAAAAATTATGATGTAGTATATGATTGAGCATAAAAATTACATGATAAATCAATACTTTTACTCAAGTTGGGATTTCGAAAATAATGAATTAACTCTATGGGACTGACTATTCCCTCTTAAATAATTACTTTTTCTTCATAAGGCTCTTCCCTCTGATGTTAATTAAAAACAAAAATATAACAATACAAATACCATAAAAACTCTTTCACCTGAGCAGCTGCTTCTTCATAGCCTGTTGTGCCATTCACTTGCCCAGCTAAAAACAGGTTTTTTATGGGCATTGTCTCCAAGGAAGGCCTGAGTTGGCGGGGATCAATAAAGTCATATTCAACACCATAGCCTGTGGAAATACATGGAAGTCATTTATCGAAATAGATATAATCCTATCTAACCCATAGTCTGTGAATGTATAGAAAATTTAATTTTGGCGATGGATATTTATTAAAAAAAAATCTAATGTTTTTTTCCCATGAATTGTATTAAAACATTAATAATTTCTTTATAATAAAACCAAAGGTGCGTAACACTGACTTAAGAAAATCAATACATTTAAAGGTAAGTATTTTACCTTTAAGGCAATTTCAATAACTTTAAAACCAAAAAAGTGCTATGTCAGCTACCATTTGTGCGTGTTTTTATCGAAAAGCTTATTATGACGTTTGACAGGTATCAAAACTTGTGTACTAAATTTGAACTTTGTAGCTCTTTCAGTTCAAGCTGTAGAGTGGTTTCAGACCAATGAGCTAGAAGAAACGTGGAGTGAGGTGTGTGATTCACTGAGCAGGGCAGCAAACGAGCCGGTTCAATAATGAAACACGGAGGAATACACGGCAGCAGAAAACCTAGAAAATTGCCTATTTCGCTATTGGGTTCGTCTTCGCTGGTTCTTAGTTAGTGATCCACATTGTTATTTCTTAAAAAAGTTGGAATTTAATGTTAAAGAAAGTTAATTTCGTTCGAACTAAAAATGTTAAAATACATTTAGGAGCACAAGTCAATATGATAGAGGGGTCTCATACAAGCATTGCATACAAGTGTAGGGGAAATAGTAATTTTCTGCCCTGTTCGCTAAAAAGGGTGCGAGTGGGTTTCCGGCTCGCTGACACCTCACTCCAGTTTCCCTTCTAGCTCAATGTTTCAGACAGATACCCTGACCGGCAGACCAATGTTTGAAACCCCTCTTTTGGAATCTACACCCTCCAAAACGTGTAGGAAACACAAAATCTCCATTTTGAATTTTCGACCCAATCAAGGCCGCAGTTTGACATACTTTTAGTGTTAAGGGTGAATAATGCACAACTGCCCTCATCCAATGGGTAGGTGCAACATATATGAAGAGTACAGGGGAAAAAGAACTTCATTGCATAGGAATCTGTCTGCATCAGGATTCTTTGGCAACAATAGCGTGTCATCGCCTCAACTGGTGTAAGGAAACCTGTTATTGACTTTGTTTTTCGCTTGCGGCAACCCTGAATTATGCCAGAGTTCAGTGGACATGAGTCACACGTTTGTACCGCGAAAGAAGAACCAAAAGAAAAAACGGTTTCATGTCCCCAATGTCCGCCAAGCACAAAAGAATACGGGAAGATACCTACACAATGAAGTCGTTTTTCCCCTGTACACTTCATATGCAAAGGTTGGTTGAATTCTTACCAGGTCTGGTCATAACTACATTTTGCAGCCCAGGGATAAATCGTAACATTTGAAGTTGCAAATCTTCAGGAAGTGTACAAGACAATCCTTGGGGATATATAACATCAGATTCTATGCCTAAAATAAGACAAATTTCAATTATTTTTTTAGAAAAAATATACTTACATTATAATATTATAATTATTTGCCTAGATTTTTTAAAGAAATTTTTATGCTTTAATTTTATAATGCTACTGAATGAGTTTAAAATGCCAGGTTTAATTAAATGAATTGGAAATAATGATTTAAAAATATTTTTCAAAAAGTGCTTTTATAGGAAGCAGAATAAGTTTAATGAAGTACACTAATTTCCCTGTAATCCAACAAACGTTGAAATGTTGGATAAGAGGGGAATTAAAAAAATTACTACAAGTCAATAGATGTAATGATTGAATAAATAATAAAAAACTGGGCCATACCTTCTGGCTCCAACCATACTTGATGTGACATGCCGCTGAATCTTAGAGCCTTGGATTCAATGGATGGACAATATCTGCAAGACAAAATTATGTTTAGAATGAAATGTGTTGCTTTATTACATTCAAGTTACAAAAACACAGCTAAATGTAAAGATTTGCTTGTCTTAAAACAAAAGCTTCCTTTAGAATGCTAAAGCATCAAATGCAAGCAAAGCAAACATGTGCATCAAAAACTTAATTTATATTATATTTGTAGGCTTTCATCTAGAAAAAACACAGACTGTAAGGACAACACATTTTGGAAGTCCCTTTACGAAAAAATTCGTGTATGATCTCTCGTAATGATGATACCATTGGCCAATACATCCTGTTTTTTCAGCTTCTTTATAACAACAATCAGACCAATCATGTTAGATCAAAGTCAAACTAAAAACAAAGTGAAGTTTAAAATATTTAAAAATTTATTGAAGTTATAGAGATCTACAATAATCTATAAAAAAGAAACTGAAATTCAGGATCTGATTCAATTTGGGGGCCCAGGCCTTAAGGAAGATCTATTGTAAGTGGTAGCTACTATGTTAGACTATATTTACCTGAATAAAAATAGCATGTTTTGAATTATTCATGGAAAAAAAATATTTTGTAAAAAGTTGCTTGTCAACAATACAAATAAATCACTGGCCTACTAATTGTAGACAGACAGTATTTAGCCATAGCTTTAAAAAAAGTACAATGGTAATAAAAATTCTTAACACTGTCAATTAAAGTGATCCACAATTGGAAGTCTGGTTTCAAGTACACAGTACGTATGTTCAATTGTATTTTATGTACATATTCTATTCTACTAACTTTTTAATAAAAACCATTAAATATAAAAATTAGGGGCGTGTAACACTACATGACTTATCACATCACCAATGCTACTTAATAAATGAATACATTTATAGCTCTCTTTTCGTTTTTAAGCAATACCTTTAAAGTTAAAAAAAAGTTCTATGGCAGCTCATTTTTGCTTATTTGCCATTTTATCAAAAACCTAAAAACCTTATTATGAAATGTACTGGGAACTCATATACCAAATTTGAAGCCTACATCTCTTTTCATTTTCAGCAATACCTTTAAAACCAAAAAAAGTTTTATGGCACTACCCTTTTGAGCAGAATGTTTCCGACAGACAGACGAACCATCGTTCAAAAACTACTCTTTCGGAATCAGCATCTTCTAAAATGTGTTGTTGTGACTAATCCTCCCTGGTCTGACGATGTCAGATCAAGTCCAAAAGATCGTTGATACTAAGAAAGTGGATAACCAGAAGAGGGGATAGAAAAAAACATCATCTACGGAAAGTCCAATGCAGTCCAAAATAAGACTAAAATGTGTAGGAAACACAAAATCCCCATTTCAGATTTTCGATCCAATCGCAATACTTTGATTACCTTATATTTCCTAATAGGTAATTGCAAGTAAACAAGAAGTTCTTAAAGAACTAAAAAAGCCTACTTTCCTGTTACTTAAATACTTCAACGTTACTGAAATTCTTATCGAGAAACAACTAGGTTCCTAACAGTAAATATCATCAACAACCGTTTCTACACAAGATTTATACACATTAGAAAAAAATCGCTAAACACAGCATCCAGCTATAATTTAAACTTCTAAAAGCCAAAATCAACTATTTTCCTTAATATTCTTTCGCAAATTAACTTAATAATATTTATCATCTGCTTGATTTATTGGTATTTCGAAGAATAATTAAATATTTATTAATAACAAAAAACATGAAACTATGGACAAAAAGTATGAAAGTCAGGTCTCTGAGGTCATAGCTTTCTAACAACAAAAAATTAAAGTTCGGATGAATAGAACCGATATTAGAAGGAGGGTACGGACAGACAGACGGACATCGACCCCATGTCAATACATACTTTTTCATTTCTTTAATTCTTTCGAATTAAAAAAAAGAAAAGTAGGCTACAAACTGTATTGATAAGTAATTCATACCTAGGTCCTTGAGTTTCTTCCATCACATGCCTATTGAGATGTTGATTTTCAAAGATGAGCTCTTCGACTTGTGGCGTGGTGTACGTTAAATAAGTAGGAATTTGTTTTTCAGGCTATAGTAAAAAATAAGTTCATTAAAAAAATACTTCAGAATTATTATACTACCAATTTGTTGACAGAAAATAAATGGAAAAGTTTGTTGAGTCATGTACAGTTAGCATTGCATAAAAAGTATAGGTTTACAATAAATATAAAAAAACACTCATTTTTATCGAAAGACGGCCACATGATACAACTGCATTTAAATTTCAATGATATTTTGCAAAAACTAAATAAATTTATTTTTGATTTACTTTGTAAATTAAAAATTGCCCGGGGCCCCAAACGAGTGTTTAGGCTTTCAATGGGCCCTACGTACTGCCCCATGTAGGATACTGATGTTTTTTTAGAGAAAAAAAACATTGCTCGGAGCCCCGAACCGTGCGTACTGGATAACCATTCCTGTAGCCTTAGTGCGACGATTTTTTCAAACGATATTAAACTGGAATCCCACTCGTGTAGCTCTAGTGCGAAAATTTTACAAACAAACTAAACTGGAATTGCCACTCGTGTAACTCTAGTGCGACGAAAATTCAAACCCAAAACTAAACTGGATTGCAAGTACTAGCCCATTGGGTAGAATAAAGTTTGTTTGTGTTGCCCACAGCAAACCAAAACCCCGAGTCTGGTTTATTTTTCGAAAGTAACTAGGGTTACTGCATCGGCGTAAAGGAATCTGGCAATGGGGAAACACGCGAGTTTCGCCAAGTTGTTTTTTTTAGGCCAAATCCCTTGGCGACAGAAGCACCGTCAAACTTATTATTTACCGAAACTGCAATGAATATACAATGATATTACAAAATGCAAAGAAAATACACTGATATTTGATACTTCAATAAACATACACAGGCCTCGCAATGACTTTTTCAAAAATATAATAGGAATTTTTAAAAGAAAATATAGGGATTTATAGGAATTTTTTTCAAGTCGATATATAAATTTTTGTGGAGTAAATATATAGATAAAATTAATGGCAATGAGCCAATTATTTTAACTACGATCAAAAAGTATACATAAAAGCACAATATGTAAGATTTATTAGCTTTATTTATCCGATAGGGATCGGACCTAATATAAGATATAACTCCAGCGATCCGACAGGCTTGCTGCCCTACCAGATACCTGAAATACACTTAATTTCCAATAAATTTCACTAGGTTACTATCGGCAACTAAAGTGAGCCTACATCATTAAAAAAAAATATAGCTACCTTTTATCAAAAAAAAACCCACTTGCGATCCATAAACAATTACAAAACCGCTAATCTGGACACCTATACTCCAGACACTTTTGAATTTCGACGATAGTCCGAAAAATTTCTGATACTCCGTTTTTTTTGTTTTTTTTTAAACTTAAACCATCTAAAATCAGAAACCCCAGAATAGACCAAAGTAGAAATAATGGGGGGAAAAGTTTCAAACGTAAACAAAAATAATCTTTAAACAATCAAGCTGTTCTTGCGATCACAAGGTCACGAACACTTGATCAAAAGAAATTATTCTGATTGGTCCGATTGGCGTGAACTGGAGCTACATAAGTAAGAAGACGCTCTTCCGATCACACAGAGGCAAAAACTGTCAATCATTATGAGACATTGCGACCAGATCGGTGGATTTCGTAAAAATTACTAGGCAGCAATATAAGTAAATCAGGAAGCATTGTTGGATTGCACTGGCCGGTAACCGATTTTCGAAACCATATTAGTATAGTCTAATTATAATTCATATTCAACTTTTAATTAAATTTTTAAACTTTATTATTAGAATTTATTATTTTAGCTAGTTTATTGAAATTTAAGCTTAGTTTTCATTAATATAGACCGATAATGGAGGAAACAGTTTTTTAGGGGTGTTAATGTTGTGAAACATTTGAGGACCCTGAGTATAAGAGCTGGCCACAATTTTTTAGGCGTTTTTTTTGACCGAATTTTCTCTTCCTTTGCACTATATTTCTCTGCCTGGATATTTATATGCAGTTCCCCTAAACTCATTCCATTTTTCAGAATTGTGGAATCTGGTGTACTGGTTAGTTAACCCCTAATCAGGAAAGGCTCAAGTCCCGCGATGACCGGATTAAACGTTCTAACTGTATCCGGAAACTCCGACGAGCCTAATATCCGAAAACTCTGTTGATCCTAATATCTGAAATACAGAAAAAGTCATCCCATAATCGGGAAAACCTCCGAGAATCATACAAAAGGAAAAATAGACAATCACACGGGTGTAGAGTACGTCTAATCCGGCGATCCTAGATAGTAATGAAATTTTATCCATTTGTGGAAATTTTGATAGAAAATATTCAATTGATTTCGATTTTAACAATAAATTATAAAATTCCTTAATCAGCCGTTCGCTTTTTATATAGTCAAAAAATACCGCACACTCATACTCGTATATCTCGGTCGAGAAATTTAGCAAAAAAAATAGCGTTTTGTAAAAAAGGGGGCTTTTACACGAAGTACGCTTCAAAATGTCCACAACGTTATAGCCCCACCGAAAAAATAGTTTCCTCCATTCTCGGTCTATATCAATGAAAACTAAACTTAAATTTCAATGTAGAACAAGTTTAAATAATAAAGATAAAAAATATAATTAAAATTTGAAGATGAATTAAGATTAGATTGCACTAAGATATCCTCAAATATCAGCCAGCGGACCCCCCCCCCCCCCATTAGAAGAGGATCATCAACACCTGACTAAAACTATGCAGTCCAATAATGCTTCTTGATTTACATATTTTGCAGCCTAGTAATTTTGACGAAATCCACCGATGACGTAGCATCGCCTTATAATGGTTGGCAGATTTTTGCCTCCGGTTAATCGGAAAGGTGTCTCATTTTACTTGTGTAGCTCCGGTTCAGGTCAAGTCAAACCAACCAGAAGGTTTTCTGCCGATCAAGTCCGTGAGTCGTGATCACAGTAACAGTTTTAATGTAAAGATCGTAATGATGAAAATGGGAAAAAACGAAAGGGTCTAAAATATAGGAAAAAATAGGAATTATAGGAAATATAGGAACTTTTTCAAATTTATAGGAATTATAGGAAATATAGGAACTTTTTCAAATTTATAGGAATTATAGGAAATATAGGAACTTTTTCAAATTTATAGGAATTATAGGAAATATAGGAGCTCTGCGAGGCCTGCATACAAAAATATTTGAATACTGTACAGATGTTAGAAATTGCAATAAATATAACATGATATTTGAAACTTCAATGAAAACAAACCTCTATCCAAACTTTGGTATTCATAAAAGAAAACGGTACGGGTGGGTTATCAGCAAAAGTTGGTTGGACTTCTGAATAATTAACACTGGATGCTTTCAAACGAGGAGGTGTTCCTAAAAATAGATGTTTTAACCATCAGCAAAAGCATCCTGTAAACATACTACAGTCCCTGGACAAATTATTAGACGCACTGTATTTTTTTTTTAGTAATTTTATGTTTCTTAAGAGTTTTTATGCAATAATGGCATATTTAAACTACAATATTATTGATTTTTATTTAAAAGAATTGTTTGTAGACTACATATTTGTATTTATTTTAAGATAATTATGATTAAGATTAATTTATATTAATTATTTATTATAAGATTATTTGTGTGGAATCATCATTCTCAAATGCAGGAGACAGTACAGTCTTGCATTGATAGCATGCCGCACAGAGTTAAAGCTTTGAAAGCGGCTAAAGGTGGCTCAACTCAATATTGACTGTTACTAACATTAATTTCACTTTTCTTTAAAACTTAATAAACTTATGCTTTTCTAAATGAATGCTGTTTTATTTATGTCAAATAAATCGGTAATTGATTGGATAATATAAAAATAAAAAACAAATAAATTAAAAATAATAAAACGGTACAATATCACCCGTTAATTAATATTTTACATGAAATCTTGCAGTGCATCTAATAATTTGTACAGGGACTGTATGTTTGATTGGTTAATTAACTTTACAGAAATGATCATTGGATGACTAGCCCTTCTGAAAGACAGTTTTATCAGATAAACCTTGATAGGTGATAGGGGTATTTTGTTAGGTGTTAAACATAACTACACAACTTAAAAAGAAAAAGGAAAAAAAGTATTTTATGCATACATTTTATTTCTAGTTTTAATAAACTAAACTTAGTTCTAGTTATTTAATAATGAGAACTATTAATTCTAGTTATTAAATAACTTGAATAATCAACTAGAAAACTATAGTTTGCAGGAATTCTTTTTGATTGTTAATGAACAACATTAAAAACGGCAGCATTTAGTTTTAGTACTTTAAGAGTGAGGGCATCTTTGGCACAACCTTAAGGGAATTTTCATAAGAAGAAAGCAGTTTTCAATCTGAATATCGTTTACATAAATAAACTAAAAAAAACAAACAAATAAACTAAGAACTATATATAAAAAAACTAAATAAATATATTTCAATAAAAACAGAATAAATTACAAATTAGTTCAAATGAATATGGAGACATAAGTTATGAAAGAACTTAGATAAAAGCACTTTCCCTTTACAGAATGCGCAGAAATTTGTATAGCAGGGAGAGACAGACAGAAAAAATTTTTAAATATAGGTATCAGATGTCATAACTTTTAACAAAATGTTTGCAACATTAAGATTGCTAGAACATAAGTTGAAAAGAGAGTATGGACAGACAGATGAACATATATAAAGGATAAGTCTCTGAAGCCTTATCTTACAATTTTTTTGTTGAAACTCTTACGGTCAAAAGAAAAGTTGAAGGAGGGCATGGACAGACAGGCGGTAATATTGTTGAAAAATATGTTGAAATAATATGTTGGTAATATGTTGAAAAAAGTTGACAAACCTGAAGTTATTAAATAATCAAGTTTTATTAAACCTAACCACCCCTTATTGAGATAGCAAATAGTATATATAGTCACCAATTTAAAATTCGATAAGGATACTCGCAAAAGAAGGATGTTGCCAGGTTACTTTACAGCCAGACCATTATAGTCCAGCAAAGGGAATTGATCGAGGTAATAGAGGGTGGTTCACTTCTGAGGATTGTGGCAATATAGACAAAGTCAATCTCCTTATTTCAATTATCTAATTCTTTTTGAATTAAAAAAAGTTGGTTTGTTACAGAATCTGTCACTTAAACCGTCTATTGTTTATTGTGTAAAAGAATTAAAGTTTCTCGAGCGATTGTTGTGAATGGCAATGGTGATTTAATTCTAATAATACATGCTAAATTTGGCTAGTTTCATTTATTTATTTCGAAAATTCAATAAATATTACTTATTGTTTGCAAAAATTAATTTATATTTCAAACAATAAATATGTAATATTCCACCCTTTTAAATAGAATTAAAACATTTCATAAGAACGTACATAGAATCTCGTGTGAATATATTTGACATCATTTCAAACTGATTGATGTCGCAAAAATAAATTTATTTTAATTATTGTCTAAAAGAATTAAAGTTTCTCGAACGATTGTTGCGATGTCAATGGTGATTTAATTCTAATAAAAATAGCTTCCTATGCTTTTTAAATGAGCATTAAAGTTTGCAGTTTTTTTTAAATAATTGAAGTACTTCGAATTCATTTCTGAAATTTTCAATGTATTCTAATTTCGATGCGCTGAATTTTTTGACGTATCACACTTGTCCATAGCATTTGTAGTTTGGGGTATGAAAGTGGGGGACAGACAGACAGACGGACTGACCGATCATAATACCTTCCACTTTTTACGTTATAAACATAGTGTGGAAGGTAAAAAGTAGGCTGAAATCCCATCAAATAACTATACCTGTTTTCAGCCTTCCCAGCTTAAAACCTGCCTTTTCCAAGGTGAGAGCCAATCCAATGGAGGGTTCATCTCCCATACGACCGGCAGGCCGACATTCTAGCCCAATATTGATATTCGCCCTAAGAAAAGTTCCGGTTGTGATGATAACTGTTTGTCCGTAAAGTGATTGTCCATTGCCTAGGAAGAAAGCTCAATGTTATAGGCCAAATAAAATTTTCAAAAAATTAATCACATAGCCTTTATAACATGAAGGTAGGCTGAATACTTTAAATTTAATGTTAACTAGGACTGTTAAAGGTTAAATTTTAATTTTCTATATTTTTCTCTTTTATTTAGATTTAAACGTTTATTAGATTTAAAGAAATTAAGAGACAATTTTGGATGGAATTATTTGCAATAAATACTATAAAATATATCCGTTTTTAGGTCCTCAAGTACCAAATATTTTGTTTGGTAAAGAATAATCAAAGTGTTTTAAGGTGTTCCTAAAATAGTTTTACTGAATAGCTTTCGAGGAATATTTAATAGACCGTGGGAAAAGTGTATAAGAACAAATAAATGTTTATTTTGATATTTAGTTAAAAAAAAACTAAATAGTATCAAAGTTCTAAAATTTAAAAACATAAAGGTGCAATAATCTGATGTTCAAAAAATCAAACTTTTCAAATTATATTAAGCTATGATTTTTAGCATTACATAAGAAAATTATTTTAGAAAAAGGAATCATTTGCAATTAAAAATAAGGAAAACAGTTACATTATATCAACCACATGTATAAACCTGTCAACAAACTCTCGGGCTTTCTAGCAACACACAAATTTTTTTTAAAAATACAAATTAAAAAAAACTTTAATTAATGAGCTGTCTTTTAAAACTATTTACCACAGAAACAAAGTGTTAAAATAAAAGTTTTCCATGAGTTGAAAATTTTTATTTAATTGCAGGCAGTGAAAACAAACTTTCATATCAAAATCGCATACCACTCAGGGGGTGGACAAACATTCTTATCGTCTAACAAAATAAAAACTAAGTCCTGCAATGCATAACTTACTAGAATCGCATACAGTTGACATCGTAAATAAAAATTTTTGTAAAAAAAAAATTAACAATCAACTATGTATCTAGGAAATCTATTCGTCTGAAATAAATCACTTTGCAAAACATTTTGGTTAAAATAAGTTTAGTTTAGTTTATTTTTAAATATCATCGCACTAGAGCTACACGAAGGCTATTGGCAACGGGCGTCGTATTTTAGAACCACAGTCAAGTGACGAGCCGACACTTGAGTTGGCACCCAACACAACCGTTAAGGGCGACACCGTACACAGTGTTGGGACTTTGGAGCGTATTTTAACATGCACTCCCTCTACACGGGGTATTATTCGTCGGACATTTTTGCCTGCACGGGCCGTTTATAAGTCGGCAGTTATTTTGGCGATGCCCGGAACCGAACCTGGGACCTTTCACAAGCTAGGCGAGCGCCTAACCGACTGGGCTCCCCAGCCCATGGTTAAAATAAGAACCATTAAATAAACCAATTTTGCCTTTTCAGTTCTAGAAGCTTTATTTTCTGTGGATGTGACAAAACATACATTACATACCTAATTTTACTCCTTGTACAGTCGAGGTTTGGTTATCAGTTTGAACAATCAAATCTTCTACTGCTCCACTCAGTATATTTAGGTTTGGTGTTTTAAAAAGTTCTTTTTGCAGATGACTTTTGTACAAATCACGATCAATTTGTGCTCTAGGACCCTAAAAAAATTGTTGAGGAGTTGTTGAAATAGTCGAATATTAAAATTAAAAAAAAAATTTCTCACTAAAACTGCTGCATACCCTGAAGTTTTATAGATGCAGGTTGTTTTATAGGAAAGTTAGAATAATTTATTAGCCAGACAATGCTGCAAACCGTTTTTAAATGCTTTTGTGAACCCACAGAAATTAAGGATTTTATTTTAATATTCATTAATATATATTTCCCAATAAAAAAATCTTGCTGTTTCTTTTGTTAAAACAAATTTTGTCAGAAAGTTATGCAGGATTTTTCAAATTTAGGAGCCAAAAACGTCTCAAAAATATTTGTTAATTTCACTAAAAAATTGTTATCTTTAAAAAGGTGGAATTTTTTGTAATAGGTACAGACACTGTGAATTCATTAATACTTTGTCTTTTCTGAACTTAAAAATCCTGAAACTTATTTGAAGAAATTTAACTATCACAGTTGTCCACTATATGTTTCACGATGTTTGTGGCTGGACCCCATGTGCCAGCGGTACAACATTTATGCGAGACTCACATTAACATGTGACTCAGAGCAGGGCCTGATCTAAGGAAACTCAGTATAGGTAACAAGACCACAAATTTTGTGCTGAGCTTATAACTAAGGAAAAATTTTTGTAATGTTATGGTTCCTTGATACTAACTAGTGAAATTTTTGCACTTATATGGCACGAGTTATTTTAAACAAAAGTTTTTGGCGTACATTTTATACGGCTCTCTCATGTAATGGACATTTCGCTACTTTTAACGGAACAACTACCTTGCTTAGGGTGCAATGGCTCCTAAGTATAAGTTCAAGCAACAAAAGTTAAGTAGGGGTCTCAAATAAAAAAAAAATTACTATTTAGGGACCCAGCACATGAATCAGAGGGCTAACGGGCTTATGGTAGATCAGGCCCCGAGTCAGAGTATAGGCTTTACTTAAAATATACCATAAATATTTTTGTGTAGCACTTGTGTGGCCCTTTTTAGTGTCAAAAATCATGTTAAGAGTTTTGGACGTGAGTGTGCATTACCCAAACTGCAGGGCCCTTTGCCTTGTTCAGCATACGGTAATGAATACCACTCATATCTATAAAATAAAAACAACACATTCTATTTATAAAATTATTTTTTAATGAAGAGTATTAACTAAGGACTTTATTTTCAAAAATAAAAATCAATTTCTGAACAAATTAATATAAAATATGAAGACATTAGATCTATTTTACACCTTCGATACTTAATCAAATTAGAAGTATGTTTAGGCTCAAATATGAAATTATTTAAGAATAAAATTTATAAAAAACCTCTATGAGACACAATAGATAATTGTGTGAGCAATAAATATTGTGTGTTTAATTTATTGTGTGTTTATTGCATCAAATTTCCTGTACTATATATTGAGCAATAAATAAGGATTTATAAGCACTACTAAGTGCAAAAGAAAGCACTTTTAAGATCTATCTAAAAATTCTATCCTACAATACTAGTGCACAGCCACAAGTTCGATTCATCATCCAACTTGTTATTTTATTGCAGTTTTAAACATCACAAAATTTATTTGACGTGTTAACTATCTAGGAAGGAGAAGATATTATTTAGGAGAGAAGTTTACAAAGTATGGAAAACCAAGTCGCAGCAATTAAACGTTAAACTATACTTGCCACAAATACGCCCACAAACACCATCCAGAGCATCAATTTCTTTCATCAAATGGCCTTTACCAATTCCTCCAAATGATGGATTACAAGACATTTCTCCTAAAAAAAATGAACATTTAGATACAGCAGAACCATGTCAACAAAAACTCACTTAACACAAAATTTCACTTAAGATGAACTGAAAGCACTTCCCCAGTTTGTTAGCTTTGATGGGATTGATGTATTCATAATGTTTGAATAGATAATATTATGTGAAATCTTCTTATTCAGTTGACCAGATTGCAATATCTGGTTCTTTATCTCTAACTTTATAATCTTTTTCATTTCTTCTTGAAATTCAAATTTCAATTCACTGTTTTCACTTGTGGTTCCATTAAATAATCATTACAAATCGAATTTTACACTCTTATTATTTTTTTTTCATATTTTCATTAGTCATCAAACTTTATTTGTGGGATATTTTGGATCAGATTTATTGTACCGTTACACTTAGTGTGCGATTTTTTCACATTTGGCAATGAATAATCTTTTCTAGCAACCGTCACCCTGAGTTAGCACAATTAGGATAAAGGTAATATTTATTTTTCATTATTTACAATTTCAGATATATTTTATAAATTTTCTCGCCCAGCTAACATTTTCAATACGCTCATTTCATAAAATCGAGGTTGTTAAAAAAGTCCCCAAAATACAGAATTTTGGTGAGATTTTGGAAAATTCGCCAAGGGTGACCATACAGTAAATCTTTACCGATATTTTAAGTGTCACAACATTCCTGAGAACTAACCTATAGTATTGAGCTTGTGAGTAAGCAGCAGCGTGGCGCATCCCATCCTAGCGGCTGCAGCAGCTGCCTCTGTCCCTGCATGACCACCTCCCACCACAATCACATCGTAAGCTGGTTTGGGGTTTGAAGACAGAACTGCTGAGTGGCATTGACGTAGGATACGGGATGAACAGGAATGGTATCTCTGCATTAGTTTCATTTCAAACTGGTAAAAGATATAAAATAGTTATTTATGCGACAAGTGTGAAAAGTAACACTTTTTAAAACTAGTGGACACGTGTTTAAAAAAGTTTACTTTTCACACGTCTTTCATACACTATTTTTTATAATTAGGGGAAAAAATCAAATCTCATTGGTTAAAAAATAATTCACGTGCTAATTGTTTTACGTAAAGAAGATCGGCATCGATAAATCTCTGGAACTACAAAAGGCAAACTTATTTTTTAGTTTAAAGTCAAACATTTGAACATGGATACTGATTCAAAAATAAAAATAAAATTCATGCGCATAATATTTATAAATAAAGCAGATCAATAAATTTCTGGATTTTATGAATATTATGAAATAGAAATTTTACTTGAAATGTTGGCATTGTATGAAAAGAGTGAAAAAAAGTAATTTTTTTCACTGCTTTTGGGTGAAAAAAAGTAATTTTTTTATCACTGTTTCTAAAAAGTATAACTTTTCGCACGCGTCTGATATTAAAATTGTAGTGTAAAAATCGGATTTTTTTCACGCAATTATAAAATAGTTGTTTATGCAACGAGTGTGAAAATTAGTGCTTCTTAATGTGAGTGAAATAATGGCATGTGTTAAAAAAACTTTTCACAAGTGTTGCATACAATATTTTTTATTATTACATGAAAAAAAAATCAAATACCATAAGTACAAAAAACAATTCATGTGCAGAATGCTTTAAGTAAAGCAGATCGATAGATCTCGGGAAGTACAAAATACAATCTTCATTTTTTAGTTTAAAGTCACATATTAGAAAAAGTTGAGAAAAAATTAAAATGAATAACGCATTGCGATGTCCGATGTTTAACCTTTGGTTTAACAAGACCTTTACAAACCTTATGAATCAAGCTTAGTTAGGAAAAATGTAAAAGATAGTTAAATTTTAATTATAAAAATCTTAATGCAAAAAAAGTACTTAAACGTTACAAATTATGCTTTGATAATTTGCTAGATGATGAAATTAAAATGGGAAAGTAAAAAAACGATCATTATTTTGACTAACAAGTTCTTACACCATTTAGAGCTTTAACACACCCAAAGGCTCTTGAATATTATTTAGTAATAACTTAAGAAGCATAAAAATATAGAGATAAAAACTAGTTTGTTCGTTAAATTTTATTCATTACTAAGACATTAGCGAAAGATACTTCTCGTATATACTTTAGGTGTTATCTCAAGGTGCAGGTGTTAATTTCGCCACTTCTCTGTAATTTGAAACTACAAAGCGTACATTAATGTGTTAAACCTCTTTTTGGAACTAAAAGTTGACAGCTAGACAGAATTTCATACCGAACCAAAACAAAACCTGGTAAAGCTCCTGAAGGAGGCTAGAAATAGGCAGCCGGAAACGATTAACTTACCTTAAAAAACCTTTTGCCAAAGCAATGATGTGAGATGTGAGTGGTTGTTAAATGTAAAAGGCAACTTAAAAAGTTTTTAGTTACTCTTCACTTTCTTAGATAATACAAATTCCATGTCATTTGATTTCCTCGCCGTGTTTCTACTTCGAAATTTGTGCTATAGTCTAAAATAATAATCCTTCAGCTAATAGACCTCTAAAAACGGGCCTAAATAGAAGATTTTATTAACCAATAGAAGTAAACTATTTTTAAATGCATTATCAACAAGATCAAATGATCAGCAATCTGCATGTAAAATGTACTGCCGACATTTTTATGAAGTGTTTCCTGTAAAGTTACAGTTTCACAAATTGTGAAATTTGCTTAAAACAATACTGAATCGAGTTATCTTCAAAAGCAATTCACTGTACATACTACAAACAAAACCTCAGACTTGGGAAGTTTACAACATGGAGTTGAATCAAATAAAACACCTAAAGACTCAACAAAACATTCTTGATACTTCTCTCAAAACTCATGGTTGTGAAGTTTGCAACAAACATTTTACGCATAAAAATTCTCTTAAAAAACACCTCCTCACTCATACAGGTAAGAAACCCCACATTTGTGAAGTTTGTAACAAACAGTTTACTTTCAAGAGCAATCTCATGAAACACCTCCTAGCCCATACAGGGGAGAAACCAAACATTTGCGAAATTTGCAACAAACAGTTTAGACAGAAGATTGCCTTGCAAAATCACCTCCGTATCCACACAGAAGAGAAGCCTTATGTTTGTGAAGTTTGCAACAAGCAATTTAGGTTGGAGAACTCTTTCCAAAAGCATCTCCTCACTCATACAGAAGAGGGACCACACATTTGTGAAATTTGCAACAAACACTTTAAATTGAAGAATAGTCTCCAAATGCACCTCCTCACCCATACTGGAAATAAACCCCATACTTGTGATGTTTGCAACAAACGGTTTTGTTTTAAGAGTAATCTCATGACGCACCTCCTCACACATACAAGCGAGAAACCGACCATTTGTGAAATTTGCAACAAACATTTTAGCTCAAAGAGTAGCCTTCAAACGCACCTCCTCATACATACAGGAGAGAAACCTCATACTTGTGAGGTTTGTAACAAACAGTTTCGGCAGCATGTTTCTTTGAAGAATCACCTCCGCATCCACACAGAAGAGAAGCCTTATGTTTGTGAAGTTTGCAGTAAAAAGTTTAGATTAAAGGATTCTCTCCAAAAGCACCTCCTCACCCATTCAAAAGAGAAACCTCACTTTTGTGAAATTTGCAATAAAAATTTTAGATCCAAGAGTGTTCTCCAACTGCACCTCCTTGTCCATAATAGAGAGAAACCTCATACCTGTGAAGTTTGCAACAAACAATTTAGTTTCATGAATGAACTCCAAAGGCACCTCCTCATTCATACAGGGGAGAAACCCCATATTTGTAAAGTTTGCAACAAGCAGTTTAGGCAGAAAGTTTCTTTCAAGAATCACCTCCTTATCCATACCGGTGAAAAACCTCATGCTTGTGAAGTTTGCAATAAGGAGTTTAGGTTGAAGGATTCTTTCCAAAAGCACCTCCTCACCCATACAGAAGAGAAGCCTCACATTTGTGAGATTTGCAACAGAAGCTTTAAATTGAAGAGAACTCTTCAACTTCATCTCCTCGTCCATTCTGAATCGAAACCTCATGTTTGCAATTCTTGCAACAAGCAGTTTAGTTTCAAGAACCAACTTCAAAGACATCTTCTTACACATGCGAAACCTAAAACTTGAGGTTGTAATAAACAGTTAAGTTTCAAGAGCAATCTTAAGACATGCCCTAACCTATGTAGAAGAAAACCCTCACATTTGTGAAGTTAGTAACAAACTATTTAGTCTCAAGAGTGATATCCAAAGGCATTGTGACGAGTGTAGATTTTATGGAAGAATCATCGAAGAGGTAAAAGTAAACTATTTATTAAGAACATTTAAAATCCAGTCAAGAACTCCACACACAAAGAACCACAAGTTACGATTTGTAGCCTCCAGTCCCACACACTCTATATCTGCTGCCAGATATAGCCTATATCTGCTGCCAGATATCGCCTATATCTGCTGCCAGATATCGCCTATATCTGCTGCCAGATATTGCCTATATCTGCTGCTGCCAGATCCAGATCACGAGGCACGCCGCACGGAGGTAGGTTTATGCCACGCAGTTGCGCCATGGAACACAGATTATTACAGTCAATGTGCCGCACTGAGGTTGGTTTAGGCAAACACAGGAGCAGACCATGGAGCACAGAACTACGAGGAAATCCCTCAAGGTAACTGAAACCTCACAGCATCTTCCCACCCATCAGGACAGAGACCTCCTGCATGTGAAGCGTGCAAAACAATTTAGTTTCAAGAGTAGTTTTCAAATGCAGCTACTCACTCAAACAGGAAAGAAACCTTATGCCTGTGTTAAGTTTGCAAAAAACATATTTATCTTCAAATGCACCTCCTTATCTTTACAGGAGAGAAATCACCCATTTGCAGCAAAAAACTTTAAATTACAGAGTAGTTACTAAATTCCTCTCATCGTACAGCAGAGAAACCTCATGTTTGCAACAAACTGTTTAGTTCCAAGCTGTGAAAGCATCTCCTCATCTCTACAGGAGAAGAGACTCACATATGTGAAGTTGTAACAAATAGAAACAGTAAAAAATTCAAAGAGTCAACTCGAAAGGCATCTTCCATATACAAGATAAATCGTAAACTTATACCAATCAGTTTTGAGAAAATTTATAAGGGGTAATCTCATACACAGGGATTGTAATTTATTTACACGATTATGTAAAATGTCAGAAAAAACTTGGTTGGTAGGTTGGTAGACATATATATTCAGGTTTGTGTGCTTGGTCAGAGACCCGCTTATAAGCCTTCGTCAAGTAAGACAGACACAACACACACAAATAGCAGCAGACTCGCTCTCAATAGAGGGCAGCAATACCGCTTGTAAGTGGATCCATCTAATTTTTAGAGACAGAGGCCAACTAGAGGATCCCCAGAATTGACTTGTCACCCCCAGAGGTATTGATTTGGTATGGGAACTTGGAGGACTTTGTGACCATGACGAAATTTAACGTGCATCAGTCACCATTAGCGTACACAGGGGTCTTCAGCAGCCAGGGCTCGAACTCGCAACCTTAGGGATACCAGTCCAAGACCTTACCAATAAGGCCATCCCAGCTCCAGAAAAAACTTTTTTGCATGCAAAATTATGAACAAGAGCCTAAATCTCAAGCATATTTTTCCAATCATATATAAGACGAAATCTTTTAAAGAACTTTTTCTGGTTTAAGAAAGATTCAATTAACATTTTATATCCTACTAGCTTTATAAAACTGGCGCTGCACAGGAACCCTAATAACGGTGACTTGTATATATACTTCGTACTTTTATTGTATGCCAATTAATCAGTCCCCCTCCCCACTGGATAGCAAATCATCAAGATATTATAACCCTCCCATACTGTTGTCAGCATTATTTTTTAAATTGTATGTCCCAGCTAGAATATAGTTATCTCCATTTTAGTCAAGGGATGCTGTTGCAAATACTTCCCATTCCAATACAACATATCTCGTAATTAATTCCCAGAATTCCTTAGGCATTGTATGTACCATACCTGACCAAGGAGAAGGAAACAGACACGCACCGTCTACTGTGATTGCATTTTTTTTTAGGTATAACCTTTTCATCAAAGTAATACCGCTGCAGTTATTTACATTTGTAGCAAGATTAAATCAAGTTGAGTAAATCTGATCAAGCATTAAAAACCAACTAATATTTTATTTATTTACGCATATGATTTTTTGTACTTTTACTTAATTTTTGCTTTCGCTGAAATTTCTTTCAATTGAAAAATTTCGCTTAGGGTCTTGTATGGTAACAGATCTCTATACAATTCCAATGTTGAAACTTTGGCCCCTGTTTTTAAATAAAGTGTACGACATGTACTCACAATAACTTGCTACAAAATACAGAAGAAAGTTACTTTGCTATTAAAATAATTAATAAGTATAATTTTAAAGATAATTAGTTATAAATAAAACAAAAATTTTGTTTAGATATTTAAATGCCATTAGTGCTGCCATCTATAGTTTGAAAATAATTACTAAAATCTTGATTTAATTATAACTAATATCTTAAAAATTATACTTATTAATTATTTTAATGGTAAAATATGTATTTTTTGGTAAGTTTTCATTAGACATGTCGTATACTTTATTTTAAAACAGGGGTCAAAGTTTCCCCTTTGGAATTGTGTATAGAGATCTGTTACCATACAAGACCATTAATCATATGCTTACAACAATGCGCAATACTATTCCTATGAAGAAAGTCTGCACCCACTTTCAACTTCTGTTCCAACTTGTAACTGTCTGATTTTCAAAATTTGTATTAGTTTTTTTTCTTTGACATCAGAGACCTATCTTTTATACATTATGTTCGTCCCCATTTGTTTGTCCCTTCGCCTCCGTAAAAAACTGAATTACAATTAACTAATTATATTGATTTAATATGAATTAGTTGATTAGATTAGAGTTTGAGGATCAGACACCCCAACCTCAATTAAGAACCATATTATAATTAAATTCATAATCTAAATTATAATTAAATTCATAATCTAAATTATAATTAAATTCATAATCTAAATTTTTTTGAAATTATCTATAAATTATAAGTTAATTTTGAAAAAAAATGTGTTTAATTATAACATTTAAAAGTTCAATATAGAAACGAACTAAATGCTGAAAATGAACTGAATAGATATAAATTTAATTCGATACATGGGGGAGGAATTTGTGTGGAAGCAGCTCTAATTAGTGACAGTTTCTGTTACAAACCTACATGTTTTAATATAATTCCCAGACTGTTAATTGAGATTTTATGAGCATTTATTAAGAAATGATGTAGACTTTTGTGCTGTGAACAATAAATAAGCTACTTGAAGGAACCAGGTTTTTGTGGAATTTTCAAAAACTGTAAAACTTTTAACATTTATATATTTTTGAGATTTGAAAATGTTTATTTAACATTAATTTCAATGACTATTATATATATGTATTTCCTTTATTACTCTTTGTATGTAAGACAACAATATATTTCATTTCATGTACAGTAGACCTCTAATCATCCGAATCAAATAAGACACAACCAGTTGGGGACCGTGGCCAAAAATGTTGGTGCAGCCAGGACAATGGAATCCCCCTCCCCCAACTTTTCAAGCATAAACTAAAAAGCATATCATTAAAAAAAGTATATAAAATTATAAAAATGAAAAACTTATTTTTAAAAAACGTAGCATATCACTTAAGCATGCTTTATCATAGCGGGGCTCCGTTAAAAAAAAAAATTGAAACTAAGAAACAAAAGTGTTCCGTTAGCACCGAAAAATTATAATCCTTAGACGATGACCAGTTCAAATTCTTGATACCCCCATTGCCACTCACAGTCTAACACGTGTTTGGAAGTCACCAATCATATATATCAACTAAATCCACTACTACTGTCGAAAAACGCAATTCTTTCCTGGGTATCACTCGGCGTTTTAATCCATTTGATTTGTACCTAGATTAAGCAATGAATTCATTGTTGTCATGGGAATCAAGCTCGCGTCAAGCAGCCATTCTGTTAATCCTCTTCATTGGCTACAAGCCATAGGATTGCGTTATAAGCCAGTTACTCATTTGATACCCAAATGGTACATTGTACCAATTCCATTATTTGAGCGGGATTCTCATGTTAGCAGGAAACCGTTGCATTAAAACAAATTGTGCTTCTTTGACAAAATATAATAATGAATAACAAATAAATGATCGGATTTGCGATTTCGCTTTAAGTGGGATTGTCAGTCTAGAACTAATAGAAGAACCATAGAACTAATGCATTAGTTTTGGATTCACAACTTCCGCAGAAGTATTGCTTTGCTATGTTAGCCCTTTTTCCACAGGAATCAACATAACATCGAAATGAAACAAATATGAAACGAAAATGTTATCTAGTTATTCAATTACATATTTTTGAAGTTTTAAAATGCCAAAAATGTACAGCAGATGGCAAAACTATTTTAAAACTTTATCAATTAAGAATTAAATAACCGGTTGTTATTTTCTTTTCAATTTTATTTTAAATTGACTTTATGATGATTCCCATACCAGGTGAAAATGGGATAACATGGCAAAGCAATTCTTTTGCAAAAGTTGTGATTTCAAAACTAATGCATTAGCTCTATGGGACTGACAGTCCCTCATTTAGGTAAAGCCCGGCTGTACTTGCTGTATGCCACTAGCCACCACTGGGATGTAGTAGCTAATGAATTGAGTAAATTAAACCATATGAACTGGATATAGCTGTGATACAGGATGAACAGGACCTGTACTTCTGCATTAGTTTCATGTTAAAATGGTAAACGAAAACAAGATACTAAAATAATTTAGGCACTTAACACCTTATGATGCTATCTGAGGGAACTAGGTAATGTATTTAACTCATTGGAACTAAATTTAAATGTGTATGAGTTAAAAATAAGTGTCCATTTAAAAAAATTGCTTAAATCTTATGGGATAAATAATCTAAAGGGTGCACTTTTAGTTATTAGCAAAATTTATAGAATAAGTTTGATTAATTTTGACATGTCATAAGTTGTTTACGAGTTCAACGACTCAAGTACAGCAGTGAAAGTAGGATACAGAATGAACATGCCTTGTATCTCTACATCGATATCGTGTTGTGGAATTTGATAAATATTTGAGATTTAAAACTTTACAAAGCCTTCTCAGCTTGCTATCCGAATATGGTGAACAATTTTATAAAGTATCGGTTAATACAGATTATATAGTTATAATATTTATTATAGATAAAATATTGAGTTACAAAATAAATTAAGGGAATTCAATGAAGTTAAAGTGATCAAAATATTTCAGTAAAGATGGAGTTAATTGACTGAGACGATATCGACTGGAAACCGGATGTAAAGCTTAAGAAGAGATGTACTATAGTGAAATATACCAATCCAAAAAAGCAGTACAAAGGAAGCCAGCTTCTTATCAGCATACCTCAATGCAATGTCTTGGAATAAAATACAATTAATTTTCATCAGTTCTCTAAATTTTATGACTAATAGGAAACTAGTACATTTTGAACACATCTATAATAGGGATCAGATTTACTGTACGGTCCCCCTTGGCACGATTTTTTCGGATTTGGCGATAAATAATTTTTTTTATGGCAACCTGTTTGACTTCAACTGAAGATTCGAATTCTATGACTTTGCACCGATGTTTTCCGGCAACCCTATCGGGCCGTTGGTTGAGTTTTCATAAGAAATATTCATATACGATCTTTTCTTTGAATAGTGGTTTTTAAAAAAAAGTCGCCAAAAGACGGACTTTTGGCGCGATTTTGGAAAGTTGGCCAAGGGGGACCGTACAGTAAATCTCTACCCTATAATAGACTTAATTTGAACTAAGTACGCAAAACATATAATATTCAAGAAATTAGTGTCAACATATCTAAAAAAGATTGCCTGGACCAGAGTTTGGGGTACTTTTCGAAAATTGGTACGATAATAGCAATTAAAAAAGTCAGGGAAAAATTTAAATGAAATAACACACAGCGATGCCCGATGTTAAATATTTGGCTTCAGTTTAAATAGACATTTACAAATCTTAGGACTCAAGCTTAGCAAGGATTAATATATACGATATTGAAATGTTAATTACGAAATTTTTAAAGCGAAAGAGAAGTACTTAAAATTTACAAATTACATATATTAAGAATTTATCAGTAGATGAAATACGAAAGTAAAATATAATGGATCATTGTTTTGACTGATAAGTTCTTACGCATTTTCTCTCTTTAACACAACCAAATAGACCTGAATTTTATTTACTAGAAGTAACTAAGTAACCATAAAAATGTGCATTGGAAATCAAAATTTTAACGAGTTACTTGTAAAATTTCCTTCAATTAGTTACTGTAGAGGTTCAGGTCTTTACTTCATAATTTGAATGTGATTTTAAACTACAAAGCGTGCGTTGACGTGTTAAAACTATTCTTGAAACTTGAGAATTTGACCGCACAATAGAATTTCAAATCATACCATGAACCAAACTAAAGCGATGATGTATTCAGTTGCTTAACGTAAATATAACTTAAAAATAAGAAAAATTATTGGTTTTTAGATTCTCTTGCAAAAGCCTTCTTATATAACTGTAACTAGATCTCAAATATCGAACCTAAGAAAAAAATATTTTTTTTAACCCACGAAAATAGACTGTTTTGGAACGTATTATCAACGAGATCTCATGATTAGCAGCCTATTTGACGATAACCAGTATACTTGTTAAATATACTGTCCACAATTTACTGGTTTGTTTTCTGTAAAGTTATAGTTTCACAAATTCTGAAGTTTCCTTGATACACTACTGGAGACGAGTTATCTTCAAAAACATTTCATTGTACATACTACAAAGAAACCTCAGATTTGGGAAGTTTACAACATGGAGTTGAAGCAAATACAACACGTAAAGACTCAACAACCCATTATTGATACTTCTCACAAAACTTATGTTTGTGAAGTTTGCGACAAACAATTTACATGCAAGAGTAATCTCCAAAAGCACCACCTCACCCATACAGGAGAGAAACCCCACTTTTGTGAAATTTGCAACAAACACTTTAGGTTGAATAGTAGTTACAAAATGCACCTCTTCATCCACACAGGAAAGAAACCTCACACTTGCAAATTTTGTAATAAACAGTTTAGTTTCAAGAGCAATCTCATGATACATCTCCGCACCCATACAGGAGAGACACCACACGTTTGCGAAATTTGCAACAAACAGTTTCGACGCAAGGCTTCTTTGCAGGATCACCTCCGTGTCCATACAGAAGAGAAGCCCTATGCCTGTGAAGTTTGCAACAAGCAATTTAGCTTGAAGAGAAGCCTCATAACGCACCTCCTCATACATACAGGAGAGAAACCTTATATTTGCGAACTTTGCAACAAGCAGTATCGACAGAAGGCTTCACTACAGAATCACCTCCGTATCCACACGGAAGAGAAACCTTATATTTGTGAAGTTTGCAATAAGGAGTTTAGACTGAAGGATTCTCTCCAAAAGCACCTTCTCACCCATACAGAAGAGAAGCCTCACATTTGTGAAATTTGCAACAAAAGCTTTAAATTGAAAAGAACTCTTCAACTTCACCTCCTTGTCCATTCGGAAGTGAAACCTCATGCCTGTGAAGTTTGCAACAAACAATTTAGAATAAAGAATGATCTCCGAAGGCATCTCCTCATCCATACAGGAGAGAAACCCCATATTTGTAATTTTTGCAACAAACGGTTTAGACAGAAGATTAATTTAACGAATCACCTCCTTATCCATACTGGTGAAAAACCTCATGCTTGTGCATTTTGCAATAAGGAGTTTAGATTGAAGAGAGCTCTTCAACAGCACCTTCTCATCCATACAGAAGAGAAACCTCACATTTGTGAAATTTGCAAAATACAGTTTAGTTTCAAGAATCAGCTCCAAAGGCATCTCCTTACTCATGCAAAAGATAAACCTTAAGGTTTTAACAAACACTCACGTTTTAAGAGCAATCTTAAGATATGCTCTACCCATACTGGAGCAAAACCTCACATGTATATGAAGTTTGCAACACTGTATTTAAATTTAGTTTCAACAGCAAAATCCAAAAGGGATATATTAACCTTTACATGCAGTGCTAGAAGTGAATGGCCATGCATCCTCTCACTTCTAATGCCAGTAAAATCCATCTCCCACTTTTTAAGGTTTGTTTAGAAACTTCTAAATGAAGAAAAAATATTAATCTTTCATACTTTCAGCTTATCTCATTTAGCTGCCAAACTACTAGTTATAGCTACTCTGCAAGAGCTTATGTCAAAGTAGTGATATCTATAATAATAAAAGAAAGAGTCTGTCTGTCTGTGTGTGTGTGTGTCTGTTATCGGATCGTAAAAGACCTACTTATACTGCCCACAGGAATTCGAAATTTTAAAGATAGATTCCCTTTAATACTATCGTGTGCACCTGAGGCTTAGTTTTTTCATATTCGTTCCATTTTTAGTGAAAATTCGAATTTTCTGAAAAAAATACACCACTTTCGCTCAAATCCGATCATTTTTTCTCTTTCCTGATGCCATCGGCTGAAAAAATTAAATAAAACTTTTAACGAAAACATTTAAAATTCAAAATGTTTATTTTATTCTTTTGCCATTACTTTCAGAAACTAAATTTATTATTTGAAAAATAATTGACACGTTTCAAGTGACGTAATTCTGCCAGTCTTCATTCCCGGATTTTATTGTGGGTTTATTTGATGATTTTTTCCTTGGATTTTTCTGTTGACTGCATGTATGCATATTTAAGCAGTAAATGTATAGTTAAGCTATTACTGAACTATGATGGTTAATAAAGGCCATCGCACTAGAGCTATTAGTGTGTTATGTCTTTATTTTTGTCGCCAAATACGTTGCCAAACTCGCCAAATTATTAACTAAAATTCGCCAAATAGGCAATTTCTTTTATGAATAATTTATAAGCTGGTCGGTTGTTCGAAGGTCATTGTGTTTGAGCTGTATAATGGGTGTGGGTAGCTATATCTATTTTCTCGCCAAATTATTTCCCAAAACGCGCCAAATGATCAAAAAGGTTTTATGTATTTATGAGGGAATTGTGATGGCATTTATGAGTGCATTTTACAGCGTATTTTTCATTTTGGAATTTTAAGGCAATGAAACGGGATTTTATATATTAGTGTTTTATGTCTTTATTTTTTCGCCAAATCCGTTGCCAAACTCGCCAAATTATTAACTAAAATTCGCCAAATAGGCAATTTCTTTTATAAATAATTTATATGCTGGTCGGTTGTTCGAAGGTCATTGTGTTAGAGCTATATAATGGGTGTGGGTAGCTATATCTATTTTCTCGCCAAATTATTTCCCAAAACGCGCCAATTGAGCTAAAAGGTTTTATGTATTTATGAGGGAATTGTGATGGCATTTATGAGTGCATTTTACAGCGTATTTTTCATTTTGGAATTTTAAGGCAATGAAACGGGATTTTATAATTTATAACGAGCGGAAACAATAATAAGTTTATGATCCTATAACAGGTTATATGGTAAACATATTTGGAACGATCTGATATTTTTTTTAATCCGTGCGAAGAACGGGTATAAATTTGCTAGTATATATTTTATATATATATATATATATATATATATATATATATATATATATATATATATATATATAATTATATATATATATATTTATTATAATAATATATGATTTCTAAATATATAACAAGAGTAAAATAAGCAAATGAAAATGTCATACTTATCTATCGGGTATTGTAGGAGGGGGGGGGGGGGGGTCACTTACCAAATTGGGAGCATAACTTTTTTCTCCACTTCTACCACTGCATACAAGAGTGAAACTTCTCACCTGAAGAGTACAGGGCAAGAACCCCTTGATTGCACAGGAATCTTCCTGTAATAAATTCTGTTTGACGGATGTGGGTGCCAGGAAACCGGTTTCTCCCTTGCGTCTTCTTTCATGGTACAAGAATAGGACTTGTATGTGAATCAGGGTTGCTGCCAAAGAAGAACCAAGTAAGAAACTGGTTGTTTTACACCAGTTTAGATGATAACTCGCTATTGTCACCAAGGAGGCCTGATGCAGACACAGTCCTATGCAATGAAGGTTTTTTCCCCCTGCACTCTTCATCTCTAAAGTATATATCTATATCTCTTTTTAATTTTGTTGTTGTTTATTCACAGGATTATGTAAAATGACAGCATAAAACTTTTCTGTATGCAAAATTATGGAAACAGGCTAAATCCCAAGCAACATTTTATAATTCGATTTTCATTTTTAAATGATTCATCAAAATTAAAAGAAATTTTTTTGAAGAAAGAAGTCAGCGAGGCATTAATACAATGATTAATACTGACTAAAATACATTGAAAGTTTTTTTTTTTAAACTAGGGGGCTCCTCCCCCTGCTCGCTATTGCTCGCCAACCCCCGGAATTGCTGCGCAATTCCATTGGCCGCTTCGCGGCCGTCTCGCTGGTGAACGTAACTTTTCCAACCCAACTTTGCACAGGCCTATGCATAATTTGCAATCCAGGTCTGTATCTATGACAAAATTATGTCGAGCCTTGGTAATATAGTTATATTCAGCCGCAAGCTCGTACCCTTGGATATGCTGCGCAATCTCACTGGCTCGGAAGCTTGCATTCTTGGATTCTTTCTCTCCGCCAACTGCTCGCTATCGCTCGCCAACCCCCGGGTTAAAAATGATTTTGATTAAACTACTACAAATAGCACATGGGGTTAACATTTTGGTAATTTTTTGACTTAGCTGTTTTATTTTATAGAATTTTAAAAACTGCAAAAATGTAACAGTCTGATGACTGTCATGTAAAAAAGTGTTCACTGTTTGTATTTTATGAGCTGAAGATGATTGAAAGATCCTTTGTATGTAATGAGCTGAAGATGATTGAACGATCCTTTGTATGTTAAGCCCTTTTTAAGAGCTTTCAACTGTGTAACAAGGAGATCAAAAGTCAGTTAATATCAGCGATCTATGCATATTCCCTTTATTGCTTTTTGTATGTTAGACGATATTATATTTCATTTCATATACAGTAGAATTCCAATCATCCGAATCAATTGAGATGTAACCCTATTTAAATAATAAAGAAATTAGGATAATCATACGCCTATCACAGCCAATAATAGAAATGCAATTTCAGACTGGGACTCGTCATCCTAATAATGTTCGTCCTGCAAAAAAAAGTGTTGGAGCGATCTGGATAATCAAGTCTTGAGAAGTGGAGTTTAACTTCGGAATTCAGAAATTTGGAGTAATTACTGTACTTGACTAATTTACATACATCAGATCTCATTATCAGGTTTCCTTTAGGAAAGTATCTCCCTTCAACTGAGAAGCTTGTTTTTTTAAAAAAAATTTTAAACTTTTTTTAAAATGATTTTTTAAAAGAAAAAATGCTACCTTAAAAAGTAGAAGTTTCAATAACAGTTAAAACTTATTTTTAAAAAAAGTTAAATCTTTCTCTTAAAAATCATAATATTCATTCATAAGTCACTTTAATTATATATTTATGCTTGAATTTCGCTCCCATACAAGTTAATTTTTGGGGATACAAAATATTCTACTTTTGACTGCCGAAAGTATATATATATAATAACACCAGAAACTAGAGCAATTGAGAATTAATATTCTGTAACATTTGAATCTGAAAACCATATTCTTGAAATTTCCCGTTTCAAGAAAAGAATTAAATCTTTCTGAAAGAGGTATAAAATCTCTCTTCATTTGCAGATGCTTGATCTACCTTTTTATTTTTAAACATTTTATAATTCGATTTTCATTTTTAAATGATTCGTCAAAATTAAAAGAAATTTTTTAAAGAAAGAAGTCAGCGAGGCATTAATACAATGATTAATACTGACTAAAATACATTGAAAGTTTTTTTTTTAAACTAGGGGGCTCCGCCCCCTGCTCGCTATTGCTCGCCAACCCCCGGAATTGCTGCGCAATTCCATTGGCCGCTTCGCGGCCGTCTCGCTGGTGAACGTAACTTTTCCAACCCAACTTTGCACAGGCCTATGCATAATTTGCAATCCAGGTCTGTATCTATGACAAAATTATGTCGAGCCTTGGTAATATAGTTATATTCAGCCGCAAGCTCGTACCCTTGGATATGCTGCGCAATCTCACTGGCTCGGAAGCTTGCATTCTTGGATTCTTTCTCTCCGCCCCCTGCTCGCTATCGCTCGCCAACCCCCGGGTTAAAATGATTTTGATTAAACTACTACAAATAGCACATGGGGTTAACATTTATTTAATAGATGTCATTTTATAATTTTGATTAATAATATGAGTACTTAAGGGGAAATGGCACGTTGGACCGCGGGTCTCCAAACTCAAGTGCCTCAGTGTTAATCCAATGGCGAAAAAATTATTTTCTCTGCCACATTTCTCCGGCTGTATTGAATATTTTTACAAACTTTTTTTTTTTAAATAATAAATGTAGATAACTTACAGGTCTCTATCTTCCCACTTTTTGAAATTGCTTCGAATATTTTGTGTAAAATTATTTATTGAAAATTAAAAAAAAATATTCAAACCGATTTCAAAAAGTGGGAAGGTCGGGACCTGTAAGTCAGCTACATTTATCACATAAAAAATCCGCTTGTAAAAATATTCAATACAGCCGGAGAAATGTGGCAGAGAAAATAGTTTTTTCGCCATTGGATTAACACTGATGCACTTTGCTTTGGAGCCCCCGTTCCAGCGCGCCCATTCCCCCTTAATACGTAGTTTACATGATTTACTGCATTTAATATTCAACCTTGTTTATAACGTTATTCGCCAACATAAACATAGTGGTCCCTTGAATGTTGCTATAATCTGGATATACTTTATTTAGTATGAAGCTGAAATCCAAAGGCATCTCCTTGCTTATGAGGAAAGGAACCTCATGCCTGTGTTAAGGGTGAATGAGCCCGCTGGACCGCGGGTCTCCAAACCGAAGTGTCTCAGTGTTAATCCAATGGGAAAAAATTATTTTCGAAGCCACATTTCTCCGGCTGTATTGTATATTTTTAAAGATCGTTTTTTTATAAATGATAAATGTAGATAACATGTAGGAGTCTATAATCCCACTTTTTGAAATTGCTTCGAATATTTTTGTGTAAAATATTATTTATTGAAAATTAAAAAATAAATAAATGTTGGAACCAATTTCAAAAAGTAGGATTGTGGGTCTTGTAAGTCAGCTACATTTATCACATAAAAAAACCCGTTTGTAAAAATATTCAATACAGCCGGCGAAATGTGGCTTAGAAAATATTTTTTTCTCCATTGGATTAACACGGAGGCACTTTGGTTTGGTGACCCGCGGATCAGCAGGCTCATTCCCCCTTAAGATTAGATTTTTCTTCTGGCTTACTGTGCAGCTGTAAGAAAAGTCGTATCATTTGCTCCTTAATAATATGTTTCTTTTTTAGCATATTTATATAATTTTTTTAAGTAATTATATGGAAATTATAAATCTTAAATTATCTGTAGATGTAGATATGAATGTGTCTGCAAATGAAGTATAAACTTGCTGTGGCGATGTATGTAAGTGAATGTAATCAGAAACCTCCTACAATATTCTGCCAGGTCAGGAAAATCTGACTTAAATGTTTAAATTTATAATGGAAAAAAATTTCACAGTATATTTTTTTTTATTACTTGAAAAATGTAAACATTTCAATAATGCTGACAACTTAAATAAAAAATTAAACTTTCTATTTAAATTTTCTGTTTCAAGAATCAAATCTTTCTTGGAAAGTTATCAAGCTTCTCTTTTATTAAGAACATCTGACATCTTTATTATTATTTTTTTCACTTTCAAAATGGTTTTTCTTAAGGGGAAGCTAAAGACCCAGCATCCTTCTTTCACTTCCCATGCTAAGTCTATGGGACAGTTCTTGGAACACACTGCCTTTGTTTTTAAGTTTATTAACTAGCAATTTTTTTGCATTAGGAAGTCCAGGAAGTTTTCTGAGGATCGTCGAGCTCACTTTTAGCTTCCACACTACGTTTATAACGTAAAAAGTGGAAGGTTTTATAATCGTTCAGTCCGTCTGTCCGTTCCGTCCGTCTGTCTGTCACCCACTTTCACAGAAAGAACCACAAGTCCCACAGACAAGTGGATACGTCATTTTAAAGCAAAAAATCAGATTAGGCTACATTCCAAATTTCATTAAAAAATTTAAATTAGAAGTTTATTTAAAATTTAAATAACTAAATTTTTTTTATCTACATTGAAATAACATGCAAATTCTATTTTTATTCATATTTTCACTGTTGTCATCCACAAGTCCCACAGACAAGTGGGATACGTCATTTTGAAGCAAAAAATCAGATTAGGCTACATGCCAAATTTCATTAAAAAATTTAAACTAGAAGCTTATTTAAAATTTAAATAACTAAAAATTTAATCTACATTGAAATAACATGCAAATTCCATTTTTATTCAATATTTTCACTGTTGCCATTTCGTTAAACGTACGAGAAACTTTTGTTAAAATAAAAATACACTTTTGAAAAAATATTTATTTATGTGATATAATTCGGTTTGGATTGTTGTATTATCACAATAGAGTTCTTTTAATGGTTCTATATATATGTATGTAGAAAGATGCATAGAGAATTGGCTTAAAAAATATGCTAAGTTTCGCTTTTATTTTTAAAGCATCAATTGTACAAATTATAAATTTTTTGAACTGTAAATTAATTTAACAAACTATAAATAAGTGAATTTTCGAAAGAAATGTAAATGGGAAATTGTGGCGACAAAAATATTTATTAAAAAAGATTACATCATTATTCTTCGAACTTCAAACAAATTTAGCAAACGATAAAGTCTAATTATTAAATCTGAGAAAGAAGATTAATGAAAATAGTTAATTTTGGCGTTTAAAACTTTGAATTACAAATCGCTAAAGGCCCTGTTTTTATTAGAATTAAATCACATTTGCCATTCGCAACAATCGCTCGAGAAACTTTAATTCTTTTAGACAATAAATTAAAATAAATTTATTTTTGCGACATCGATCAGTTTGAAATGACGTCAAATATATTTCACTACGGAATCCTTGTATGGTGATATGAAATGTTTTCATTCTATTTAAAAGCGAGGAATATGACATATTTATTCTTTAAAATATAAATTAATTTTTGCAAACGATAAGTAATAATTATTGAATTTTCGAAATAAAATAAATGAAACTAGCCAAATTTAGCTTGTAAATGTTAAATATAGAATTAATGTTGTGTTTGGCGCGTTTTTTCCTGTTAAACACAAATATGTGGAAGCGAGTTAAGTGACAGATTCTGTTACAAACCTACTTGTTTCATTTTATTTAGCCAGATTTTTTTAAAAATTTGAAATAAAAAAATTCCTGCTATTTTTCCAACAAATTAAGAATTTTTACTGAAAAATAAGTGCTACAACATAAAATTCAAACCTTTTTTAATATTTTGCTGCAAATTTCATCGTAAAACTCTAAAAGAGAAGTTGAATTTTATGTTGTAGCACTTATTTTTCAGTAAAAATTCTTAATTTGTTGGAAAAATAGCAGGAATTTTTTTATTTCAAATTTTTAAAAAAATCTGGCTAAATAAAATGAAAAAGTGAGCTCGAGGATCCTCAGAAAACTTCCTGGACTTCCTAATGCAAAAAAATTGCTAGTTAATAAACTTAAAAACAAAGGCAGTGTGTTCCAAGAACTGTCCCATAGACTTAGCATGGGAAGTGAAAGAAGGATGCTGGGTCTTTAGCTTCCCCTTAAATGAAAATATGAAGAACATGGTAAAATAAAATTCCCTCCCAAAAACTTTCATGAAATAAATTGACCTTAAATTCTTGCATTGACCTTAAACGCTTGCATTCTTAGATGTTTAAAAATTGATTTTAACTTTTTTTTTAACAAATAAAGTTTTGAAAAATTTATTGTTACAATTTATTCAAAAGTTATGATTCCAATAATTTTCCCCTTAAATTTTAGTTAAAAAATTAAGATTCCCCCTCCCCCCCAGTTTTTTTCATTCTGGATGTATAATGAATCTATTTCACAAATTTTAGATTTTTAGAATAAAAAATAAAAAGTTGGAACTGAAAGAGTTAACAAAAGTATGCAAAGTGCTCCCCTAATTGTTTTGAGCAGTGTAAATACATTTTAAGTTTTTTTTTATAGTGCCTGAGCAGGGTCCCGCTCCCGAGTCCTTAAATTAACAGTAAAATATTTTGGTTTATTCCGAACTTCTTGCTTTATTTCTGCGTTTTCTTGGAACGAGAACATGAACTTGCAATATTCCACCTGCCATTCTCGAATGCAGGTGCAACATTGCAGTTCTATGTCTATCTTCTATTTACCGATGACGACAACATTTCCTTCGACCGTAAGATACTGAATGTTATCCTTATCACATCAGCTCGAGCTTTCACCGTTTCTGATGCAGACGATTTTGAAAACGTAGTTATTTTTTCTTCATTTGTTTTCGTTACATGCGGGCTTCTTCTTTTTTACGTGTAGCTGTGATGAGGTTTCTCAGTCGGAAATTCTAAACTGTGACTTATCTTTTTTCCTTTCCGTTTTTGAGACAATATGGCGTTCGTCAAGAGTGACATCGCGTTCGTTTTGTTCTTAGTGTGGTGTTCGAATGTTCTGTGTCACGAACGACCCGTCTTTCCGGGAGCTTCGGTGGCGCCCGAACTTCAGCAACTTCGAACGCGGTGGGGTGCGGCGGATATCATTCGAGATTTGGAGTGAGTAGTAAGTTTGATGTAGTTTATTTCTACTTTTTTGGACTCTTTTATTGGCGCCAGGTCCGCATTTTGGGGTGTGCCAAAGGTACCTTCGCACACGGCCAGGGCCGGATTTCTAAATAGGCAAAGTAGGCTGTAGCCTAGAGAGGCGAATTTTTTGGGGCGGCAAATTTTACGTCAGTTTTCAGAAAATTAAAGTATCTGATTTTCTATTTCTATATATTTTCTAATTATATTGTATTTCAAATAAACCTATTTTCCCTCTTTTATATTCGTTGTGATAATTTTAAACAGCACATAGCACCCTATTTTGCCACTAACCAGCTATATCTGTTCCCGAAGTGCGAGAATACTGTGTCAGGGGTCAGGGGCGGCAAATTGATCGTAGCCTACAGGCGGCATATCTTTAAATCCGGCCCTGCACACGGCTTCGTGCTTTGAAAGGTTTTTTTTCACTGCTTTAGAAAATGCACACACGTGTCACAATTAATTTGGTAATTTTTTTTTGCAAAGGTTGGGAGCAAAAATTATCATTTTTGTTTGTTTAATTAAATTCAACTTGTAAACAATTATATGCCCAAACAAGTAAATTAATCAAATTTATTCTATGTGAAATACTTTGTAATTATAACCATGTAACGTGGCGTTGAATTCGTTTGAATTTAGAATCGTCTTTTTTTCGTCATTATCTATAGTCAAGATCATTTTGTGAATATTTTAAGTAGTGCTCAAGTATTTATAACTATTTGTGAAGGGAACTCGAGTTAATTGTAAATTTCCCGCTGAGAATCGCATCTACTAAGGATAGTTCTACACTTCCCAAACTTATGAGTTTGCGCATGGTCAGTAGTTTTGCAAAAAAGGGTGTGGGATTTAAAGTCATATGATCAGGAGGGCTGGAGTGTTATCGTTGGTTTAAAGGTATGGCTACGGAGCACACATTCTCCGGCTCTGCCCTCAGTTTACCCTTCCCCTACAATAATGTTCACAATAAATAACACTGTGTAGATGGTACTGGTGCACGTTAAATCTACTAGGATCCAAAGTATTGATGCATATCTAAGATTGCGTTGTATCCTACTCAGATGGTCCTAAACATTGGTTCGCTTTTAACAAGCATTATCATCTGCCATAAAAAAGTTACAATTTCTTGATACTTGTTTTAATGGGAATTCAATAACTTTTGGTTAATAGATTTCAACAATAATAATTACGCAAATTAAACCTAATAGCCTGTAATCGATATCGCCTGTTATATAATTGCCAGAAATTTCCACCATGTCAATATCTACTGTTTTTCTGTTTTTGTTTTCTTCTTATTAATCCCAGGCAGAACAACAATGTGGGATCCACATGGCCCGACGTGGGCCCACGTGGTTCAGATGGGCACTGGTGGGCCCCATATCAGCCCATCACCAAACCATGTGAATCCCATGTACTCAATTTTAGCAAATTATGCGCTAATTACGATAAAATATGAGTAAAATATTTATTTTTTAATAATTAGGTAACATTAATGTATTTGGATGCTAAAAATTTTATATTTTACGCTTTTTCTAGAAAAAATCTAACCACGTGGATCTACATGGGACATTATGGGCAACCCATATAGATTTCTGTGGGCTATCCATAACAAGCCCACGACATTGATTGAAGTAGTTTAAAACTCGGTTTTCATTCTTTGTCAAATGGACTGTTTATAACTCAAATAAAATAGGTTTCATTGTTAACTAAAAATTATTGTACCATAAAAAAAATATGCATCCGTATATTATTCTAAATTAATTCCTCGAGGCAAATTGAAATTATATTTGATAAAGAAAATCAATACCGTGAATTTCACGGTGTAACAATTAATGTAGTTCAGTACTAATGCATTTTTAGAAAAAAAATTAGTAACATTTATAGCTATTTTAATAAAACAGAGCTTTATAGAAGAACCCGAATGGGCCGATATGGGACAACCCAGGTGGGCCGATATGGGATAACCCAGGTGGGCCGATGTGGGATGGCCCATCTAAATCTATATGGATTGCCCATCTGTCCTATAAAGTGAACTGCTGTCCAAATACAATATATTTGTATCCTCCAACTGTATATTATGCAAATTAGTAAAATATATATTAATTGTTTCGGTATATTATTAACTAATAAAGAGATCGTTCAACTTGAAAGGCAAAATCGATTGCTCATGAAAAATTGTACTGGGCTGATGTGGAGAAGCCCAGGTGGGCCAATGTGGAAGAAAACCATATGGGCCTATGTGGGATGGCCCATGTGGGCCGACGTGGTTTCACCGAAAAAAAAGGGGGTCGTTTCTTTCTGGGCCCCATATGGAAGCCCACTAGGAAACCACGTGGGCCCATATGGGGGTGCTACCTGGGAATATTATTTTCATTTTCTTTCGAGCAAAAAAATAAAAGCAGTACAAGTAGGCTAAATTTGGTATTCTAAAACCTTACTTTGGTGTCTCAATAACATTTTCTTTGGGTACACAGTTTGAGAATGACGTGCAAAAAAAGTAAATTTTGTGTTAATGACTTAGCGATTTCTATTTATTTCGTTTTTTAGGTCAGGAGGAAATCGTGCAAAAAAACCCGTTTATTTTTTCTTATACGTATTTCCATGACATTTCGATTTAGATCGGATAATTTTATATTCTTTTTCCAGTGTCTCGTCTCCGAAACAGTTTTTTAACAGTTAAAACAGTTAAAAAACTAAAAAACTAAATTTCATAGTATTTTTTTAAAATCTTGATTTAAATATCATAAGTTTATTATGTTCATAAGTCCTTTTAGAAAGGAGGTAAGAAAACATTATTTTTACAATAGAGTTGTCAATGAGTGGAATGCTTTACCAGATTATGTTGTGCATTCGAAGAGAGTAGAAGATTTTAAGAATAAACTTGATAGTCATTGGAAACTGGTAATGTATTAGATTTCTTTAGAACCAACCTTGCTGGGCCTCTGGCCTGTTGTTGGTCGACAATTTTTGTATTTGTATTTATACTTTAAGGGGAGTCGGATGGTTCTATCTCGCCCATGTTAATTTACCTAACTTTAGGAACATTTTTCTCAGGAACTATATGAGATATCATTATAAACTTTTATATATTTTGTTCTTTACATGTAGCTCTTTGATTTAAACTGAGGATGGTTCAAAATATTAAAAAAAAAACTTTTACAGTGATTTTTAAAAAAACATGTATTGAAAAACAGAAAAAAATCAGATTTAAAGTTATATAATTTTTTTTTGAGCACAGATATTTAAAATTCCTCAGTTTAAATCAAAGAGCTATTCATGGGGAAGAAAAAACAAAATATGTTGATATCTTTTATAGTTCCTGAGAAAAATGTTCCTAACTGTTGAAAACCCTTATATTTCAGGAAACGCAAAAGAAAAGTAAAGTTTAGGAAAGAACTGGTATCAAGAGTTTCTCGAAAATGCTTATAAAAAGACAACCACTAAACAGAAATCGACAATCTTGGTCTTAAATTAAAGCTAAAGATAAGCAGAATAAAAAAAAAGGAAAAACAGAAAATCGACATTTTTCACCCAAACCGACCCCCCTTAATTACCATCTCATACAAAAGTTAACACTTTTGGGAATACAAAATACGAATGTTACTGTTACGAATGTTTAAATAGTTATTTATGCAACAAGTGTGACAACTATTTTAAAACTAGTGGATTTATTTCACGAGCGAGTACGAGCGAGTGAATAATGACACGCGTTTTAAAAAGTTTACTTTTCACACGTGTTTCATACACTATTTTTTATAATTACGTGAAAAAAATCAATCTCATTGGTTCAAAAATAATTCACGTGCTAATTTTTTACGTAAAGAAGATCGGCATCGATAAATCTCTGGAACTACAAAAGGTAAACTAATTTTTTAGTTTAAAGTCAAACATTTGAACATGGATACTGATTCAAAAATAAAAAAATAATAAAATTCACGCGCATAATATTTATAATAAAGCAGATCAATAAATTTCTGGATTTTATGAAGATTATGAAATAAAATTTACTTGAAATGTTGGCATCTTATGAAAAGAGTGAAAAAAAGTACTTTTTTTCACTGCTTTGGGTGAAAAAAAGTAATTTTGTATCACTGTTTCTAAAAAGTATAACTTTTCGCACGCGTCTGATATTAAAATTATAATGTAAAAATCGGATTTTTTCACGCAATTTTAAAAGAATTACTGAAACTATAGCTATTGAGAAATTATATTCTTCAATTTTTAACCCGTTATCTTTAGGCACATCAAACAAGATGTTCAAAAGATCACGAAACTGCAGGATACGGGAGAAATTTCCACAAATGAAGCTCTCTTTTATTTCCTGAGGTATGTTGAAATAATTTTTTTCAGTATGTACGGCAAAAATACAGATATATGCATACTTATAATAACTTATATTTGAACCTTAAACATGTGTGTCTTATCTAAACTGTATAGGAAGTAGGCCGTGATAGGAGATATGCCAGTCAGTCTTTGATGTTTACAACTAAGGGGGAATGGGTGCGCTGGACCGGGGGTCTCCAAAGTAAAGTGCATCAGTGTTAATCCTATGGAGAAAAAAAATATTTTCTTTGCCACATTTCTCCGGCTGTATTGAATATTTTTACAAGCGGATTTTTTTATGTGATAAATGTAGCTGACTTACTGGTCCCGACCTTCCCACTTTTTGAAATGGGTTCGAATATATTTTAAATTTTCAATACATAATTTTACACAAAATATTCGAAGCAATTTCAAGTGGTAATTCGAATGGAAAATATTCGAACAATTTCAAAAAGTGGTAGATATGAGACCTGTAAGTTATCTACAGTTATTATTTAAAAAAAAAAAAACATTTGTAAAAATATTCAATACAGCCGGAGAAATGTGGCAGAGAAAATAATTTTTTCCCCCATTGGATTAGCACTGAGGCACTTGAGTTTGGAGACCGGCGGTCCAGCGCACCCATTCCCTCTTAAGGGCGAATGAGCCCGATCGCGGGTCTCCAAACCAAAGTGCCCCTGAGTTAATCCAATGGAAAACATTATATTCTCTAAGCCAGATTTCTCCTGTTGTATTAAATTTTTTAACAAACGGTTGATAAATGTAGCTGATTTACAGGTCTCTATAATACCACAAATTGGATAGAATATTTATTTAATTTTCAATAAATAATTGTACACAAAATATTCAATTCAGAGTGAAGTTAATTTGAATATAACATTGTTGCTAGCTTCAAATGCCATTATTTCAAATCACAGATTTTCAGCCTTTAGATACACTTTTTAGGACTCCTATTAAATGTATCTTAAAAAATTGTATTACCTAAATAAAATAACACTTCTTCAATAAATACGGTAGACCTTAAATTTGATGATTTATCATTTAAAATGTTTAATTAATTCATTCAAAATAGTCTGGTCATGTATTAAATTTGAAAATCTCATATTTTTGCCTCCTTCTTATTATTGTAGAAATTGTTTTTTTTATATTTGTTAGACATGCAAATCTATAATAATAAAAATGAAGTTTTGTATGTGTGTGTGTGTCTTATAGATTCATAAACTAGACATTTGTTTGGCTCGCAACTTGGCACAAATGCGTAGTTCATACTTAGATTATGATTTTTGAACTTTCAGGTTTCAAAATGTTCTATTTTTAGAGAAAATTCGAATTTTCTGAAAAAAAATACACCGCTTTGGCTCAAATCGATCTTTTTTTTACTTTCCTGATGCCATCGGGTTGAAAAAATTAAATAAAACTTTTAACGAAAACATTTAAAATTGAAAATTTTTATTTTATTCTTTTGCCATTAACTTCAAAAAATAAATTCATTATTTGAAAAATAATTGACATGTTTCAAGTGACGTAATTCCGCCAGTCTCCATTCCTGGATTTTATTGTGGGTTTATTTGATGATTTTTTCATTGCTTTTTCTTTGACTGCATGTATGCATATTTAAGCAATAAATGTATAGTTAAGCTATTATGAACTATGATAGTTAATAAAGGCCATCGCACTAGAGCTGCATATTAGTGTTTTATGTCTTTATTTTTTCGCCAAATACGTTGCCAAACTCGCCAAATTATTAGCTAAAACTCGCCAAATGGGCAATATCTTTTATAAATAATTTATAAGCTGGTCGGTTGTTCGAAGGTCATTGTGTTAGAGCTACTGTATAATGGGTGTGTTTGTATCTATATCTATTTTCTCGCCAAAGTTTTTCCCAAAACGCGCCAAATGAGCTAAAAAATTTTATGTATTTATGAGGGAATTGTGATGACATTTATGAGTGCATTTTATAGCGTATTTTTCATTTTGTAATTTTAAGGCAATGAAACGGGATTTTATACTTTATAACGAGCGGGAACAATAACATAAGTAAATGATCCTGTAACAAGTTATATGGTACACATATTTGGAATGATTTGATATTTTTTTTAATCCGTGCGCAGAACGGGTATAAATTTGCTAGTAAGAGAATAAAAAATTAAAAGCTTAAAATTTTTTTTGAAAAAAAAGTGTATCTAAAGGCTGAAAATTAGTTGATTTAATTTGAAATAATGACATTTGAAGCTGTCAACAAAGTTATATCGATATTAACTACCATTAACGAAATTGCTTTTTTTTAATTGCATTAAATTCCAACTACTACGCAATAGATATTTTAGATACGTCGTGGTGGCGACACCTTGTGAACCTAACCAATAACAAAAGTCAGTCACACACTAATATCAAAAGTCCGTAAAAGTAGTTACTCAAATTGTAGTGCTGCCATCTATTGGCAAAACTTAACCAAAAACACTTGTCTTCGAGGAAAAACCTAACCCCAGTCTGTGACTTAACTTGACCGGAAAGTTTGCTTTAACGCATGCCATTGCTTACGGCCCCCTGGTTGAAATGGGCACCTCTGAGATTGATTTTAATAAATAATTAAATAATCGATGCTTTGTCAAACAAAAAAAAACAGAAACGGGGAAATTCCAAAAAAATGTCAACTTCGATAAAATAAAAAAAATTGCAATTTTTTGTAATTTTTACAAAATAAGTTTAAAAATATATTCCAAGTCGTCAAATTATGGTTTAAGAAAGCAGGACGATAAAGGACATGTATTCACATTTCCCTAAAAAGAAAATCGATGCCTAGTGGACAAAAAAGATTGGTTGGCTCTGCCAATTCAAGCAGCATTTCAACGAGTTGGAAATCGTCCTCGATACGTGTTTAAAAGACCTTTCACATTTGAATAAATGTATAAATGTAATATTTAATATCTTATGAGTATTCTCGATAATAAAAAATATTAAATTTTATTACTTTACACACTTTTATTTTAATATAAAATTTATGAAACTTTTAGTCATTCCGTCACGTCAAATGACATTTAATAACTTGAACCATGTTACAGGTAGGTTGCTCTAAATTATAATTTTATAGCTTATATATCATATTTAATATATGCATTAGTTTAAAAACTCAATGTATTGTTAATTGTTTCTATTTTTAAGTAACAGGATGCAGTCGTGGTTGCAAAAATGTCATTCCGTCACACAAAAAGAAGTTAGTCAAAAATGAAATAATAAAATACTAAAAAAAAAATTTAAACTTTTTTATTATCTTTTAATCATTTACAGTAATATATAAACTGAAAACAATTTTTCTTTAAAAATAGCTTCGTGGTAATTGTTTTACTTTAATTCTACAATTCAAAATGTCATTCTGTCACGTATGGAATTGCCCAACGGTTAATTTAAAATGCCATTCATCTCATTGCGGTACATATGCATGGGTCGTTGTAGAATTCACTATATAACTTCACTTTATAATTTGATGAATAGTTACTTTTCTATTGTGAGCTAGAATGTTTAAGCTTTCCAAAAACACCGAAGCAGCTATCGAACATTTATTAATGTATAAAAGACGACAAGGTTCAAGCAATTTTGAGGTCTACAATTCTCATAAATCATAAACTTTAGTCATTTGCGTTGGAATAATTTGCGAGAAATAGATATACTACCCACACCATTATATACTCTAACCAATGACCTTCGAACAACGACACTTATAAATTATTTATAAGAAATTGCCTATTTGGCGAATTTTAGTAATAATTGGCGATTGGCAAGATTGGCGAAAATAAAGACGTAAACACTAATAGCTCTGATGCGATGCCTTTATAGACCACATAGTTCAGTTTTAGCTGTAACTATACATTTATGCTTAAATATGCATACTGCAGTCACAGAAAAAGTTAAAAGTCAAAAGTTAGAATGGATTATTAGTACCAACTGAAGAAATGGGAGCAGACATTTTAACTAAGCCCTTAAGTCCTTCAAATCATCTCAGTGTTTGGAAGTGATTGGCGTTGGAGACGTGAAACAAAATTGTGAAAAATGACTTGACATTGTGGGGGAGTGTTAAAATATGGAAATATTTTATATTGCGATGTCACGTCATTTTATTTTAGCGCGCGATGTCGTCTCATGCTGAGCACGAGCGGCATCGTATAATTTGTAAAGATTGATCATGTTGGTCATTCTATAGTTTTTCCATCGATTGTAGTTTGGATATCTTTTGTTTCTATCGTTTAATAATGTTCTTCTTTTTATGTCTTCTGCAAAGTCCACTATTCACTCTGCAAACTTAACATAATTAATCACAAAAAAATGACAGAGCTTGTTTGTTTATTCATAGCACACAAAAATTGTGTACTTTTACCGCTCAAAACATCAAATTCCACTAAATTGAAGTGATACAAATGTTAAACGCTATTTTTTTCAAAATTACCTGAAAAATCTACCTCTAAACAAATAACGGTTTGAAAAATATGTTTGTTTAAACAAAGAATTTATGCGTAAGACTTTTTTCGGAAGTGTTATACATTTTGCCCAGAACCTTTCTACCTCCCGCTATGTAATACCCATTCTAACTATTCTTTTTGTTTACAATGAATACCATACAATAATTTTGACATTCACCAAGAGCTCAGATTCAGTGTAATCTGAGCGTCAAAACTGGTAGCGAGAGTCGCCTATATGGTGCCACAAAAGAATGTTTGTTATGGGGAATATGCCGAGTCTGCAAAGGCTTAACTGCCAATAGCAGCCAGAGCCTGATTTTCAACAGGGCAAACGGGGCACATGCCCAGTCCCCCCCCTTTAAGGAGGTCCCCAAATTTTCATAATGAGCATTTATGCTCATTAACTGCCTTCAAACTTAATTTTTTATTATGCAGTATGCAAAAAAATTAAATCCACGAAAAAAAGTTGACTATGAAATTGTGTTTAAACTCAGAATTAATCAATGCACAAAAAATATTTATTTTGGGTTGATTAAGCATGCTTTCCAAGCAAATTACTTCGGCTATTTTTTTTTAGTAAACACTGAAAAATAGAAAAATGCACACGATTATTTTATAGAGGTATATTTGGGGGCCCCCAAATTTGCTTGTGCTCTTGGCCCCTAAAGTTATAAGTCGGTCCCTTAGCAGCCCCGTTAGGACAAAAAACCTTTTTGTGAAATGCCAATAATATTCAAAACTTCAATTCGTTTCCAGGATGCACGATTTTGACGACAACAAGAAATTAGACGGTCATGAGTTACTCGCCGCCATGTCGCACGCTCTGGAGCACCATTCACCTGATGACGCCCCCATGAAATTCGACGAGAAAATGTGTGAGTACAGCGTGGTTGTAATGGAAGTTTTGATTTAAAAGGGCTGTAAAATAGAGCAACTTAATATCGGGTTGTGGTAAAGGGTTCAGACACGACAAGTCGAAATGGGGGTTCCGTGCCCGAGGTAAATTAGTTCTTTGTTGGTCAATCACAGTATTGAGCTGTTCCACATGACGTGGGAGTCTTCAAGGAAGCGGTGCATTCTGGGTCATATTCTGATTCAAAACAAATGTTGTTGTATTTCTTCGATTTATTTACGATTGTTCGATTTTGTAGCATTATAATGCAGTAAAAAATCTAATAAAAAAAGCGAAATATTTTGTTTCCGTTTTCCTTTGGATTTAATTAATCAAAAAGCTCCGGAGAAAACTAAATGAACAAGTTCGATTCCTGCCTTCGCCCCGGGTGTACTTTCTCTCTGTGTCAGTAAAAATTCTGTCTGTGTCTGTCTTACTTGACGAAGGTTTATAAGCGTGTCTCTGATCAAGCAAACAAACCGGAAAATACATGTACCAACCTACCTACCTATTAATCTTATAAAAACTAAATATATGTCGAAAAGCATAAAATTGAGCTGACCCGGCGGGCGGCGCAACGGTTAGGGAGCTAGCTTTGGAGCCTTGAGGTTCGGGTTCGAATCCGTAAGGCATGGATGTTTGTGTTGTCGAGTATTGCGGATACGTGCTCGTTAATCTGTGGCCGAAAGTCTGTGGGCGTCATTGCGCAGTTCTCACGGGTACAGGTCCCTGAGACTATTTCCTCCTCAGGTACATGTCTAAATTTGGAGGTGCGATAGATGGCAGCTATGTCATTATGTGTGTGTATGTCGTGTCCGTCTCTTGACGATGTTATAACGGTCTTGTGACCAAGCACACAAGCCTGAAAATATATGTCTGCCAACCAACCAAGCATAAAATTGATAAAACCCAAGTGTAACCGGAACGCTATGCGACCAATAATATTTGTTGGTCCTTCAAGGAGTTGTTAAATCCCTGAAGGGGGAAATTACGAAGTGTGGTACAGCTCTATTAGTGTGACGCAATTTGGATGGGATAGTCTTGATCCTAAACAAATTTTGTTTAGATCCAAATTCACTGTCAACAACCAATAAGGGTTGGCGAAATATCCTCCACCTCAACCCTCCTGCTAAAGTGACGTCACCAATAATAGTTTGTATAATGTATATACAGGGTGTTTCAAAATTGACCGGAAATGGAAAGGATGCAATTCCGAAATATTTACCCGGCCCCCGCCATTAAAAAACGGCTAAATAATTGGCCGCACTTTCGGTCGTGCATGGAAGCTTGCACTTGAGCTACACAAGAATGTAGTACTTTTAGTTTGGTTTGGTTGAATTTACATCTTGTTAAAATTACAGGTTCAACAAGTTTTCAACACATATCTTTTTTAGGAGGCTGTTCATTTCGATATGTTGCATTATTGTTACAAAACTTGATGTTGACCATCAGTCGATACATAACAATTATTGTAATTTGCTTATTTATATTAATAAAAAAAAGGACAGAAAATTAGTAAACAGCACACGCTTTCAGCAGAAAGGCGACGTACATAATGGCGATCTCACAGTCTGCGTTATTTTATTAATCTCTCAAATCACGTATAAATACAGTTATACAAATACATGTATATCAGTTGTTAAAAATTTCAAAAACATGTCCACCAGAAATATGACTGTTATCTTGTCCCAACACATACACATTTCGACAAACTGTACATTTCCATTGCGAAATGTTTAGTGTTTATTGAATTTTCATATATCCTACTCAAATTTGAAACACACCAAATCATTTAAATTGAAATCCAAACACAAAAATTCCATTTTAGTAGTTACTAATCATTTTTAGTAGTTTTAGAAACTGTGATGTAACAGAATCTGCAACTGTAAAATTACTAGGCGATATGTTAATTCAACCAAACCAAACTCAAAACGAATGCATCACTTCGTCAACGCATTCTTGTGCTGCCCTAGTTCAAGGGTGCAACCACAACCAAAATGCGTGACCAATTGGCTGGTGTACTAGGGTTAGGTTGGTTGGTTTCGGTGACCATTATATTTCAGGTTTGTGATGTGGTCAGCGCGTTATAAACCTTCGTACGTAAGACCAGACCACAGAAAAACACACCCATAGTTGGCCATCCTAATTTTTAACCGAGGCCAATAAGGATCCCAGAATGGTTCGCACCCCCTCCTGGTAAGGTAAGGTGATGCTAAGGAACGCCGGCTGCCTTTTCTAGCTTTGGAGTTTAAACAGCCATTAACGCTCGTATTTTAGAAGCCTGGTCAAGTGCGAGTCGACACCTGACGGCACTTAACGGAACTTCGAGCGAATCGTACGTAACCCGTACGGACTTCGGATCACAGATTTTACGAGCAACGTCTGTCCCTGTGTACTCGGGCCATCGTGAGAGGATTTTTCACTATTTCAACGATCATTTTAGGATACTGTCATAGTATTCGAACCTCCGCACTCTGAAAGTTGAATCTTAGGCTGATGCCCTAACCTCGCCACGGACGCCATGTGTACTAGTTTTGAGGGGTTGGGAAGATATTTCGGAATTGCATCCTTTCAATTTCCGGCCAAGTTTGAAACACCCTGTAGAAAGTTTATGTACTCTTAAGCTTGCGTCTTAGAATCTCCAAATTGAAAGATTTTATGAGAAAATGTGTAGCTGCTGAGTAATAGAGTTATCAAAAATCTAATCATATTATGTTTTTGCTCTATAAGCATATTATACTAAAACACATCTAACTAAAAATGCTTGATGAGATGATTCACGAAGGAAACAAAGTAAATTATTGGCGCAAATAGGCTTGATGAAACCGCGTGTTAAATTTTTACCAACAAATAAAAGTAGTAATCAGTTGTGCGTTTAACATTTAACAGGCTAATGACCTTGGTGAATGTTGTGGGTTGCCAGGTTGCCGTTTCGCAAATGTTGTCACGCTTCTGTCTACGTAGACTTTAAACTGGGCTCCCCGTTTACATTGTATGATTGAATTCTAAAAATAATGAAACAATTGCCAGACCAGATGTAGTTTTATTTACGAACATGACTTGTCATAGTCTGCGGACACAAATTTTTAACAAATATTTTTTATTTTTTCAACGTTAGTAAGTAGATAAAATATACATTATCTTAAATTAATTAAAGTAGAAGCATAACTTTTCTTTATGTGCCAGATATCTTGCGGGGACATGGTTTTGTGCGTTTTATGAAGATTGACCCATTTATAAATTATTCCAGATTTTATACTTTTTAACCCTTTCAGTCCCAGTGATGCCATTTGGCATCATCATTTTTCTGATCATAATTTTAAAAAAATAATAGGGCTGACATCTATTGGGATTAATAAAAAATATTTTCTAATAAAAAAAGTTTGAAGAATCGAATGATGTGCTTTTTGATATCATAAATGGCTATAGACGATCAGAATTTTTTTTCTAAAATAATGATGCCAATTGTCATTGGGACTGAAAGGGTTAAATTGTTTCTGTATTTTTTTATGGAGCAACTATTCACTGTTAAAAATTTTGTGCTTGGTTTCACCATGATATTGGTTCCTTGTAGCTACAACGGCTGAATGGTGAAAGTTTCACCATATTTTTGGTATTTGGTTGAACCATTTCTCAGGTTATTGTTTCCAAATCCAGAAAAATGGTTCAACCAAACACCAAAAAAAGGTGAAACATTTCACCATTCAGCCGTTGCAGCTACTAGGAACAATATCATGGTGAAACCTAGCACCAAATTTTTAACAGTGTTATCATTGTATTTCCTCTTATTTTCAGTCATTGTGGATAGCTTCTTTGCCTACGACGATAACAACGATGGATACATCAGTTACCCAGAACTGAGAAAACACTTATCTGGGGATGACCTCGGACAACCTCCTATTCCTATGTGAACAAAGATAGAAATACTCCAGAAAATAATCTGTATTTTAGAGAAATTGCCTTTTATACACGTAAAATATTTATAATAAAACTCTTTCTTAAGCTAAAGACGTTTCTCGTGTGTTAATCTAGTTTTAGGAAATTATCTTTTCATGCTTGAAATGTTTTAAATATAAAGTTATTTAGATTAACCCTTATTCTCATGATCATCAATTTTTTTGATTTTTTTTAATTTTCAATTTTTTTTCTGTTTTTTTACAACTAAAATAAAGATTATTTAGTGTCATAACCTATCAAAAATAATTAGTGCAGTAATTAATTAGACTTTATAAAAATGCTACTGCATGAGATTGGGGTCAATGGTTCATGGAGCTTGTTGTTGTATTTGTGTTAACTGATAAAGGCAGTATAAGTAAAAAAAAAATATGCAACGTACAAATATTACTTTAATGAAATTTGGAATGTAGCCTAAACTCATTTTTTTGCTTCAAAATGACGTATCCCACTTGTTTGTGAGACTTGCTGTTCGTTCTGTGAAAGTGGTTGACAGACAGACGGACGGGCGGACTGAACGATTATAAAACCTTCCACTTTTTAAATTATAAACGTAGTGAGGAAGCTAAAAATTTTCAACTGTAAGCGACAACTGATCATGTCAATAACTACCCTAATTTCATGAAGTAGCATATATGCAACCTTCAGTTTTTATAGCTTGTATTTTTCCAAAAAAAGTGGTAATCAAACAGTAATTTTTTAAAACTACAGAACATAAGAAATGTGAAAAATATTTTTTAAAGTAAAAAGAAATTAATATGAACAAGAAGTTCATAAAGAACTAAAATAGCCTACTTTCCTGTTACTTAAATACTTACTGAAGTTCTAATCGGGAAAAAAACTAGGTTCCTAAAGTAAATATCATCAACAGCCGTTTTCTACACTAGATTTATACACATTAGAAAAAAAAATCGAAACACAGCACCCAGCTATAATTTAAACTTCTAAAAGCCAAAATCAACTATTTTCCTTAATATTCGTTCGCAAATTAATTAAATATTATTTATCATCTGCTCGTGATTTATTTGTAGTTCGAAGAATAAATATTTATTAATAACAAAAGTAATGAAACTACTCCGAACTGCATTAAAAAACAAGAAATGTAAATTAAAACTAAGCATAATTGCATGCAAAAGTATGCCTTGCCGCTTTCTTGGTAGATAATTAATGAATAATCAAAGAATCAAATTGTTCTACATTTTATGACGTCATTCCAAACTGATTCATGAAAATATTATTTTGCTTCAAATATGTTTAAATAAAGTATCTCATGCCATTGTTGATTTGGCAACAGTGATTTAAATGACTCAAAATTGAATTTCAATGCTAATTCAATGGGAAATTCGCCGACAGATAGTAGATTTATGTCTGTCCGGACGTACAGACAGACGGACAAAAAGTATGAAAGTTGGGTATCTGAGGTTATAGCTTTCTAACAAAAAAGAATTTTTAAGATCCGATGGATAGAACCGATTTTGGAAGGGGAGTACGGACAGACAGACGGAAAGACAGACAGACATACGAACAGACAGACAGATGGACATCAATCGCATTTCAATACCTACAGTGATTTGAATGAATCAAAATTGAATTTCAATGCTAATTCAATGGGAAATTCGCCGACAGATAGTAGATTTATGTCCGTCCGGCCGTACAGACAGACGGACAAAAAGTATGAAAGTTGGGTATCTGAGGTCATAGCTTTCTAACAAAAAAAGAATTTTTAAGATCCGATGATTAGAACCGATTTTGGAAGGGGGGTACAGACAGACAGACAACGGACAGACAGATGGACAGACAGACGGACAGACATACGAACAGACAGACATACGAACAGACAGACAGATGGACATCAACCGCATTTCAATACCTACAGTGATTTAAATGACTCAAAATTGAATTTCAATGCTAATTCAATGGGAAATTCGCCGACAGATAGTAGATTTATGTCCGTCCGACGTACAGACAGACGGACAAAAAGTATGAAAGTTGGGTATCTGAGGTTATAGCTTTCTAACAAAAAAGAATTTTTAAGATCCGATGATTAGAACCGATTTTTGAAGGGGGGTACGGACAGACGGACAGACGGACATCGACCGCATGTCAATACCTACTTTTTCATTTTTTTAAACTTTCCTTGTACAGACGACGAGACATGATGCACAAACACAACAACCCAAGAAGTTACCTTCCTCTAAAACAAAAATAATTTGAACTTTGTAAATTTTTTCACTCTGAACGAAGCTTCTATACTGTTCTTCTAACAAATAACAATGCAACATACTCGCTGACGTCACTTAACAAACAGAAAGTAGGGGAAAACCCCAGGTAGCATATATGCTACTTTATAAGAATAAGGGTTAAGAGTATTGAGTATTATTGCATATAAATACTCTTTATATAGTGTATTTGAATAACTACACTACTCAAAACAATTAGGGAGCACTTTGCGTTTTTTAGTTAACCCTTTCCAGTCCTACCTTTTTTCTTTTTATTCTAAAAATCTAAAATTTGTGAAATAGATTCATTATGCATCTAGAATGAATTGGTATAAAACAGGGAAAATATATTAATTTTTTTAACTAAAATTTAAGGGGGAAAAATTAGAATCATAACTTTTGAATTAATTATAACAACGATTTTTTGACAACTTTATTTGTTAAAAAAAAGTTAAAATCAATTTTTAAACATCTAAGAAAGCAAGCTTTATGAATTTAGGGTCAATTTATTTCAAATTTGTTTTTTCAGAGTGATTTTTATTTTTCCATGTTTTTCATATTTTCATATAATTAAAACAAATTTTATTTAATTCTTCAAAAGACATGATTTTTCCATCTAACGATAAATAAGTGCGAGCTTAACTTAGAGAGAAAAAAAATATCAAGCTGATGATTCCATATGGAATCATTGGGAATGGAATGGTTTAAACCATGTGCTTCCTAATTGTTTTTCAGCACTTTAGTATAGTTATGCACTTTCAAAAAACTGTTAATTCATTTTTGATTTCATATTTAAGGTCCGCTAGGAGACATATATTTTTTTTTTGCATTTTGTCTTGCAATTTGTGTCCTTTAAGCATTCATGGGAAAAGAAACATTCGAAGATAAAACAAAGTATAATGTAGCACACTGAGTCAGAACATTTCACGTTTTTGAGTTTCAAGTAAACTGTACGACAATTACTTCCACCACTAAAAATTTCATTTAAATATTTAGGGTTTTTTGCTAAAAATATCCTAGACAGTACTAAAGTGTTAGCAACATTTTCGAAAAATTGTCTAAGAAAAAAAAAAGGTTTGTTAAAATTTGTAAAGAAAATATTGAAGTAATGAAGAGTGTAATGAATACTACAAGAAGTAACTAAAGACTGCTCATGGGTAATGCAAAAAAGAACAATTAAACAACAACAAAAATGAGCATGCATCAGGTCTTGAGTAGCAACCGAAATGCTCAACGAACATAAATTCTTTGTCGAGACCCAACTGGTGAATCAATGTCACTTGGGAACAGAGCACCAATCGGAGCACCGATCGAAGTAAGTGTGGCGGTTACCACACGCGCAACCTCAATATATCATCCTCTTCCTAGAGGGCGCAGATTTATCTCTGCGTTCCTACCACTATTCTAAATAACAACGAGAGCAGTAGTATAAAAGCCTAGGTAACTCATCTCCACCTTGAGGATTCTTTTGGTAGACTGTGGGTTACTGAGGCTGCTACATAAGGATAAGAATGAAAGCTGTAGGAACTAGGTCTCCTGAGACAATAAGTCAATTGCATTGAATATTGCATATAACTTTAATCAGTAAAGAAACATAAAGGCACCTAAATATTGGACACCACTATTTTGATCAGAAGTGCAAGAAAAAACACGACCGAAGTAAAAAAAAGCAGAATTTAAACAAATCTTTAGTTACTGTTGTTAACGTTCAAAATTGAAAAGGGTTTCAATTCACACTGTTCAACGGTACCAAGACGTTATTTGACGCTCTTGAAAAGACACATGTTAGGTGACACTAAATTGATGATAAAACGTAAACCATATAATAGGTGGATGTTTCACCCTTCTTCTGATTTTTTTGGTGTAGGGCCTGATCTACCAAAAGGCTTGTTAGGACCGAGCCTAGGGCCCTTAACCTTTTGGGGGCCCCTAAATATTAGTTTCTAGTATGCTAAATGCTGTTGATTACCAGAATTTCTGTAACTTAAATTTTTTTTAAGACTCCACTTTGTTAGCCTACTTTTCTTTTTTTAATTCGAAAGAATTAAAAAAATGAAAAAAGTAGGTATTGACATGCGGTTGATGTCCGTCTGTCTGTCTGTTCGAATTCTTTTTTTGTTAGAAAGCTATGATCTCAGAGACCCAACTTTCATACTTTTTGTCCGCTTATTGTCTGTACGTCCGGATGGACATAAATCTACTATCTGTCGGTGAATTTCCCATTGAATTAACATTGGAATTCAATTTTGAGTCATTTAAATCACTGTTGCCAAATCAACAATGACATGAGAAACTTTATTTATTTAAAAATATTTGAAGCAATATAATTTTTTTCATGAACCAGTTTGGAATGACGTCATAAAATGTAGCACAATGTGATTCTTTGATTGTTCATTTATTGTTTACCAAGAAAGCGGCAAGGCATATTTTTTTGCATACAATTATGCTTAGCTTTAATTTACATTTCGTACTTTTTTACTGCAGTTTGGAGTAGAACTTTTGTTATTAATAAATATTTAATTATTCTTCGAACTACAAATAAATCGAGCAGACGATAAATAATATTAATTTAATTTGCGAAAGAATATTAAGGAAAAGAGTTGATTTTGGCTTTTAGAAGTATATGTTATAGCTGGATGCTGTGTTTAGTGATTTTTTTCCTAATGTGTATAAATTTAGTGTAGAAACGGTTGTTGATGATATTTACTGTTAAGAACCTAGTTGTTTCCCGATTAGAATTTCAGTAAGTATTTAAGTAACAAGAATGTAGGCTATTTTAGTTCTTTAAGAACTTCTTGTTTTTAGATTGACTTTGACTAAGACATTGACCTAAAGTGATTGGTTCGATCGATATTATAAGAAAGCAGATGAAATGTTAGCAAAAAATAAGATACATGGACCAACTAGCACCATCAGGCTCTGGGTGTTAGTCTCCTTGAATCTTGAGATTTGGATTCATGACATGCTGCCACCGTTTTTACGAAGTAACATTTCCCCAATTGTTTACCATATGGGTTGGGCCGTAGGGAGCCTAGTTTGTCAGCGTCTCGGTCTCGAGATCGGAAGGTCCCGCGATCGAGTCCCGGTACTACTGAAGACCTACCGAGTATTTGCGGAGTACGTGCTCGTTAAATCTGTTGGGTCCGAAAGTCCTGTGGTCGGTCATTGCGCAGTTTACCACGGGTACAGGTCCCTGGAGACTATTTCCCTCCCCTTCAGGGACATGCCTAAGTTGTGGAGGTGGTGATAGATGGCAGCATCTGTCTTGTATGTGTGTGTATGTCGTGTCCGTCCTTCTTGACGAAGGTTTATAAGTGGGACTTTGTGACCAAGCACACAAGCCTTAAAATATATGTCAACCAACCAACCTTTACCATGTGGGTATTTTTTTTTCTGGATTCACCACAGTGTTAGTTCTCTTGTCCATCGAAAAAAAAAGATAGCCGTCTAATGTTTTAACAAAAAAAAAAGACAAATGGCTCTTTTCTATTCAGGTATGACTATTTTTGTGTTTATTATTTTTTTTTTAAAGTTCGTATATTTTTAACTAGCTACTGTTTCAACATTTCGATTCAACGTATGAAAAGAAACTCTAGTTCCTTTGGTTTACAAGGAGTTTGTAAACAGGAAACATGCAACATCCGAACTTTCCTGTCTATTCTTTGATACAGCAAAATACTATTCTTATTTTCCTTTTACCTATTCAGGAACATGGTTAATTGATCCGGTGGTTGACTGCACCTCCTCCTTGACTTTATGACAGCCTTCATATTCACAGTTGGGAACAAAAAGCCGCTGAGTGCAATTTACTATACTCGAGGCACAAAGCACATATTCACAGACTTGATTTGAAAAGTTTGTAAATGCTATTTAAATAATAAAGACTTAACATTTTAAGTTGTTAGTGGGTCTTGCAGAAACACTGTAAAGAAATCTGTTAATTTTACAGAAAAAAATATTTATAGAAAAATCGGTTAGACCGAGGCTAGTTTTCCGATGATATTTTCTTTTTGGCTGCATATTTTTTACGTTAATATTTTTGAGATGGGAAATTGAGGCAATTTTGAGGCATTTTGAGGAAAACAGTATATCAATGGGTTTTTTAGACTCTTAGTTAAAAACTAGGTTTTTTACTTTTTCAAAAAATAAGTAGATTTTTTGCCAGAAAGTGGTTTTAAATGCAAGCACGCTGAGCTGGAAAACGTGCGACGTATACGTGGTACATTTTCTCAGACTACTAAAAATTGAGAGGCAAATTTGTCATCTCTTGTTAAAAAGATTCAACAAACTTGAAAAGAATTTAATTATTCTTTATGTATATTTTATTGTAAACTAAAATATCCCAAAAGAGTCTACACAGAATATGGGAAAACATTATAAAAAAAGCCGTTTAAGTACACGAAACTTTATTTTAAAATTTCTATAAAGTTATATCAACTGGATCACTTTGAACTCAAGCAAATTAGATAAATTTCCCTTCTGCGTTACCATAGTTTGGTGCTTTTGGAGCTACGTATATTACTTCGGAAAAGTAAGAGTTCTGTCATTTTTTTATTATACTGTATCGTCAATTTATGATCTAAAACAACTCCTTTTTCGTTTAGACACATGTATAGTTAGAATACTTTACTTACTTACTTACTTATCCTCTTCGTGCCAAGTGGCACATAAGGCTCGACACCTAGTTTGCCAACTCCGCCGATCGGCTGCGGTAGCTCTTGCTTCTGACCATGACGTCCACCCCGCCTGATTCCTCTCTTCTTCCACCATCCTTCTCCATGTTAGTTTAGGTCTCCCTCTTTTTCTTTTTCCCTCTGGTGCCCATTGCAATGCCACTGGTGGGATCTTTGTTTGCGGCATTCGCAGCACATGTCCGATCCACCTCCATCTTCTTCTCTTAATGTTGTTAGTTATTGGTTCAAGTTGTGTTTTTTTGAATAGTTCTGCATTTGATATGGTTTGTGGCCAATAAATTTTTAAAATTTTTCTAAGGCATTTATTTTGCCAGCTATTTACCCTTTTCTCTTGTTGCTTAGTTAATTTCCATGTTTCTGTTCCGTATAGAAGTACACTTTTGACCATAGCATTAAATATATTGATTTTCGTTTTAAACAGTAAACTGCTTGACTGCCATACTCTATTTAGATTTTTAAAACAGTTTTGTGCTTTTACGATTCTTAAATTTATTTCAGCGTCAGTTCCTCCTTTCCCATCAACCAAAGTCCCAAGGTAGGTGAACCTTTCAACATCTTCAATTTGACCGTTTTCTATTTCAACCAAACGTTCTGATTTTGCATTTATTCTCATTGTTTTCGTTTTGTCCTTGTTTATTTTTAATCCAACCATTTCTGCATATTTTTCAAAAACTTTTGTTTTGCATTGTAAATCATCAAATTTGCTAGCAAATAACACAATATCATCAGCAAAGTCAAGGTCCTCCAAAGCTGTGGTGAAGTTCCACCTTATTCCTCTCTTTGCATCTTTAATTGTATTTCTCATAATCCAGTCTATTATAATTATAAACAGTAAGCCTGACATGACGCATCCTTGTTTTACGCCAGTTTCAATGTTAAACGGTTCTGTTAAGTTTCCATTTACTTCTACGCAACAATTTGAGTCCCTGTATAGTTCTTTGATAATGTTTATATACTTCATAGGAATTCTGTATAGTTCTAAAATTTTCCACAACATCTCTCTATTTACCGAGTCGAATGCCTTTTGGAAATCGATGAAGTTCATGTACAAAGCTGTGTTGAATTCATAGCTTTGTTCAATTATATTTTTTAGAGTAAATATTTGTTGAGTCGTTCCTGCTCCTCTTCTAAAACCTGCCTGTTCCTCACGCAGGACACTGTCGATGTCGTTTTTTTAACCTATTAATTATGACTCTTCCGAAAACTTTTGCAGGGATCGACATTAAGCTAATTCCTCTGTAGTTGTCACAGACAGAGAGATCTCCCTTTTTAGGAATTTTCACAATTATTGATTCCCTCCAATTGTCTGGCACTCTTTCTTTTTCCCAGATCAAATTAAATAGTGGTAGTAGTCGTCTAGCTGATACATCAACATCTACCTTTAACATCTCCGCTGCGAATTGATCGTAGAAGCGTTCTTTGTCTTCTTCTTCTGCATCGTTGGTTGGAGCGTAGACCTGAATAATTGTCATTTTGACAAATCTCGAGAAAAATCTCGCTTTAATTATTCTTTCGTTCACCGGCTCCCATCCAATCAAACTAGCAAAAAATAAGATACATGGGCCAACTAGCACCATCAGGCTCTGGGTGTTAGTCTCCTTGAATCTTGAGATTTGGATTCATGACATGCTGCCACCGTTTTTACGAAGTAACATTTCCCCAATTGTTTACCATATGGGTTGGGCCGTGGGGAGCCTAGTGGTCAGCGTCTCGGTCTCGAGATCGGAAGGTCCCGCGATCGAGTCCCGGTACTACTGAAGACCTACCGATTATTTGCGGAGTACGTGCTCGTTAAATCTGTTGGGTCCGAAAGTCCTGTGGTCCGTCATTGCGCAGTTTACCACGGGTACAGGTCCCTGGAGACTATTTCCCTCCCCTTCAGGGACATGCCTAAGTTGTGGAGGTGGTGATAGATGGCAGCATCTGTCTTGTATGTGTGTGTATGTCGTGTCCGTCCTTCTTGACGAAGGTTTATAAGCGGGTCTTTGTGACCAAGCACACAAGCCTTAAAATATATGTCAACCAACCAACCTTTACCATGTGGGTATTTTTTTTCTGGATTCACCACAGTGTTAGTTCTCTTGTCCATCGAAAAAAAAGATAGCTGTCTAATGTTTTAACAAAAAAAAAGACAAATGGCTCTTTTCTATTCAGGTATGACTATTTTTGTGTTTATTATTTTTTTTTTAAAGTTCGTATATTTTTAACTAGCTACTGTTTCAACATTTCGATTCAACGTATGAAAAGAAACTCTAGTTCCTTTGGTTTACAAGGAGTTTGTAAACAGGAAACATGCAACATCCGAACTTTCCTGTCTATTCTTTGATACAGCAAAATACTATTCTTATTTTCCTTTTACCTATTCAGGAACATGGTTAATTGATCCGGTGGTTGACTGCACCTCCTCCTTGACTTTATGACAGCCTTCATATTCACAGTTGGGAACAAAAAGCCGCTGAGTGCAATTTACTGTACTCGAGGCACAAAGCACATGTTCACAGACTTGATTTGAAAAGTTTGTAAATGCTATTTAAATAATAAAGACTTAACATTTTAACGTTGTTAGTGGGTCTTGCAGAAACACTGTAAAGAAATCTGTTAATTTTACAGAAAAAAATATTTATAGAAAAATCGGTTAGACCGAGGCTAGTTTTCCATGATATTTTCTTTTTGGCTGCATATTTTTTACGTTAATATTTTTGAGGAAATTTTGAGGAAATTGAGGCAATTTTGAGGCATTTTGAGGAAAACAGTATATCAATGGGTTTTTTAGACTCTTAGTTAAAAACTAGGTTTTTTACTTTTTCAAAAAATAAGTAGATTTTTTGCCAGAAAGTGGTTTTAAATGCAAGCACGCTGAGCTGGAAAACATGCGACGTATACGTGGTACATTTTCTCAGACTACTAAAAATTGAGAGGGCAAATTTGTCATCTCTTGTTAAAAAGATTCAACAAACTTGAAAAGAATTTAATTATTCTTTATGTATATTTTATTGTAAACTAAAATATCCCAAAAGAGTCTACACAGAATATGGGAAAACATTATAAAAAAAGCCGTTTAAGTACACGAAACTTTATTTTAAAATTTCTATAAAGTTATATCAACTGGATCACTTTGAACTCAAGCAAATTAGATAAATTTCCCTTCTGCGTTACCATAGTTTGGTGCTTTTGGAGCTACGTATATTACTTCGGAAAAGTAAGAGTTCTGTCATTTTTTTTATTATACTGTATCGTCAATTTATGATCTAAAACAACTCCTTTTTCGTTTAGACACATGTATAGTTAGAATACTTGGTCTTTTATAAAACAAATGATTAAATATTTTTTTAAATATACAGCTTAGTTTATAAAAGTTGAAGCAGGTTTTTTACAAGGCATTGTTGGAATTCTTTCCTCGTAGAATTTTGGAAAACCTGCCCGGCGCCACACCAAGTTTTTAGAATGTAGTAATCTTAGACAATGGTTTGCAGCACACCAGTGATACCGATTACTAACTTAATTATTAACAAACTGAAAACTTAAGGGGACAGGGAAAAAAACGAAGCTTCAAAATATCAAATTTTATTTTAACTTTCAATCACTAAAATGAATATTTACGAATTTTTTTTTATATAATACGCATCTGAATATGGGGTTGGAGTTCGCAAATTTGGTAGTTAATTTCAATATAACTTTGTTTCCAGCTTCATATGTCATTATTTTAAAACACCGATTTTTAGCTTTTAAGTACACTTTCCAGCACAACTATTGCGTGTATCCGAAAATAATTTTTTATAGAAATAAAAAAAAGTCTATTCATCCCAATGAACCTCAAGTTTCACGATAAAACCTTCATAATTTTAAGTTATTAATCTAAATAGAAATTTTGCGCATTTCTTAAATTAGAAAAATCGTCTTATTTTTACTCACTTAATATTTTTTTGGAATATTTATAGGCACGATTCGGTAACTAAAGTTTAAATGAAAAATCGATATTTTGAGTGGTCGTTTTCTTCCCTGTTACCTTAATGGAAACATTCGGAAAGGATTTTCTCAGTTAATTACACAAATTAATCTCAACAAATTAAGTTATTTAAAACAAATTTGAAGGTTTTAAACTGTCAAATTGATAAAAAAATAGTAAATACAACAAAAGTCATTCGACCTATCTTTAAATACTCTAATAATTAATAAATTACACGTATATTTTCAAAAAAGTGCTACACGTTATATTAAATTACGACTTTCCGTCTATATTGTAAGTTGCAATTTTGTTAACTTAACTCAAGCTAGGCGAAATTGTGTGCTCAGCATTATTTTGTAAATGCATGTTCACCTTTCATATTAGACTCATGGTCAAGTATAATTAACTTGTTTACTATGGGATGTTGTAGATCCTAATACCTTTTGTGACTTCAAACATTGTTTTCAACATATAGAGGGTTGGTCAAATTAGCAAAACTCAACTGTTGATTGGCTATAACCTATTCTCTGAGGTGATGAAACCTTATATTATTTTACGCTGAATAGTGACGTAGATGAAAATGGAAGATTTTCAAAGAAAGTACACATTTGTAATAATATAGAAACATGCATAAAACATGCAAGTATTGGCATATATTGTTGCCAAAGAGTTGAAACAATCTCAAAATATTTCATACTATGGTGATTTTAACTCAAAAATTCAACGTTTCCGACAATATCATTATTATTACAAAAAGTACTATGTATAGCTGTTTTCTGCCTTGGGGGAGGGGGGGGGGGGTAAACTGTAATAACCACAACAATGAACTTGACCATTTTTGTTCTGAAATAATCAGTTCTTTAGTATACATCCTTATAGATTACAGTTATTTGATTGCTTACAATAATGGTCTAAGTACTCTAAGTAATTAGTCTAGGGTAGGGGTAGGGTAGGGTTGATACATATATATTCCGGCTTGTGTGCTTGATCAGAGACCCGCTTATAAACCTTCGTCAAGTAAGACAGACACAGAAAGAATTTTTACTGTCACAGAGAGAGAGAAATAACACCCAGGGCAAAGGCGGGAATCGAACCCGCACCCGGTACAGTGCGCAGACTGTTAGCGGAGGCAGCTATCTTAACCACTCGGCCACCCGGGCCCCTCATTAGTCTAGTTACTGCAGTTTACTTGCATACGGCAGTTTGCAACGTTTCGGTATTGTTGGCTCATCAAAAGTTAAATTACATTTGCTGTCTGTCTCATTTGATTGGCTAGCTGATTCTGACGTACATTTCAACAATAGTCGTATAGACGTGAGGCCGCACACATATAAGGGGACATTTATAACCATCCAACTCTTTGTTAGTTTGGGAAGTTTATAGAACTAAAAAAGTAATTCTGTTTTAAAAGTTTAGTGTGATTTGATGTGAGAAATGCGATTGACAAAATGAAAATGCATTTTGAGTTTAATGTTATTACTTCAGTGGTGTTTTTGGCCCTATTTCATGGAAATGAAGTTACAGGTTTGTAAGTTTTATTCTTAAAGAAACCCCTCTAAGTAATATCCATAACGCCAGTTTCTTTTAAAGTCATTTTGATATCAATCCGAATTTTTTGAAATTACTTCTGAAATTATTCCAAATTAAGATTTTTTTTTAAAAATTCATTCCTTTATCATTATAAAATTTTCCGACATTCCTTCTGTTATCGTTTTATTAATTTAGAAATTTTCTTGGATTCCTTTTCCGATATATATAAAAAAATTACAATTTTTCTTGTTCTGAAATTGTCTTCGATTATATTTCTGCACATCAGACCAGAATAAATGTAGGACAGTATAAAAAATAACTCCCCTCTCGGGTCTCAACGTTTTCACCATATTCCATTCTTTTTTCACTGCACCTGATTTAAAATTTTAGTTTTTGTCTCATCATTAATCAAATTTTTTTATATTTAATTTTTTTATGTAATAAACGGTTTTAAAAACCTCCCCAAACCTTAACATTTAAAATTTATGTTTAGTAGAGAGGATGCAAACATTGGTGACTTGCTACTAAAGCAATTTAATTATATAGCTATAATTAATTGCAATTTTTTAATTACAAGTTAGTTATGACATGTTTGCAGTTGCATCTCTACTCCAATGGTGAATAAGGTGGATAACGCGCTGGCTGATGGCATATGTATCGCCCTTTATACAAATGTATCTCTTAGGGTTAATTCCTAAAAGTTCAATACTTAAAATGCATGATGATTTCAAAGTGTTTAAATAGTTTTTGTAGCTTAATTTTCACTCCTCTTGTAAAACCCCCCCAAGGATTTTGGACCAAAGTAACCCGCATTGACGGTACTTCGAATTTCAATTCTTTTCTGAAATTTTCAATGTATTCTAATTTCGATGCGCTGAATTTTTTGACGTATTACAATTGTCCGTAGCATTTGTAGTTAGGGCTATGAAAGTGGGTGATGGACAGACAGACAGACGGACTGAACGATTATTATAATACCTTCCACTTGTTACGTTATAAACGTAGTATGGAAGGTAAAAACAGAATACTTTTAATAATTTCACAGTTGTTTTTAACCAAAATAACTTAAATGCAACAACAATTAAATTTCGATAAAAGGATAGCTATTGAAAACAGAATACTTTAATTATTTCACAGTTGTTTTTGACCAATATATTTTAGTAGAGCAAGATATCTTAAGATCATATTTTTATCTTAACTCGATATTGCAATTGCATAATGATGTTGCATAGATATGGGATTTTATTATTATATTTTGGAGGCCGCTATGGGCGGCTCTTACTTATTTATATCTTTTCATTAATTTATATAAAACATAATATTTGTAATCAAAATCGATCGTACATTTCATGACTTTTTATAAAACTAAAAAAGTAACTTAAAAAAAAACTAATAATAAATAACTGATTGTTTAGGCATCCACCATTTCAATAGAAATAAGTATTTTTTCAAGAGATAAATATTTTAATTTTCAAGAAATAAATAATTTTTTTTTACAAAATGCTCCTCTTGATATATATATTTTTTGTGCAGAAACAATTATTATTAATCTCCGTGATACTTTTAATCAAAACTATTACTCGTTTCAAATACTTAAAATTTAACCTATGAATTTAGAATTTATGAACTATTTGAGCATCTATAATAATAAAAATGAAGTTTTGTGTGTTTGTGTGTATGTCTCTTATAGACTCATAAACTAGACATTTGTTTGACTCTTAACTTGGCACAAATGTGTAGTTCATACTTAAGTTTACAGATTTTGAACTTTTAGAGCTGAAAATGTTCTATTTTTAGAGAAAATTAAAATATTCTGAAAAAAAAACACCACTTTCGCTCAAATCCGATAATTTTTTTTCCTTTCGTGATGCCATTCGGCAGAATAAATTAAATAAAACTTTTAGGAAAATAATTAAAATTAAAAATGTTTATTTTATTCTGCTGCATTTAGGGTTTAACGTTTTCATTATTTCGCTAAATACGTTGCCGAACTCGCCAAATTCTTACCTAAAAGCGCCAAATCAGCCTTTTCTTAAAATTTTAATGTTGGTTGATTGTTCGAAGGTCGTCGTGCTAGAGCTGTATAATAAGTGTGTTTGTAGCTATATCTCTTTTCTCGCCAAATTCTTACCAAAAAGGCGCCAAATGAGCTAAAAGGTTTTATATGTTTATGAGGGAAATTACGATAACTATTATGCATACATTTTTTAGCGTGTTTTTTTTAGTCCGTGCGAAGTACTGGTATTTATTTGCTAGTTTGTAAATATAATAGGAAATGAAATCTTAAAACAAAATGTCTTTTGAGTATGTGTTTTTTTAATTATTAAACTTTATTAATTTATTGCTAATAGGAGTCAGCCAAGAGACATCTTACGTAATAGAATGCATACGTGATATGATCCCGATGCAAGTAAGTATTTTCCCCTCCCAAATTCTTTGTTCCCCTTTAATCGTCCACATTATGTTTATAACTTAAGGGGGAATGGGCGCGCTGGACCGGGGGTGTCCAAAGCAAAGTGCATCAGTGTTAATCCTATGGCGAAAAAAATATTTTCTCTGCCACATTTCTCCGGCTGTATTGAATATTTTTACAAGCGGATTTTTTTATGTGATAAATGTAGCTGACTTACAGGTCTCGACCTTCCCACTTTTTGAAATGGGTTCGAATATATATTTTTTAATTTTCAATAAATAATTTTACACAAAATATTCGAAGCAATTTCAAAAAGTGGGAAGATAGAGACCTGTAAGTTATCTACATTTATTATTAAAAAAAAACCGTTTGTAAAATTATTGAATACAGCCGGAGAAATGTGGCAGAGAAAATAGTTTTTTCGCCATTGGATTAACACTGAGACACTTGAGTTTGGAGACCCGCGGTCCAGCACGCCCATTCCCCACTTAAATAAGTATGTTTGTAACAGAAATCGTAACTTAGAAATGATTCGGCGCACACAGCTTCACAAACAGCTTTTGTTTCCATATTAAACTTTTTAACGTGAAAAGTAAACAAATCATATTCATTTAAATTGACTGACGTGTAAACTTGTTTTCACTGCATGATATTAATTTTTAACCGGAAATGTAATATCTTTAAATTTTTTAAAATTATATTTTATTAGCAGAATATATATAACTCCTTGATATTTTAAATTTTTAAATTCAGTGAAATTATAAAATTGATACAATTAAATGACGGGTTCATCCGTCTGTATCCCTAAGAGAATTAAAGAGAAATCTTAATGCATACTTATAAGAATTTTCTCAGCACAAATAAAAATATCAGGTAACGAAGTCAAAAATTGTATTAAAAATATGAATAATTAGGAAATAAAAAAGATTATGCTCGCTGTCTTACAGATATTAAAGTAGTTTATTAGTTTGTTTAAATTAACATTATTAATAAAATATATGAGTTCACATAAAATCAAATAATTGAAGTTGGTGGTCATGAAGTTGATTTGCTAAAATTGAAACCTTTAATTTTAGGTTTACAATGAGTGTTGCCACAGAGAAATTAACTGTACTGTTTCTCGACAGCAAAATAGGGTAAGTGTATCATCCACAACATTTAAATATTTCATTAAACCATTTACAATAGGCTTGTTTAGTATTTTTATTAACTTTTAAATGAATTCAGTACAGCAAATACAAATACAATATTGAGGCCCAGCAAGGTTGGTCGAAAACAAATCTAATACTTTACCAGTTTCCAATGACTATCAAGATTCTTCTTAAAAAAATCTTATACTCTCTTTGAATACACCACATAAAAAACATTCCACTCATTGACAACTCTATTGTAAAAATAATGTTTTATCACCTCCCTTCTAAAGCATGATTTATTCAATTTCTGATTATGTCCTCTGGTTCGGCTAAGAACCTAAGCCCTCCATGTCTCCCTGTTTTATGACCTTGAATAACTGAATTAAATCAGCCCTAGCAAATAATTCTTAAGGTTGGCGGAACAAGTTCAACTTCCTGTATAAATTAATTTATATAAATTAGAAAACAGTAATCAAGCTTATTTTACAGGCCCTTGATTGTATGGGGAGAATAATAATGGTAAGTACATTTTATGTATACATGCAAATCTTAAAATATATGGTAACATTCATGTTTAAAATTACGAGAAGTACAATACACAGTTCAATACAAAAAATATTTTAAAAGGCAGTAATTCACATTTTATCTGCACTTTTAAGGAAAAAAAAACGAAATTATAGTTTTATTTATTGCGCTAAAATTTTTGTCTGATTAGAAGTTCGTAGGATTGATTTTTCACACATTTCCTTCCCAATTTAGGTAGTCTTTTCCCCCTTTGATTTAGAAAAATAGAGTAAAATATAGATAATTTAATACCTAGCTGCTATTAATTTTCATTTTAAGGTTTTTAAGATATCATTGTAAACAAGAGTTTTGTAGCACTAAAAAGTTATACTTATATATTATTTTTACATGTCTTAATTCATATGAGTTACAGTTGAATTTTTTTGCACATAATGGCCCAAAAAAAATGAAGCAAGTTAGTTATCATTGCGAAATTTAGCCTATTTCTCTTGCAGTTCTCTTTTTAGCGTCAATAAAACAGATTAACAAAGTTAGCCAGGATTGGGTCTTTTGCAAGAATTTCAAATTAAATTGGAATATAATTGAGTTATGCAAATAGAAAATTATTACGATAAGTATCACATACATTACAGATAAACATCACACACATTACACACTGTAAAAAAATTGTGCTTGATTTCACCATAACAATGGCTCCTAGTAGCTGCAACGGCTGTGTGGTAAAATGTTTGACTATACTTTTGGTATTAGGTTGAACCAATTGTTAGATCGTGGAAAGAAAAATCTGAGTCATTTAACCGAATACCGAAAATAGGGTGAAATTTGTTTTAGGTAACACAAAGCCATTTGGCGAAATCAAGCTCAAAATTTTTAACAGTTGAGAAAAATATCAACTATATGCAATTTAACTAAATTAGTTAATTTTGTGACAATCACTATGAAATTATAAAATTCGTTTGAACGAGGCTAATATTAGACTCAGTTACAAATTGTGTAGCACAAGTATACACTGTAAGAAAAACCTGTCTTTTTGCATTAAGTTATTCTTCAATTTTCATAGATAATTTCCGTTTCTATCATATACATGTGATATATCGTATAAATCTCTATAAAGTTATAATATTATATGTTATATATCGTCTATAATATTCTAATATTCGGTTCTTTCTTAATAACTCTCAGTTAATGTCTTGCCGATCCATCGAACAGTTCCCACGTTTTAATAAGCGTCAATACATTCTTTCCCAGAGAAATCGCAGATGCAGCAGACTTTGTTTTGACTTCTGATCCACTCTTCTCATAACCATTAAAAATATATGCACTTTTTAATTAGACTTAAAGATGTAAGGTTGTGTGTTTTTTGGGCGGGCCGAGCTTCGGCTCCGGACTCTGTCCCGTTAAATACTTTAAATGATTTCTTTATAATACAAGATCTTGGATGTCCAAACTATCTTCATTTCTGTAGTTAACTAAATAATAAGTATGCTCTACTGTGAAGTAGATGTTATTTTACTTCATACATGTAATAGAATAACATCTACTACACATGAGAGTAAAATTAGTATTTAGTTCATTCTAATAAAAGGAGATAGCTTGGACGTCCAAGATAATTTATTGTAAAGAGATCATTTAGAGTATTTAACGGGATGGAGTCCGGAGCCGTAGCTCGGCCCGCCAAAAGCACACAACTTTACATGGCGGAGTCTAGTTAAAAAGTGATTCACAACTACAGATAATTATTGCTTTTTCTTCGATTGACCAATCAGGGTTCAGCTTCGATTATGAGAGAGGTTTAAGAGGTCACAGTAAAATATTTGCTGAATAAACCGTTTCTGTGGGAACGGTTACTTGTTGCGACTCGATGACGCTGTTGTTGGGATGTTAAAGATATTAATAAACGGTATTAAGGATATGTTAAAAAGGTAATTTAAGTTATTAAGTTTAATTGGTGATTTTGAGGGGTTAAGTTATAATATGTCCTAACTTTATAGATATTTGTACGATATATCACATACACTATTTTCTCGATATTTCTTGAATTTTCCCGGGTTTTGGAGGGATCCTTTCACCACGCCAGATCATTCGCACTTTCGAGACGTTACTCTGTATGCTCCTTTCCTCTCCAGTCACTGTGGCTGAGTTGGTATGAAACCCGTTTCTCGTCGAGAAAACCAGGGTTCGAATTACAGTCACCTTATAAACGTACATGTGCAATAATTATATGAAATCTAGCTTCTACTTAAACGCGAGGTTTTTGCGAAACAGAGAAAATTAACGAGAACGGTGTCAATTAACGCATATTTCTTTAAAAAAAAAAGAGAGAAAAGAAAGTCAGGAGAGAAAAAAGAACAAACGAAAATGTGTAAACGCCTAGATATATTCTGAAAGCAATGAAGCAATTCAGTAAATAATTTTTAAGAATGTGGGTAAGTGCGTGTTGAACTACAAATACAAATACAAAAATTGTCGACCAACAACAGGCCAGAGGCCCAGCAAGGTTGGTCCAAAATAAATCTAATACATTTCCAGTTTCCAATGACCGTCAAGTTTCTTCTTAACATCTTCTACTCTCTTCGAATGCACAACATAATCTGGTAAAGCATTCCACTCATTGACAACTCTATTGTAAAAATGTTTTCTTACCTCCCTTCTAAAGCTCGATTTATTTAATTTCTGATCAGGATCTCTGGTCCGGCTATTTAAGGTAACACCTAAGTCCTCCATGTCTCCATGTTTTATAAACTTGAATAACTGTATTAAATCACCCCTAGCTCTCCTGTTTTCCAGGGAATGCATGTTTAAAAGATCTTAATCTGTTATCATAATCAATACCAGATAGACCCTTAATCATTTTTGTAGCCCTATGCTGAACTTTTTCGAGGAACTCTATATCTTTTCTGAGGAAGGGAGACCAAAACTGAACAGCATATTCCAGATGTGGCCTTACCAATCCCCTATACAATGGCATTACAATAATTTTTTTGTGAACAGCAAGGTGTGGTTGCAGAATGCAACCCTCAGACACCTAATTTCTGTTTCTAGTATTTAATGGCTATGATGTTTCATACTGACCGTGATCTGACTTCTCACTTTACTAAATATGTACACATATCCAGGGAGTCTCTCGCCATATCTAAATTTTTCATAAAACCTATCTAAATATGTGATTTCTTTCACTTCATTTCTTTCTCGACTATCATTCGGTGTATTTTTTTTTTATTGTTTCATAAATTTTGTGTAACATGACATGTCTAAATATCATTTCTTCTACTTCATCTAGATTAGGTATTAATATTAAATATTACTTTTTTTTCTACGATAACGGTGCTAGTTTCAGAAGGTTAAGTATTAACATAAAATTTTGCATTCGTTCTCGACTATCATTGATTTCTTTTTCAATGTTTCAGATATTTTATGTAACAAAACAATTTAATGGTCTTGATTTTACGGATGTTAATTACTGAGTAATCACACGCATGAAGTAGGGTGGCCTTTGGCCATAAGTTTTTGATATAGAGTTACGGAATCTAAGAATACTATTTGATGAATCAGAAACTGGAATTTTTTTTTGCATTCCGCTGTCAGGAAATTTTAAGTGACAAATCCAGTCTTTAAAAGTGTATTATTTTAATAATTAATGTAATTTTGAGGTAGTAATAGTATTTGTACTAAATAGGAGAAATGTGTATGTAAGTACCATTCCCACAAATGTGAAGATTAAGTTCCTTTTATATGGAATTACATTCCCACCAGCCAGGACGATATCAGTCTTTTCGAATACGAGTCTTTCCAACCTTTCGTCTTCTGCGGCCATTCCCAAGAAAACTCGACTCTCTATTTTGATAATGAAAGCATTTTTGAAACCAGCCATTTCGATGGGAACTCGACCAGCTACCCAAATGAGTGAAGCTAAGGCTATGGCTGGAAGCAGCCCCGAGTATAGCACGTTGATAATGGTGATGGGACTCAGTTCAGCCAAGCCTTCCGTTGCAACATTGGCTATGAGGCCACAACACGTGAAGAAACTGGACACACAGAGTAGCAAGGAGGACGCTGAAAATGTTTCTTGAAACTGATTTAAAGTTTTTGATATTTTTGCCTTCGACTTCATCATTTCTATTTGAAAAGCATAGGTGAAATCCTTCGATGGACATTTCTGGATTGCGTTTGTCAACTCCCAGATATTTTCGCAGCATTGGTGGCACAGTTGACAGAACAGCAGTGTCACCAAATGGGGAAAGATTGGGAACAGGAAAGAGTGTAGAAAACAGTGAATAAAAATAGCAACGAATCTAGTCGGTGTGTCGTATATGTCTATGTTGTAAGTGTATATGCTGAAGTCTTCTTTCGATGTTGAAATTGTTGATAAAGACAGTGCACACAAGAAAGACAACCCCCAAATACTACAAAACACAAAATTACTGATTCTTATACATGTTATAGTTTTTCGGGTTGCCACAATTTTCGCTACTAAAGTAGTCAATGATTTTCTTTTACTACCCATAACAAACCAAATCACTGTGCTTGAAAAGTAGATGACTGAGTAATCTAAAAGTATTTTCCAATCCAAATTGGGTGATACCATTGCAATTATAAACACCACGTCGATAAAAGTAAGTACTATGTACATTGAAAAACCTCTGTATCGAGTTTTGTTGGATGGGTTACTTTCAAATTTTTCAATGAGACCGATCAGCTGTAAAAAGTACAACAAGAAGTCCCTTTTACAATACCAAGATTTAATATTATTTATTTGTTGCATACTGGTAGTTTTACGTACAAATAACTATGATAAGGGCATCACAGATAATGGTTGTAATTAAAGTTCAAATTCGAATCTGTGTACTGTGGATAGCATTTTGAAAGTGTAGCCAAACTTTACTGCTTAAAGCAGAATTTGTCCATACACAAAGATTCAGGAATTTTTTTAAAAAGTCGATCAATTTCCAATCAAGAATTTAAAATGTTATGTTCATGATATTTAAAATCCGCCTTTACCTCGCCTTTGAGGTGCTAGTTGCCAACGAGAAACTATTAGAAATTGCCATCATATTTTACATTCGTCTTTGGTATCGCTGCAAGTTGCCGACGAGAAGACATTAGGTATGGACACTATATATTACATTCGTGTATGGTAACAATGCCAGTTGCCGAATATTAGGTATCAACACAAATAGATGCCTAAGAAAAGGAATTACATTTTGCATTTGTTTATGATATCAGCGGTATTTGCTGAAGATATGACAATAGAGATTGACATTACTTACATTCTTCTTTGATATCGGTCCCAGTTACCGACGAGACTATATTTTAGATTGACATCACATTATACATTCGTCTTCGGTATCACTGCAAGTCGCAGATGAGACCACATTATGCATTGACATTGAAAATTACATTCGTCGATGACAACCGCCAGTTGCCGCATATTAGGTATTAACATTACATTTGACAATCGTCTATGATATCAGTGCTAGTCGCCGAAGAGACCACATTAGAGATTGACATTACATTTTACATTCTTCTTTGTTATCGGTGTTAGTTACCGCTAAAGAACCGCTAAAGACATTGACTACATAAAGACGCAAAGTTTTTGAATTTAGGAAATTGTCTTTTATCTTATTTTGAAAAGTTCTTTCAGGGTTTTTCTTTGTTAAAAAATTACATACAATGACAGGGCAATGCATTACTTATTGGTTTTCTATCAACTTATTTTATAAATAAAGTAATGGATTAGTTCAAGGAATCTAAAGCGTCAGAATAAAGTAAACACAGTATCTTGTGAAACGAAAATTTGTTAAGGTCTCAAAAGCATTTTATTGTAAAACATTTTGATAAAAACAGTTGGAATTAAGCTAAATGATTTGGGAAAGAAAGCAAGTTATTGATTTCAATTAGGTTTATTATAATTTGGTATCAATCTATTACATGGTATCAATCTATAATTTGCTATCAATCTATTATAATTTGGTATGATGAGGAAAAGGGTTTGTGTAGCTTTTAACAAATTAATCGATATTTAGATGTTTTGTGACGCCCATGCTGATGGAAAACAATTGAAGCATTTGATAATTTTTAGCCTACTTTTTCTTTTATTTTATTCGAAAGAATTAAAAAAAAATAGGCATTGACATGCTATCGATGTGCATCTGTCCGTCCGTATACCCATTCCAAAATTGGTTCGATCCGTTGGATCTTAAAATATATTTTTTTTGTTCATATTTCATACTTTTTGTCCATCTGTCTTGCGCCTGGACGGACATATGGCTACTATCTGTTGGTGAATTTCCCATTGAATTAGCAGTGAAATTCAATCATAGACATAAATAGAATGGACTGCTCATTGCTCTGCCAAGCAGCTTCTAAAAGCGTACCAATCATGAAAATCGCCAAGAGGAGAAAGGTTGCAAAATATGGCAATTTATCGCTACTGTTTCGTTAGAACTATGCCAATTGTCGCCAGATCTGAAAATCAGGTAAATCTAGCCTGGCAAACCGCAATGGTGACTCACATCAATGTCCAAGTCACGTGCGTTTGCTGTTGTGTTCAATTAGAAATATTTGCTTCCATATATAAAATCCATTCCATCTTAATATTTGCTGCTTGTTTTATCTCTGTTAGATGCTTAAATTTTGTGCAGTTTATAAAATGTAAACATAAATTAAAAAAGATCTGTGATACTTTACAGGTAAGATTGTTTAGATAGGTATATTTATAGTAATTTATTCCTAAAAGCCTATAATTTGATTAGAGTAAATTATTTTATAAGTTCTTTTTAAGGTCAGGGATTATTTTTTTTTGATAAAAATATTCTGTAAAAATTCGAATTAGCCTTCTGCGCCACATGCATTGATCAGATCCACGATAATATAACTATAAAAAATAATGTTTAGCTTTTTTTTAATTAAAACAGCTGCTATAAGTTGCCAAAAATAGCAATCTTTTTCACCGAAATAGCAATTCATCTTCCTTTCCCAACTTATTTTTCATACCACTAGATTGTCGCCCTCATATGTTCAAGTCGTTGTGAAAAAACTCGCCAACTGGTCGTGATCACGTGCTGCGGTAAATCTTACCCCAGCACGTGACCCATGAGGGGATCGCTTTAGGTTTGCCAATGCGCAGTCTATTCTATTATATGTCTCTGAATTCGATGAGTTTGAATAATTTAAATAGCTGTTGCCAACTCAACAATAGCATGAAAAACCTTATTTATCAAAAAATATTTGAAGCAAAATTTCATTTTGCAATAAATCAGTTTGGAATGACGTTATAAAATGTAGCACAATGTGATTCTTTGATTGTTCATGAATTGTTTACTAAAGTTAAATATCCACGAGCGAGAAAATTCAAATTACAATACGAATTAAATTTTTTAAATATTATTTTTCAATGACAATTAGTTGTAATTAAAAATTTTCGTAATTCAATTTTTTAAAAATAAAATTGTTTTTTTAATTTAATTCTCTATGGTAAATAAATATTATTTTCTATTAATTTATTATTACTAATTACTCTTTATGAACATTAATTAGTTTTTATTTTACATAACTAATGTTTGTATTGTGTAATAGATAATTAATGCTTTATTTTTTAAATAAAAGTTAAGTGCAATAAATGGGAAAAAATCCATAAATTATAGAAAATTTTTATTGAAAATTTAACTACTTAGATAATTTAAATCGCCTTATTTGCTGTACAGAAATTAAACGATAAGCTTTTTTTGTATGTGTTTTAAACGATTAAAAATATATATTAAAAAATGCATTTAACAAGAACACTTTAGCATGTATCCACTCTAAATATATTTTTAAATTGTAAATATTACATCGAAATATTGCTAATCATTATGAAATGTTTTTTTATAGAAAAGTATTTATACTTAAATATACGAGTCATTATTCATAATTAAAAAAATCATTTTTTTTTAATCTCATCAACCGAAAATGACGTCTTTAGATTTACCCTGCAACAGGCCGTGTGGTAATTTTTGTTGGAAAATAAAGTTATAAAAGCCTATTTGGTTAAGTTAAATCATCTTAAATAAATTATAAGGAAGGACACCAGAACAACACATCTTCACACACAGGTAGTTTTATTCGAAGAGTTGCCAAGTGCCAACGATGTTACAAGACTATCATGACGTGATTAAGTCACGCCCAGTTGATAATTAAAGTGGTGCTGCCATCTATATAATATTAATGCAAACACTAACTATACTATAAACAATTTTGTATTGGTTACACATTTCAACAATTTTTCCCTCACTTTTTTTTTAATTTTAACAAAATAAATTTCACTATAATGCTCTTTCGGAAGGCTTGGTCGCGCTCCTGATGGCCGGTAGCATGGCTTAAATACAGCACGGATGGCCGGAATACGGCACGTCGATAACGGTGAAGGGTTTTAGGGCAGCCAAATCTTCCAGTGCAACATTTGTTATGACGCTGCAGCATGTGGAGAAACTGGATAAGCAAAGTAGCAAGGAGGATGCTGAAAATGCGTCTTAAAAATTAAGATTTAAAGTTTTAGCTTCCACACTACGTTTATAACGTAAAAAAAGTAACGTACGTTTATAACGTATACCTACGTTAACGTAAATTGCCTGTTAAAAATACGTTTATAACGTATTTTTAACAGGCAATTAAATTGTATTTTAAGTACATTTTGGTGGGATACAATTAAAGGTAGAGGTTTTTTAATGTTGAATAATAGGTAAATAATGATTTGTAAGCTCGTTTTAGCTTCCACACTACGTTTATAACGTAAAAAGTGGAAGGTATTATAATCGTTCAGTCCGTCCGTTCGTCTGTCTGTCACCTACTTTCACAGAACGAACCGTAAGTTTTATAAAGAAGTGGGATACGTCCTTTTGAAGTCAAAAGTCAGTCTAGGCTACACCCCAAATTTCATTAAAATTTTTTTAATTAGAAGTTTATTTAAAGTTTAAATAACTAAAAATTTAATCTACATTGAAGTAACATGCAAATTCCATTTTATTCAATATTTTCACTGCTGCCATTTCGTTAAACGTACGAGAAACTTTATTTAAAATAAAAATTATTAAATGTGAGAAAAAAAAAATTAGTGAAAATAGTTAATTTTAGCGTTTAAAAGTTTGAATTACAACTAACTAAAGGCCCTGTTTGGCGAATTTCTTTCTGTGAAAAATAAATAGTTCGTTTCTTGTTGAGGGTGAATAGTCTGAAAACCATTCTTGTCCCGGCCAGTTCTAAAAGTAATATAGGCTTTTAAAAGCAAAGTAACTTAGAGAAAAATGAAATTACAGTTTATATAACGTACAGGAAGAATGATACAAGATTTCCTATTTTATTATAGTTTTTTTTTAGTCCACAGAGCGTGATATGTCATGTCCGTGGTGTGTCCCAGCGTCACGTCCGTGGAGTTTGGCAGTTTATATCTAACTTTTAAGATATGAATTCACTTTTAAAATTAGAGAATTAAAGAAAAGAACATTTTGGGAGCATATTAATGCAATTTTTATGTTTATTTATTCATTTGTTTTTATTTTACTGAGTATTAAATGCTTGTCCCCAATGACTGCAGTTACGTCCGCGGACATGAACAAAAACTTATACTGAATTCAATATGTGGCAGTACAACGCAGTGTCTATGTCATTTTACCTTCATTTGCAGCCATATTATATAGCAAAATTAAAAAATCGGTTTGTTTTTAGCTTTAAGTCATTTTGTTTTGCTTATTAAACTTAAGATTTAGTGAAAGGTTAAGATGGGTGCATCACATCTGTGGCTGAAAAACAAGCAGTAAGTAAGCTAATCAAAAATGTCTCTCTTAATCAAATGTCTATTCTTACTTTAATTTTGTATAGCATTAGATACAAAGCTTAATTTTTAAACTCATGTTTCAAATGTGAACATACCACGTTTTGCAAGGATGAAACATTTAATTACTCTCGTCTGTGGTCATCACGTCCGTGTTTCCCCCCCCCCCCCCCACGGTTATGATTTTTGTGTACACGGACATTACATTTTGGTTATATAAGAATAAATTGATTAAATATAAGTGAAGTGCATTATAGAAACACTAT